>OZ026621.1:17651292-17701292 GCA_964020975.1 Hermodice carunculata
GGTCAATATGTGATATAATAAAAATAGAGACAGAGAAATTGAACAAAACAGAAACATATTTAAGGATAATGGATTCGATGACAATCAAATTCATCAATGCTTACAGAGATCTCTACGGGGGAGGAGAAACAAAACTTCCGTGAAAATAAAAAGTATGTTTCACTTCCTTATGTTAAGGGCCTTAGTGAAAAAATATCAAGAACATTATCGAAACACAACATTATCGTCGCACACAAATCTAATAGAACAATCAAAGATATAATATGTCACCCGAAAGATAAAATAACGGAAGAAGAGAAAAAAGCAATCATTTACAAAGTAAATTGTCTATGTGGGAAGTCATACATAGGTGAAACCGGCCGCTCATTATCAACTAGGATGAAGGAACACAGAAAAGCAGTGATGAACGGAAAATTAAACAAATCAGCGATAGCGGAACATTGCTATAAATGTGGACAACAAATTGACTGGGCCAATGCTATGGCGATAAGCCATGAAAGCGAGTTTTGGAGAAGAAAGATTAAGGAATCTATTAAAATCAAATGTTACGGAACAGGTCCTAATTCCGGTATAAACCGTGACAATGGCTTTGAAATAGGTCATGCCTGGGACTCCATTATCAAAGACAAACTAATTCCACTTGCACATTGACAATTTATTAGGCCTACACATACATTTTTCATATTGTAAGCTATGTACGTAATAGTCCTAATGATAACGTAATCTGAAGATTACTTGTACACTGACAATATATTTTTATTAGGCCTACGCATATAATTTTTCATATCGTAAGCTATGTACTTAGGTGGCCTAATGATAACGTAATCTTAATATTATATTTAACTCTATGTCGCTATCTCGCGAGAGAGGTTCATATTGCCTGCTCTCCAATCGTTTTTGGAAATGAAATATGTTTAAACCAAGTCTATGTCAATTAAATATGACCTTTGATATGTATGGGAAAATACGTATGCATCTACATTATTAATCAATTTTTTTAAATCATAACTATTTATTATGTCAATGACGTTAGGCCTACTGGTGGTAGTTAACGTAATAACATTATATCTCGAGACTTGACTCTTTCACGTGCATCCATAACGTTAATATATAAAGGCCTTCACGTACTTGAAATGACAGTTGGGTCTCACTGAAGAAGGTTACAACAGTTAACCGAAATATTTGAGGATATTTATAATAATATAAAAGCAAGAGAAAAAGTTCAAAAAAATCTGATCATTTATATTTCAATCCTTGTTTGAAAGATGTCTTTGAAATCATACATAACATTCTATGTTATCCGGAATTTGTCTTTGTCTAACTACTAACGATAGGACTGTCAAGAACACA
Organism: Hermodice carunculata; assembly: GCA_964020975.1. Taxonomy (NCBI): domain Eukaryota; kingdom Metazoa; phylum Annelida; class Polychaeta; order Eunicida; family Amphinomidae; genus Hermodice; species Hermodice carunculata. The sequence continues at coordinate 17,652,643 of OZ026621.1, forward strand.
CTTGGCTTGAAATGTATTTTAAAGAAAATGGTATTATGTGATACTTCGGTATCGTCATTACATATTCTCACATTTTTGACTCCCCATATTACAAAATGTCCACACGTGATTTATAAGATTTTGCTGTCTGATGTTATAAAATATTACACTGCAAAAACGTTACATGTTGCCACAACGTATTACAAATTTCCGCACAAAAATGTCAGAGTAAATTTGATTAAGCCGGTTACCTTAAAGTTTGTAGCTTACATGATACGATTAATATATATATATATATATATATATATATTTATTTATTTATATGAGATTTAAAGTGAAATGTTTGGTGTTTGTGCACATAGCTGCGTTTGTGTTTTTAAGTTGCAACCACGATGAAATTGTATTTACAACTTTTGTTCCCTCCATTGAAATGCTCTCTACAGGACTGTTATACCGTTACTGTTCCCCTTCCTGGTGTGCTGCACCGCATGGACATTGGCAATGAGGCGTTGCAGTTTATAGCGCGGAGACCAAGTCTATCATTACTATCTGACATTGCTACTGATAAGTACATGCAACAGCTTGCCTTCAAATTGAACCACGTATGGCTGCATGGACACGTACAACTTCCAACATATGGACACATTCATGTTGTCCGTGCACCCTTTAGATATAAATATAATGATATTGCCACGTGTAATTGCTATATCACCACATTCCTGTTTTCTGTGTAAAATGTTAATTTGTTTTATATTGCCTCATTTCCAGCTCTCCCTGAGTCAGCTCATATGTAAGGCATTAACCCTTTCCCCTTGAATTCAAAATGAGTCAACAGCTTTCCTAGGCATGGCTTGGTCACCCAACCCATGTCAAGGAAAGCTGTTGACCTAAGGCATGGGATCTTGACAGTTTCATCTATAGTTCTCAGTCAAATTGTTTTTAATAACCGTTGAAATTAATTGAAAATACTGACGCAAACGAATTTTACCCCCCCCCCCCCCGCCAGCCGGTTTTGGTCGGTTTACCGAGGAAGGGTCAATCAGGGTCACTATTAGCAGAAGACACTTCGCCAGGGCTATTTCCTGTACGAAGATGTGGCCATCTTGTGTTAGCTTTGTCGCAGTCACTCTCTACGTCATCATATATCCAATACTTGCTGAGTCTCACGATACCTCAGAGGCAAGACAAGCATTATAAGGACAAACACATGGGACAGTAATGCATGGCAAATATCTAGTGTCTGCCTGGCCTCTGGCTTTATAGACAATAAAAATTACCAAAACAATCTTCACATCCAAATCGTGATCCATTCTTAAATGCTCATGTCCAATGAAACCAACGACAAGTCCCTAGGTTTTTTGCAGACATTGCAAAAATTCATGCCCGCAATATCAAAGTATCACGCAGTGAATTTATGCACATCCCTGATTGTATGCATTTAACATATACCTGCCTTGCCTTATATACTCCCAAGTGTCTCACACTTCAAATGATTGTATTACATAAAACATATCACACTGGCATTTTCTTCATATGTGCCTGAGCGATTGCAATGCGGAAACGATCATGGAACCCATGCATCGAGCATTATTGTCTCGACGAAAATTAACCTGCAAAAGCAATGTTGCAAATTTAATTGAAACTGGTCCCAGGGCTGTCCAACTGGAGCATTATAGCAAAATTTTGCTACAAATCTCTTTAAAATTGCTACAGATTTTATCAAAATTAAGTGTTTCTTTTGTAAAGAAATGGCAAAAATGCTACAAGGAAAGAAAATTTGGCTGCAGATATTTTTAGCTGGGTCCTAACCCAGTAAACATCATGTGAAATTTAAAGTACCTACTGTTCGGGTCAACAAACGATTTGTTTTTATTAGGCCTATTTTGGACTGTGGTGATGAATTATGATTAAGTTGTAGTCAAGCTGATGAGGTATTGTTCGACAATGTTCATCTGAGTGTTGCCTGGGTTACCATTGGCGTTGTGGATGACACAGCAAATGTCAAAATTAGATCTATTGAAACCAGTGGGAGTCATTAAGTTAAAAAAAAACGTGAAAAATGGAAGCTAATTAGACCGCTATACCGACGCATTTGCTTCTCCAAAATATTAGAAATCGAGGACATTATAGTGTACACAATAAACGCAACATTGCAGTATCAGCTGCTTACAAGTGATTTGTCCCTTTTTCTTATAGAAGCAGTTACTTCTGGATATTACAAAAGCTGGACATATTTAATATTCAAAAGCCAACCGAAACGCTGCATTTAATTCAAAACAATAATTTTTTTCTTGTCAGTAATAGAACATCAGCTGTGCACTCAAGATTGCTCACCGATCGGCAATAGTCATCGTAACTCATATTTAGGTGGAAGTGATGTCCTAGATTCTGAAAAGTGTGCTTGTGGTGATTCACGTGGAGGTTTTACCAATACTTTTTTGTATTTCCCAATTATCACAGTGTTCGAATAAACAAGCATGAAAGTGCTGTGAGTCGACCCTCCCCCTCTCACTACCACCTCCCTTTATCCCCAAGACTTTGTGCCAGATTACTTTGGTTGTTCTCCTGATGATAACAAAACTACATTAGAGGTGCTACATGTGTTTCTAGAAAAAGTTAAAAGAGTTGGTGCTTAACTAGTAAATATGTTAACAAGATAGATGATTAGATTGCTGATATTGTCCGTGGCTGTCCCGTCTGTACATTAAATACCGTTGCGGATATTCCTGTGGTAACTGTTATTGTATGCCCTGCCCCTTATACCTGGATGTAGAAGAGAGGTTCATATAAGGATACCCAGGTTACCCAGTAATAATGCATAAAAAGGTTTGAAACTACTGTGTGTGATAAGCATGCACCTGATAATCAACCTTTGCGCTTTATGCATGGAAGTCTCTCCCTACCTTTTTTCATTTTCCAAAGAGAAATTTAGCCAGTTCTGGACAATCTTCCCCATTCAAAGCTGAGTCAATTGTCCGGGCATTATTTGTTACACAATGCAGTCGTTTTATCACTAATTGTTACACATAGATACAGTCTCCCTGGTCTGTGTTAAAAGTTTTCTTTCTTTGATCATATAATGTTGACGGACATGCCGTTTCTATATTCTTACAGGCCAAGCGCTTTTACATGTATTGCTCTTTGCACGGATCAAGGATGGGGACATCAAAAACGAGCCTCAGCTTGTAGATACATCTTGGTATAAGTAAGGTGGCGCTTCAATGTTTCATATGCAGCTGCTCGATACGTCAGGTTTACTTCTTTTTTTTTTATTGAGACTGCACGTGAAGGCTCTCTGCGACCGTGCAGTGGCAGTTTGAGTTGTACAGGGGGAACCTACCTTGTTGACCATGTACAGATGCTTGGAGCCGTCCAGCAGACAATTAATGTTGTCAATATCGTCACTGTGTAAGACCGACTTGGTGCCTCCACTACTGAACCAAATCACCGCCGTCTGCATCGCGTCTGCGTATCCCCCACAGATGATTGGTTTAGGCACTATCACGTCACCTGTTTTCAAAGAAACGACACAATTGTATATCCTACATCCCCAGTACTTACTGCCATTTTTGTCAAGCAATCCAATGTAAATTTGACTACTAGAAAAGAAAGATTTGCTTGAAAGCAAATCTGTCTGTGTGTGTGAAAAAAATTTGCACAATTACACAGATATGCAGTGTTGCAACACTTATACAATATCTATAATTTGAGCCCAACATGACCAACATTGGATTAAAAGTGACCGAGTTATGGCTAGATGAATATTTCAAAGGTCCAAATGACCTTGATCTTTGGCCTCTAGAGGTTACATGTAAATTATAAAAATGTGCAGTGTTACAGTAGCTACAATTTGTGTCCAACTTGATCAACATTGGATGATAATTGACCCGAGTTATAGCTACATGAATATTTTAAATGGCAAAATGACCTTGACCTTTGACCTCTAGAGGTCACATGAAAATTACAAAAATGTGCAGTGTTACAGCAGCTACAATTTGTGTCCAACATGATCTAAATTGGATGGAAATTGACTGAGTTATGGCTGGATGAATATTTCAAACGTACAAATGACCTTGACCTTTGACCTCTAGAGGTCACACGTAAATTACAAAAATGTGCAGTGTTAGAATATCTACAATTTGACTCCAAAATCATCAAAATCGGATGAATACTTTGGAAGCCAGAAGCAATTGAATTTTTTTAATTGCCCTAATTTGCATAATTTTCAAAATCGTAATCATTCAGAACGATATGCAAAACTTCACTGCAGGTGCTACAGCCATGCAAAGTTTGAAATTTCTAGCTTGCACGGTGTTTGAGTTTAAGAAAAAATCTGGCGGAAAGAAAGATAGGAAAGAAAGAAATAAAGAATATTGGGTAAAACAATATGTCTGTGTTTACACACAGACATGATTAACTAGGATTGGTAGTTGACACGACAATATTAGCCCGTGGCTTTTACTTTTACAGTTTTTATGCTGCGACCTGAAAATCACTAGATGGTCCGCAGTCAACAACTCATCTCGTTCTTCGCTGCCTCAACCCCCAATACTTTGACGCAACATGTGCAATGTCTGCTTTAGCCATGCAGTGCTGGGCAGGGGGGGGGGGGGGGCGGTTGAATTAAACTCTAAGGCTAGTCCATACGGAATAGGGTCCATCCATACCCCATTCCACCTAGATGTTAGCACATACCCTTGTCACATGAAGCGTAAAGAAATGAAAGCATAACACAGCGGGGTAAAAAGAGCACAGTGTCTGCTGTAGTAGTAGTAGTAGTTGTAGTAGATGATGATGATGATGATGATGATGATGATGATGATGATGATGATGATGATGATGATGATGATGATGATGATGATGATGATGATATATTGCATTTTATATATGGGTAATTCCCTAGCTTGGCACAGTATTTCGGAGATCATCAGTATAAAGAAAAAACCTTTTAGCGCAGAAGGTCTTTTCGCAAGTCAGCAAAATATGTGCTGATTGAAGGCATGGACTAGTTAAATCCGTTAAGAGTGGCAAAGGTGTCGGGCCGGCAAGGACCTTGAACCCTGCTTTGCTTAAATATATTTTCATCAGGTGATGCTACGAGTAACATTTTTTGGTGGAGACTAACTGACGAGTTGGATCAATGGTTTTGTCTTCCAATCATTCAACAAATTACTTTTGCAGTAAGGATGGCGAGTTTGACAGCAAACCATTCGGCATGATTATTAACCATCTGTCCTCGCGGATAAAAATTCACAATTTACACTGCAAAGTCGGACATATCTACTTTTACATTGTCAACTCCTCTTCCTACCATTTGGTTTAAGCCCTGTATTATTTTAAACGATAAAGGCTTTCGAATTAATAAAGGCCCAGTGTCTTTCCATTGTGGCCTATCATAGACCAGTATCCTTATATTTCATGCAATGTCACAGGAGTGACGCAGCTCAGTGTAAACCCTTGTTGATTCCAATCATTCATGTAAATGTTACACTTCACGGTTTTAAATCTCCAATTTACAGCAGATGATACCCTGAATGAGTTTCATAGTTTTGATATGGATAAGGAAAGCTCAAACGCCATAGGGTTTTCAGTTTTGTTAAAATCGTCTGACACTAAAGTTGAACTTAACTTTAACCGCGCATGCTTTAAAAAGAATACAGGAGTTGTATTCTGACTTAGCATTATGTGGATATAGGCCAGTCGTTGACATCTTGATTAGTTGGACCACTATATGTCCATGAGGAGTTCATCTCTATTTTTTTTCATAATTTGCTGATTTGATCGTGCTCACCTGTCTCCCATTTTATATCAGTTGACTTGGTCTGGAATCGCTAACCTTTGCAGCAGTAACCTATACAGACATCAGTCATATGATGTCCAAACTATCGAGGCCAAGAAAACAACGTGAGTGCGAACGTGGGTAAAGTGAACAATGAATGGAGGCCAAGCGTAAGTTTAGAGGTAAGTCAAATTAAGTCATGCGATGTTCTGGATAATACGATCCTCAACATCCTTTAAATCCATGTGTACATAAAAAGCAACCATGAAATATATCTTTTACCCTCAATCCACTCGACATGTTAACAACAGCTACATGTTTAGTTTGGGCCTGGTCAACTCGGTCAGTTGTTCTTGCGGAGCAGACCGAGAAACTATTAGCCATTTCCTTCTTTGGCCCTCGAATTGCAAATGGCACAGTGAATCTTCATGCTTGATTATTTGGTGATCAACAGCAAAACCTTATATGGAACAGGAATTATTTCGGTCGTTTGAAAATTTCACCTTGGAAACAAAACGTTTTTGATGCTCTTCATCTCACAAAACAGGTAATTTATAAGTATGTGTTTCTTCTAGCGTTACAGCAACTGTATATAGCGACGACAATTGTGCACTTCGATATAAATTCGTAAATGTGTATATACGATCTGTATTATGTATGTTGTTTCACTCCAAATTTCTGTATATACGAAATACAGTTGGTATCATTGTGTATGGGAGAGGAACCAGCATAAGCCCCCGGCTTGTTTTCCAATCCCTTTCTCTTTGAAAAATAGAATACGTTTAAATCAATCCACTCGACAAGGTCCCATCACCCGTGGGTCCATACGATTTAAATTTCCCGACTTTTGAGAATACAACATTCGCTTCGCATGACACTGGTCAATACCTTTCATGACGTCCACTACATCCTGAACCATGTACATATCAGCCTCTCTATATGTATCGAGGAACTGTGACATCTTCATTGACTTCGTCCCGGCTGTTCGAGTCTCTTTCTTCCCCTTCTCCGCCATTATTTCTACCTCTCCGTATTTGTCTCTGTGTGAACAAAACACGAAGATTTGTACAAGGTGAGAGTTTAATCATGTGGCACCTTGGAATACATTTGAGTATTTTTTGTATTTTCCACCACGGAAGCGTCATACAATGTTTTCATCAATAATATCAAAATTAATATCTCAGCGAATACTTTCAACATCAAGAAGCATGGGTTTTGCAAGTCTCGACCATGTATTTGGCTCAATACTTCTTACTACATGCCAAACAAATTATAATTTACTATTCTGATACAAACCACACGCCATTCTTGATGCTGCATTTCAAACACTCTCCATTCAGTCTTCAGTTATTTTTTTCATGCCAATTTACTATGAAATTTTGTTCCAAGATAAAAAATTTCCATGAGAGTGTCTCTCAATATATATTTATCGAGGTTTTTTCCTGTGGCATAAGTCATGGTATAGCTCAGATTATCTGTGGCATACTTATATTCATATAAGTGATTAACAAGGAATGTTGCTGGAAGGCGGGCCCCACTAGCACAGTAAAACTCCCTTTTATTACAATTTCACTCTATAGAATTCCAAGAAAGTGTTGAAAGTACTCCCGCATTTGCTGCTTTGTCGGGAAGGTTTTGTATTTGCCTTGCTGCTTGCCGATGTGGTCTGCCAGTGATGATAAGAAATTAATATATCGATCAATCAAACAAAAACGACACAATTGAAGGTCTGGCTTATGCCACACAGAAAGTTGAAACGGTGTAAATTCCTTATAAACAATAGCCTGATTCGTCCTTTTATATATATATATATATATATATATATATATATATATATATATATATATATATATATATATGTGTGTGTGTGTGTGTGTGTGTGTATAGTTGTGTCCAACACACACACACACACACACACACATATATATATATATATATATATATATATATATATATATATATATATATATACATATGTGTATATATTTATATATATATATATATATATATGTGTGTGTGTTGGACACAACTATACACATATCTCATATCTTTTAAATTGGCCATGCATTCATATGTTTTTATGAAATCCGTACTTTTTTTAAAATGTCGAGGCCACACATTTTACCACCTCAATGAATTATCCCCGTACAACCCCTATCTCTCCCAACGTCCACGGCCCCAATCAACCAGTTATAATAGCTATTTAAGTCAGTGGGACATGCTCTGGCCCCCATAAGGAAGTCATTAGGCTCAGTGGGCCATATCAATGTCAATGCTCCATGGACACCAGAGGCATAGCTTTTTCAACCACACACAGAATCACTGACCTGAGGTACTGGTCCGTCCACTTGTGATAAGCAGGGACAATATCTGCGCCACCTTTGAAGAGGAGCGGCTTGCTGCCTTTAATGTAGGCATTGTAGAACGGTTCAGGCTCCATCGTATCGAAGCCATTGACAGTGTCAATTGGGCCCTCGGGTGCCCGATCTGAGCCTATGGGCTGCATGTGTCCCGGGGGGTGGGGACTGGAGGGTTCTCCCTGACGTTGTCCTGCCAGCATTGTAATGCAGCATATCAAGTAGAAACAGATACGTACATATATCTCCATGTTTTTTTAAGATCCCTGGAATATAGGTTTTAGCCACACTGGTGCACCAAATACACAGACTACAGCGCTAAACGTGAATTGGAATAAGCTGCCACAAAGTTTTGACATAAACTTGTCTGAACGTGTTCAACACGACACCGATCACGACACTCCAACAGTTAATTCCCCTTCGTATGAAAGACACGCAACGTGTGATAAGCAACCGATCACCAACGTGCAAGTTGTCACACAAGCGGTTATCCTCAATACTTTATCACAGATATCATCAACATCTATTCAAATTTCCTGCGTCCGCACGCAGTCAATCGATCAGTGCCGTTGTATGTGTACGCCTACTCAGTCATCATGTTCATGTGATATGGAAATGGACCATGGTCGGGAGCAGTCTGTTTTTTTGGTTCCGCATTGGGGCGTGTCGTTACGACAATGTTCACAAATTAAATGTGTTGGAAACCCAACCTCCAGATCCAGAGTTAGGCAATTAGAAAAAAAAAGTTACACTTGAACATGTCGAATCACGGTCCGTCTTAACATAGCCCGGCTTTCTGTCTGCCGGGCCACCGGTCTCCGTCAGTACATGTAATGTGACCCAAGCTAAGACACGCCCCCACCCCGCCCTCTCGGAAAATGCATCGCGATTCGTTTCATCACAATTTTGGTTTCTAGTTAATACTTCTTTCGGTACGACAGCTGCTCATAATGCATTTAAATTCTCTGTCATTACAAACTATTCTGATATTCATATTGAACGTATGATCGATTCACGCGGGCGAAACGTGTCTGATTTGAATGGCACAAAAAAAACCATAACATATATTTTTTGAAAGGTTTATGTTCTTGTGCAAACGCCTGGACGTTGCCTTGATGAAATAATCAGGATTAGACCAATGAATTTACTAAAGCTGCATGGGGGAACAATTTCTGGAATTACTAATGCCTCGAACTTCCTTGTTTAAGGACGTTTAACGGTACGCGAAGGTCAGGTAGAATTTCAGAGAGACTCTACCAATGTTCCAGTGTGTGATCGTATTTTAGGCCTGCGGCAAATCACAGAAAAGGGCCTTATTTAAGGAGTTTGGTCTACCCGTCTGCCTTATAGCTGTAACATACCTCATTCTTTTGCAAATCTTTTGTAGATTTCAAATATACCTGTTGTGGAGCTCTCATGTGGTCCAGTTTTACGGTATATGCAAATTAAGAAACCTATATAGTAGAGCAGCTAAATTTTCAAAAAAAGGCTTATTTTCAGTTTTCGTTCAACCGGAAAAATACCTGGCTGGATTTGGTATCAATCAAAAGATAAGAACCTGAAGTTTAAAGTTAGGTAAGGTGTACAATCAATTTCATGGTCAATTTGTATTTATATTGGTTACCATGGCAACGAAATTAAGTTTTCATGAAATGAAGGGAGAATCACCTTATTAACCATAACTTTATACGCATACAAGATACCACCTCACAACTTTACATCAACATACCTTCTATACAGGTGTTTCATAAGAAACCAGTTTGAGATAGTAAGTGTCAACAGTTGGTTGCCATGGCAACAGAATGTTTGTAAAAGTCACTTAAATTTGCATGTAAACACTAGAAGCTAATTCATAGTTTAAAATATCGGGAATAATTTTGATAACATTTGATGTTAAAATGTAAAAAGATTCTTTCTGCACTAAAAATGAGGTCAATTGAGTGAAGGAAGACTGCTTTGGGTAGCCTAGCAACGTTCTTGCAAATGTTTACATTACTCAAAATGAGCAGATCTTTGTGGATATTGCAAAAATTAGTCATAAGGCCAGTGCTGCGCATTGCTGAGAAATGATACATACAAGTGATAATATTGCCAGAAAATCTGTCCTTAAACAAAAAAATTCTCAGCTAAATTTGGTATTAATTGAAAGATAAGAACCTGTAATTAAAGGTTACGTAAAATGTACCATCGATTTAATGGGCAACATATGTTTTTATTGTTGCCATGGTAATGACATTTTTTTAGTAGTCCAGGGAAAAACACATTTTTAACTATTACGTAATGAAAATGCAAGGTACCACTTCACAACTTTACATCAGCATACCTACTATACCGGCATTTCCTAAGAAACCAGTTCGAGATTGTAAGTGTCAAAGTTGGTTGCCATGGCAAAGGAATGTTACTAAAAATCACATAAATTTGCAATCAAACATCAGAAGCTTGTTTCTAGCATCAAACTTTAGGAATACTTTTTATCAAATGCGCTGTTAAAATGTAAAGAGACTCTTTCTCCACTAAATTTGATGTAAATTGAGTCAAGTACGAGTGTTTTATGGTCACCTAGCAACGTTCCACCAAATATCATGATTATTCAAAAGCAGATTTTTGTTGATATTGGACACGCATTATCAACCGTGTTGCAAACTGCTGAGCAATGATACATGTGATAATACTACCAGTAGATGTTTTTATAAACTTTCCATATTTCCCTGCAGTAACTCCTGTCCTAAAGCAACATTACAATGTCTTTTTAACAATAGAATTAAAGAACTTGGTCCAAATTTTGTGCCTTTTTCAAATATATTTTTCATTTAACTCTAATTTAAGGTATCCATGACACTGAGCGCATACTTATCGAGCATATATATTACCTATCATATCCAGCAAAAAGATGGTAAAATTGTCAGAGCTCCCAAACAACGTCCTTATCGCATGCGCACCTAATCAGCGCAATTTTGTCTGAATTATTTTGTGTCTATGTAAGAAACCATTTTATATTCAACACAACGTGCCTCCCTTTTTCCCTTCCTCAAGAAAATATTCAGACAATTAACATGGCAAAAAAGTCTCAAAATTGCCACATTTAGTTGCACTTCTAGAACTTTTGTCACTGCCCATTGTCAGATGTCTCAAACCTACATGTGATAAGTAGAACTCTGTGTCTGTCTGCAATAGTTTGGAAGATATGGAGCTTTTAAAATTTTAATTGTACCTGATTTGCATAATTTTAAACACCATGACTATTCCAAGTCAGGTGCTTAATTTCACCGGTAGGTGAGTCACCATGGCAAGTTTTGTGATTGTCGGAATAACAGTGTCGGAGAAAAACTCCAGACAAATTTGGTCGTAAAGAAGAAAGAAGGAAAGAAGGAAAGAAAGAAAGAAAGAAAGAAAGAAAGAAAGAAAGAAAGAAAGAAAGAAAGAAAAGAAAGAAAGTAAGAAAGGAAGAAAAGGGGACGGAAAGAAGTAAGAATGGAAGGAAGGAAGGAAAGAAAAAAATAATTCTTTGAAAAACAAAATGTCTGGGTTTGCACCCAGACATAAAAAAGCCACTGACGCGTGTCCTATAGAACAAAACTTGCTCGAGATCTATCCAAGGTACATCTGCAGCAGTGGCAAGTCTACAGTGGATCCAGTAAACTGTGTTTGGGAACATTACGTATACATGTATTCACAGCAGCCTATCACTGTACCAATGGCAATGTGATCTCTCTTTTATAATCACGATTTTTTGTGAAAAATCCGGGGCCGGGAGGAAGCATCGCCTAGCCGCTTTAATGGACACCAAGTCAAAGTAATACCCACCACCTTTCAATAGAGTTCAGTCAGTGATTTTAGAGAAGTCGGAAACAAAAAATGACTAGAAAAGATTTGCTTCACAGCAAATCTGTCTGGATACCTTCAAAATGAGAACAGGTTGAAATGCTACACTTTGCCATTGTTAAGCATAGTCTAAATTTTGTGTATTATGCTAATTTACGTAAATTAGAATGCTATAACTCTTTGGTTCTTGGTTCATTGGATGTGGCCATGTCACAAAACTTACAAGATAAAGTTTGAATGACACCACTATCTGTAAAAGTTTTGATATCTATTCAAAGACTTTCATTTTGTGTATTTGCCAATTTTGCATAAATTAAAATCCTACAACTTTGGTTCATGGTTCATGGGATGCGGCTTTGCCACATACCAAAAAACTGAGGTCCGAATGGCACCTCTATGCATAATAGTTTTGAAGTTATTCAAGATTTAAATTTCTTGTATTCATCTTATTTGCATCAATGACAATTGTACAATTTTGGATGATGGGTCATTGTATGCAGCTATGTCACAAACCCCAAAATTGAAGTTAATATAGCATCTCTATCTATAATAGCTTTGAAGCTATTCAACATTTAAAATTCTGCATATCCACCTATTTTGCATAAATTAAAAATCCTATAACTTTGGTTCATGGTTCATTGGATTTGACTTTGCCCCAAACCCTTATATTTACCTTACAATTTCATCTCTATCTATAATAGTTTTGGAGATATTCAACTTTTAAATTTTTAAATGCCCCTCATTAACATAAATTGAAATTCTACAACTTTCATTTACTGTCCATTATATTGGCATGTGTCACAAACCTAGATGTGCCCATTAAAATTTTGTGTTTGCATAATTTGAAACATTTCGATTATTCCAAATAATATGAGTCAACTTCCTTACTAGCTCTGTTACCATGCCAAGTTTAAACATTGTAGCTTGGACAGTGTCTGCCAAAAGCTCCAAACAAATTATGTGGTGGAAATAAGAAGAAAGAATGAAAGAAAAGAGAAATTTTGAAAAAACAATATGTCTGGGATGACACTAATATATATATATACATATATACAAAAACATATATACATATATATATATATATATATATATATATATATATATATATATATATATATATATATATATATATATACTTGTTTTATATACTTAGTTGCCCACTCTGTGTAAGTAAAGACAAAATATTTTGAAAAACGAAGTGATTTGTAGTAACTGAACATTTAACAATATTGAAATCGGAAATGGCGATTTTGGTCTTTTTGCATGTGCCAAAAAGACTCGTATAATGCAAACATATGCATATGACATTAATCTACAGACACAGCTTTATTTGTAAGATAGTTTTGGTGTCTCAAGGAATCTATAAGGTACGGTTCTGTAATTTAAAATAATAAACCTATATTGAATAAATCTATTCGATTTCACTAAGGTGATGGTTTTGCTTGTCAGACATAGGTATCTATTTTTGCTCATAGCATAAAACTGGACCACCTGAGAGCTCCACAACAGGCATTTTCTAAAAGTAGACAAAATTTTACATCAGGTAGGCTATGTTGTAGCTATAAGGCAGGTGGGTAGACCAAATTCATATTTTAGCCTCAAATGCCGCAGGCCTATTTGGAGGGCACCTGATGATGATGCCGTGAGGTTTTCCTGCCATAGAATTGGCTTTTTATATTAAAACGAGTGCCTTCGGCTATGCGCAGGTAAAAAAATCAACTGACATCAAATGAGGTAATGTGTAAAAAGGGAAAGAACATCCATTTTAAACATAGCTGTCACGTTTCGACAAAGGTCAAAGTTACCCGAGGCCAAACATATATATATATATATATATATGTATATATATATATATATATGTGTGTGTGTGTGTGTGTGTGTGTGTGTGTGTGTGTGTGTGTGTGGTTCCGATTGCCCGACCGACCCCACTGAAAAGGCCCGAGTACCAACGCTGAGCTATTTTTATGAAACATAAACATAGAAAAAAAAGTTTTAAGCCGTGCTTCCCTAATGAGCACAATTGATTGACCCTGGCTGAAAGATTTTATCGAGAAAGTGGCCGTCTTTTGTCGTTTTTATTGCAGTAAAGTCAACTCAAAGTAGCTCATTTCAACTTGTCTGCAGTGAAAGGTTAACTTGGGCTGGGGAAAGAGCAGGGACACGGTGTTCGGTGAAACAACATAGCCATAGCAATAGCCCCGGTTGAAAGATTTTATCGAGAAAGCCGCCGTCATATGCCGTTATTTTCCAGTAAAGTCAACTCAAACACAGGATCTTATTTCAGATTGTCTGGAGGGTTAACTTGGACCGGGGAAACAATACAGCAACACAAGTTCTATAAGGCATTGCCCCGTTGTTCGGTGAAACAGCATATGAGCCTTAAAGGCGGGGAAAGGGTGTCTGAGGGATGGATTTTTTTTTTTTTACCCTAGGCCACCTGTGTCACATACAGGACCGCGGCAGACAAGCGGAGAGCCATCGTATTATTATTATTATTATTATTATTATTATTATTATTATTATTATTATTATTATTATTATTATTATTATTATTATTATTATTATTATTATTATTACTATTATTATTATTATCATCATCATCATCATCATCATTATTATTATAGGCCATAGCCCCATTTGTGTCAGTATTTAGGGACCTCATAGCCTTGTTTGCTGATCGTTATTATATCCAGGGAATGGAGAAAGCACAGAATGAGATAGGGAAATGGATACTGGGAGCACCGTCATGTACAGCAACAGAAGCAGTCCTAGGAGAGTTAGGATGGAATAAAATCACAGATAGGATTGCCAAAGCTAAGTGAAAGTACTGGGGGTATTTACATGCAATAAGTGAAGACAGGTGGTGCAGGGAAGTTTACAATGAGGTAGTCAAGGAAAAAACAAGATGGGTCAAAGACAAGGACGGGTTAGCAGAGAAATATGAATTAAAAGGATATGATGAGGTGGATGATTGGAAAGTATATATAGGTAAGACTGTTACAGAGGGTTGGAAAGAAGACTGGAAAAGAGGAGTCATGGAAAAAAGCACATTGAAAGCATAAAAGGCATTAGAAAAGCCAAAGAAAAGTGTGTGTTGGGATGGAGGGAAGGGATCCAAGCTTCTTTTTTATTCAGTAGGGCAGGAGTAATCAATCTAGAAAAGAGAAAACAGAAGTGAACAACAGGTAGTAATGGAAAGTGTAAGATGTGCAGACAAAAGGCATATGAGACAGTGGACCATTGGCTGTTGTGGTGCGATGCATATGGAGAGATAAGTGAAGATTTTTTTGATAAAGTTGCACAGGGAAGATTACAATTACAAGGGTTTAGAAGAGGTTCAGAGTTTGGATGAAGAGGAACGTAAAGCATGGGTTTTAGGTTTGAAAGGTGGCTTTCTGGGAGGCAAGAAAGGTAATAAAAATGTACAGGCCTACCTTATAGGATGCTGGGAGAAAAGGAATAAAATAGTAGAGTTAGAAGGCAACAGGTTAAATTAGAATCCCAGAGTACAGGAAGGGGAGGGAATGGGAATGACGGTAGCCCTTATAAGGGCTTCCATGGGTGCTCCCATGGGAAAATCCCGAGCCTAAGAGGCGGGGAGAGGGTGTGTAAGGGATGGAGTTTTTTTAAGAGTACAAGCAATGAGTGTACGGGGATATACCCAGGACCAGGGGCTCACCACAGCTGTTAGAGAGTGGGTGGTGGACCCTATGCCTCGGCTCTGGTCCTGCATAACATGGCAGCTCAAGCTGGTAAGGATTATCATAGTTTCCCCCACCTATTTTTTTACCCTAGGCCACCTTTGTCACACAGTGACAGAGGACCGCGGCAGACAAGCTGAGAGCCACATCATCATCATCATCATCATCATCATCATCATCATCATCATCATCATCATCATCATCATCATCATCATCATCATCATCATCATCATTATTGTCACATTTCGCTAGGTTCCAGGTGTCTGTTCTCTGAGTTAGCAGGGCAAATGGTCGTTAAAGTACCTTTAAAACATGACTTACTATCTTAACTTTAATCTTCCCGCTCTGTTATGTCCAAAGCAGTTATCATCGTTAGTTACAAATCCAAATGCGACTCGATAGACCTTGAACCAACCGACACGCGGTGAACACCATTTTGAACATTGCGCAATGCCGCACAAAAATATATTTTATTTGGATATCAAAATGAAACGCAGCCACAGGATATATCATATCACTATTAACGTTCTTGAAACATTTGCAAAATATATACTTTTAATTGCACATACTACAACCCCTTCCCCCAGATTGTCCCGTTACTATCTTCATTTACAAACCGTTGGGTGCGGAATCCGAAATTTCCAAAATGTGAGCCAAGTGCCGATTGGATATTTTACAGAGGTAGTATCTAAAATATGTGTGCGGTTTGGGTTTAGCGAAGGTTAGTTTGTCGAATAAATGTAATGTACAATATATAATAGCACTTTTCCAGAGTGAGCATTACCTAAAAATTAAATACACCGCAATACAGATATCAGCTCTAGCCAGCGGTGGGCCCCAGAGTAGGGATTTTGTATCAGATAATGAAGTCGCCGTGAGGTGGTGAATTAAGCAGCGGCACTAGTAGGACCCGTCACGACCCGCTGGAGTGTGAAAGAGGGAGCTTGTGAGAGAAGGTTGCCCCGATAGTGGATACAGGTCCGAAAGTAATGGTGGGTTTTTATATCAGTGGTAAACATTTTATTAAAACCCCATTAAAACAGGGAATTACACATACATTCAAGAGAAATACAGCATCAGACTAGAAAAGAAGATTTGCTTAACAGCAACTCTGTCTGGGTGCCTTCAAAATGAGAACAGTTTGAAATGATACACTTTGCCATTGTTCAACATCATCTAAGTTTTGTGTATTAGCCTAATTTTTGTAAATCAAAATGTTCAGCTTTGGTTCTTGGTTCAAGGGATGTGGCCATGTCCCAAACTTACTACGTTAAGTTTGAATGAAACTACTATCTATTATAGTTTTGAAGCTACTCAATATTTTAATTTTGCGTATTTGTCTAATTTGCATGAATCATAAGCCTAGAAGAACTTTGGTTTATTGTTCTTTGGATGGGGTTATGCCACAAACCCATAAATTGAAGTAGAAATGGCACCTCTATAATAGATTTGAAGCTATTAAAGATTTACATTTTGCATATTCACCTAATTTGCATAAATTAAAATCCTCCAACTTTGGTTCATGGTTCATTGCATGCGGCTTTGCCACAAACCTACAAATTGAAGTTGGAATGGCATGTACAATAGTTTTGGGGATACTCAACTTTCAAATTTTTCAATGCCCCTCATTAGCATAATTTGAAATTCTTCAACTATACTTTCAATTATAGTGGTAGGTGTCACAAAGGTATTGAAATTTTGAGTCAATATGCAATAGTTTTGAAGATATGGCGCTTTTAAAGTTTTTGTTGTCTCCAAAATGTGCGTAATTTTAAACATCATGACCATTCAAAATGAGATGCACAATTTTGCTGATTATGTCAGTCACCATGACAAGTTTGGTGGGTTTTTCCAATAGTGTCTGAAAAAAACTCTGGACCAACTTGGTCAGAAAGAGAGAGAGAGAGAGAGAGAGAGAGAGAGAGAGAGAGAGAAAGAGAGAGAGAGAGAGAGGAAGGAAGGAAGAAAAGAAAGAAAGAAAGACATTGGCATTTTATTTCTTTGTTAATTTATCTGAGATGAAAAAACACCTGTCCTATGTGACCACTTTTGTCTGGCATTGGGTGGTCTTAAATTGCAGGTACCACTGTCCAGTGAAACCTCTCTACAGTGGGCACCTTTGCGACCAGAGAAAAGTGCCCACTCCTGAGAGGGTCAGCCCTTCTGGGCAGTATTGATGAGTATATGTGCATGTACAGTGTACACATATTGTAATTCAGAGGGATGTGTACACATGCAATACAAAACTGTTTTTGTTCCTTTATTACATAAACAAATTTTAGCAGATGCTGTTACAAAACTACATGTACATGTACCTCTGAACTGAGACATGCACTATACTAACCCAACATTGGCTATGAAGAGCAGGCATCTTCTTACTGATTACAAGAAAACAAAGACATGAAAGTGTCCATTGAGATGACACACACTTTTTCAAAAGTTGTGAAAAACAGTCCTCAGTGACTGTAAGTCAGACTTTGATCGGTCCAGCAAACTCTGCTCTGCATGTAGTCTATTTTTAACAGACGGTACACTCTGGCTTGTTCTGCCTAGAAGTCCACTCTCTCTAATCTCTTGGGACTGATAAGCCTAGCAGACTCCTAGCCTCAGGCCAACTCTGACTGGTCAGTCTCAGCCATGGTGCACTCACAGATGTCCAGCATTAGTGTGAACATGCAGCAGATATGTTTCTTGCATGAACAGAAAGAGATTCTCTGTATTTTATTGAGAACCTCATTACACAGTTGTTGGGAGTTCCCCTCACCCGCCACCCCTACGTCCCATTTGCCATAAGACCCAAACCTTTCAAACTATAAACCCAGCAGGCATGGCTAGAAGGCTGCCTATGAGACAGGTTCAAGTATCATGAATGCAAAATGGTTGCCTAGCACCATGGAGGCTCATCACATGCAGTACAGCAGAAAGCCTAGTCAAAATGTGGATTGTTGGGAAATTCATTGCATTTAGCATACATTAAAATTCCCCAACTTTTGTTTGCATGCTATTGGATTAGCCAGGTGTCTCAAACCTACATGTATAAGTTAGAACTTTGTGTCTATCTATGATATTTTTGAAGATATAAAGCTTTTAAAATTTCAATTGCCCATAATTTGAATAATTTTAAACTTCATGACTATTCCAAGTCAGGTGCCTAATTTCACTGGTGGGTCAGTCATAATGGCAAGTTTGGTGGTTTTCGGAATGATAGTGTCCGAGAAAATCTCCGGACAAATTTGGTCGTAAAGAAGAAAGAAAGAAAGAAAGAAAGAAAGAAAGGAAGGAAGGAAAAAAGAATTCTTGGGAAAACAAAATTTCTGGGTTGGCACCTAGACATAATAAGACACACAAGCAGACAAGCATGGAAGACTCTATCAACCAAACAAGACTTGTAATCGCGCTAGAGCTAATGAAATTGGATGAACATTGAACTCAAAATACTTACCAGTTAGGCTACCTGGCGCTTTGTTGAGGGCCACTTGGATATGCAGCGACCTCTGACAGCCATAGCCTGTAGGCAGAGTGGGATGATACAACCTGCAGCGAAGCAAAAGTTGGAGAAAAGCAAAACAAAACGAAAACAAAATAAAAGCCCCACAACCCCCCCCCAAAAAAAAACAAATAAAAAACAAAAACAAAGAGAAAAAAAAGAAAAAAGGGAAAAAAAACAAAAAAAGGAAAACAAAAATAACAAAAAAAAAAACAAAAAAACAAAAAAAAAAAACAAAAACAAAAAAATAACACACACACACACACACACACACACACACACACACACACACACACACACACACACACACTTCAACCCCCCAACCCCGCCTCGGGCTATCTAAGAAAATTGAATGTTTAAGTGAATCAACTATGCCATTAGCTACCGTGTCTTTAAATGTGCATGTGTGTTAAATTGTAACTTGTTATCTACGCGTGTAAGCCTAACACTTTGCAAACATAAGGATCTATTTTTTTTTCTGGGCAGACCGTGGACTGAGCTGCGAGAGTCAAAATCCCTGTATGTTGGGTACAGGTTATATTATATTTGGCCAACGAAGGAGTATAAAAATTCAGCGTAAGGCGAGGTAAGTGGCAAGTTAAGTTGGTGCTGCTTTATACTTATTTTTCGTGGTCCGTTTTACCTTGATACATCAGACGCAAATCACAGAACTTGAATTAATCTGCATGAAATCACAAATAAGTAGGTGGGATGATATTTCCACCTTTTCAAGTGTTACAAACTATGCATTAGAACTACTGTTTGTGCATGGTCAAGTCAAACTGAAAAAAATGCTGGAAGAGAATCAATTTACAAAACATATGAGACAGAAGCTACTCAGAAAACATCTGGATGGACTCTCATGTTCATAATTATGCTGAGAACATGATTGCAATGAAATTGTGACAAGAAACAAATTGAAGCTATCTCTATTTCATAGGAGTATTAGAAGCCTTTAAAAAAAAATAGTCACACCTTAAAACTATATGTGGATGCACATAGATTGGTACCAATGCTGATGCTTGTACAGGAACTCTACGTGGTTACGACTTTGTGTAGGTGAAACCTGGTAACTCTAATTTTGGTGGTGCCGGCAGAGACGTCAAATATAATTTAGATCATATCGTGAGGTCCGATGAAAACCCCCCTTTCTTAGAAGCGCAAACTATATAGAACTGGTATGCATAAACATTTTTACACCTGACACCACATATGCTATCATAACTGTCAGTAGGCACCCTAACAAAGGAAGTATAGACGATTTCAAAAGTGACCTAGGAAATGTATTCCAGTTCTTATAAAAATGAAGGTAAAATATCATCATTGTTGGGGATATAAACAACGATCTTTTAAATACACAAATGGGCTGTAATAAAAAATACATAAACAAATTGAATATCAACAATTAGACACCATGTATTACACTTTCTGCTAGAATAAGGGAAATTTTTCGTCGCTTTCACATACCATATTTACCTTCAACTCAAGCTATCAGATATAAACGACCGCCTGATCACAGGATAGTCACTAGATGTCACAGATCACTTACCTATTTTATGTGCTTCTTGGAACGCCAATGGAAGATATTATAAAAAAACCTACGATACATATACACAACGAGACGAACAAACGTAAATCCCAAGCAACACTTAGATTAGACAGCCAAACTTGAAACAAAACACCGAAGAAAATTTTGAAGAAAAAGTTTCAACCAAAAAAAAAGACTTTCTTCCAAACGAGCGAAAGACAAGACGTAGTTTCCAACTAGCTTGAAGAAATTCATGCATTGGTATTAAAAATAAATTATATGAGCGTAAAATCGAAAATCCAAAAGAAAACAATACCATCAAATACGAAAAAGTATAGAAATACATTAACTGCCGCCCTGAGAAAAGACATGGAATTATACTATGATGACCTATTTAAAACAAGAAGCCAGTAAAGAATATCTGCGACGCATTTGGCAAATAAAAAAACCCCAATAAACACAAAAAGAAATGATAGAAAAATTGATGTTGACGGAGACGGTTTCCCACTGGAGATATATCTCCTTTCTTGTTCTTTTGTCCTAAATATTTTCCCTGTAGAAAAAAAAACTTCTCGATACTAATATATCGCTCATTCCTCTAGGTGTTCATCCTACCCTGATAATCCATATCGCCAATGAAAGACTGCTTCGTATTTTCCTTTTCGGCAGCAAAGAATTGCCAGATAACCTGAACATATAAAGATTTGATGCAGTACAAAATTACATAGCAGAAAGTAGACGTTTCGATTTCTAACTTAAATGCCATCTACTGGTTAAATAGGAAAAGCGTGTTCTTTCTTTATGTCAATATTATAACGTAAGCCTCTTGTTGACGAAATTATACATGTACTTATCTATTTATTTACTTGCTTCAATTATTGATTTTGTTTTCCTATTTCCCCCGTCAACGGTGAATAGCTATGCCCTGGTTACAACCTCTACCGTATATTCTGTAAATGGGGTTTACACCTCTGCTTTACTTGTGTATGACAACATTTATATTTTACGTGTATACAAAAGATATGGTAACATAGTTTGTGATGTCCTGTATGTATTGTACACACACACACACACACACACACATATATATATATATATATATATATATATATATATATATATATATATATATATATATATATATAGTGTGTGTGTGTGCTTTCTCCATGTCTAGAGAACCCATTATATTAGTCATTTCATGTACCATATGGTAATTCAGCCTAAATGTATATAGGTTTAAACGAAAGAAAGTTTCAAAGGTAATCCCACTTCATAAAAAACGAGAGAGAACAACATTGTCTAACCACAGGCCAACCAGTCTCCTCAGCTGCTTGGGCAAGCTCCTGGATAAACTCATGCACGAGAGATCATACTTATCTCCTACAGGACATTACTTATCGTATAAATGCTAGTTTGGCGTCCAAGACAATTTGTCAACCTCCGTAGCATTTGTTGAAATCACTGACAAGATTGGAGAAAAAACTGGAAATGATTGTTGGGTATACACATATACTTAGCCAAAGTATTCGACATAGGAAATCAATACATACTTTTCACAACACCAAGCACGATGGCATCAGAGGTAAAGTACCAGAATGGTGTGAAAGTTATTTGAGATAAAGGAAGCAACATGTTCTGGCAAATGAAAAAATCTGAAATACGTACCATCTTGTGTGGCGTCCCAACAGGTTCAGTATTGGGACTTTTGTTATTTAAAACTTACATTAATGATATTTAGTGCTGCGCCCAACGACAAAATTGTGTATCACTATTCGCGTATGATACTAATATTTTCATATCTGGAACAAACTTGATTAAACTGAAGCACGGAGGAGAGCAAATCCTACATAACCTCTTCAAATAGTTCTTTGTAAACAAACTGACAATGGATACAGACATTTCTTGCTTTTGCATATTAACGTCAAAAATGTAATGATACCAATTTATTCTCTACGCTTAAATTAGGAAATTATATGATAAAAAGAGCACAATGAGCCAAAAGTTTAGGGGTTGCACTGGACGAAAAATTAAGATGGAGCGAGCACGTTGATAATGTATTACTTAACCTGGTATATTACCTGAACTGTTTTAAGTATATAAAAATCATATTCCCGCAAACTGTGCAAAAGTACTCAATACCTCATTCATTTTCCCGAGAATCTCATACCATATAGAAATATATGGCAAGACCCCTAAAACATCATGGGGAGGACCCTTACAAATATAAAAGTATGTAAAAATTCAATTCAACTCAATTCGATACAATTCAGATTACATGTAATACGATAAGACAGCTTTCTATTTAACAAAATCGACCACAGATGGCGCCATCATATCGCAACCTAAGAAGTATTTAGATAATCACAAGTTCCTCCAGCTGTGCCCATGTAACCGATTCACCTGACGTCAAAACAGGTAAGGTGTAAAAGGGGAAAGAACATCCATTTTAAACATGTTTCAACAAATGTCCAAGTTACCGAAGGCCTAACAAAAATATCTGTGTGGTTTTGGTAACCTGACAGACACTACTAAAAAGGCCCAACTCTAAATTAATGGAACAAAAAGAAAGAGATACATGTAAATCCAAGCCGCCCTTCCATAATAAATATTGATCGTCCCAGGCCAGTGCTAGAAACTGGGATACCAAAGTGGTCCAAAAAAGTACATTTTTTTTTGGTAGTGGCCCACATGAGACATATGTGTCCCAAAGGGCCAGAGCAAGCGCCCGAAGGCATTCTAGGGGGGGTTGCATAATTGGGGGCATCCCCCCTTTTCCCCGAAAAATTTTGAATTAGGGCATGCAAAATGGTGCATTCTGGGGAGTTTCGATTGGAAAATCTTACCTTGACATGCTTGACGAAATCACAACATTTTAGTCAATATTGTACTGATTTGGTTATTTTCCTTCAGATTGTAGAAAAATCTGATGGAAATTAGCAAAAATTAGTGAAAATAAGTTTAAAAAAGACCATAGCCATGTTTTCAATTAAGTAATATAATTTTTTGTATTTATACATGTAATACTTTAGGGAATTTTTGCACACATATTATGTTTACTAATTTGGGGGAAATTAACAGATAAATTATCCTTCAATTAGAAAGTTGTGTAGTTTCTCTACAAACGTAAGAGGAAAAAAATATATTAAGATAATCACTAGGCCTAAGTGTACCTAACTTTCATCACCGAATGTTGATGGATTGATTGATAATATTTTGTTCACACTTATGCCAGCATCGTGTAATATAATTGCTGAAAGCACACCAAACTTTGATGCATGAAATGGGAGGACCAAATGCCTAGGGAATCTTGCCTTGGCTTATTTCCATGGTGAACCAATACATGAAAATAGCAAGTATGAAATCAGAAAAAAAATATTAAGTTCCTTTGCACAGGTTTGTAGCTGAAATGCTTTAATCATTTATAAATAAATAAATAAATAAATAAATAAATAAATAAATAAATAAATAAATACATAAATAAGTAAACACACAAACAAACAAATAAATAAATAAATAAATAAATAAATAAATAAATAAATAAATAAATAAATAAATAAATAAATAAATAAATATGAGCACCAAAAGCATAATTTTTATAACAATAAGATACTAAAATAATAATTATATAAAGTGGTCCCTCTCCAGTGCTCCCATCTCATGGAAGTCATGCATCAAGAATGATTCCACCTTAATTTTGAAAATGTTCTTACATTTACTCTCTTTGATATACCCTGTCAGGTCCTGCATGGTATAATCATGGTAAAATAGTACCTGCAATTACCGACCCCAGTCCCCACCTGGTCAAAACGACCAGTCTCCCTGGCACGGGCGCTTTTGCAATGTTCAATGACCTCACACGAACGACCACAGTGCTGTCCAACTGTAAATCTCTGTAGCAGCAAATTTAGATTCCCTGGAGCATTTTCTCAACTTCTTCACATGAGAAACACTTATTTTGGATAAATTCTATAGCATTTTTTAAGAACTGTGATGCAAAAGTTTGCTCCAATGCTCCAGTTGGACAGCCCTATACCAGCTGCAACACGCGACCAACGGCCAGCAAAATCGCCCCACAAACAGCCCCCCCCCCCAAAAAAAACCAGCTGTCGTTCTAATCAACCACAACCAAGTTGCAAGTTAACAGAAAAGCTGGCCAACGTGCCATTATTTTGCAGTAAAGTCAAGTCAAACACAGCGTTTTATTTCAACTTGTCTGGACGGTTGACTTGGGGCAGAGAAAAAGGATAGCTGCTGCATATAACTACGGTGATGCGGTATCGGTATCCAGTATCGCAAGATTCCAGGTGTCCGTTCTCAGAGTTACCAGGGGAAACGGTCGTCAACGTATTTTTAAAAGATAACTTAATATCTTAGCTTTAGTCTGCCTGCTTGGTTGTGTCTGAAGCAGTTATCATCCGTTAGTTATAAATCCAAATGCAACACGATATCACCATGACATGCATGCACACATGATGAACACTATTTTAAACACGACGTAATGCATTGTGGAAAAGGAAAATCACAGTGAATCGCGGCCAGGTGTTTTCAGCAGGCTACCAGGTGTCCGTCCTCTGAGTTACCTGGGTCGCTAAAGTACTTTTAAAACATGACTTACTATGTCAACTTTAATCTGCCAGCTTGGTTGGCTGTGAAGCAGTTACCATCGTCACTTACAAATCCAAATGCTTGATTACTTCGCTGATTTTAAGAAGAAATCATTAAAAGTGATCAAGGGGTCGAATTTTATCTCTACTGCCAGCTTTACCCAAAACAAACTGGCTAAAAAAGCTATACTTCCTTTCTTCAAATCATAACTCACAGTGTCGACACATCTTTATCCACTGCCACAGTATAACTGCAGCAGAAAAAAACATCGTGCTGCCCATCACTTTAAAAAAAGTCGATGGGGCCCGACACTATTTCACAACAAGTGTAGCTGGTTTGTTATTTCCGTAGATAAAATGTTCCATATCCCATAACAGCAGGGTTAGCGGATATCTATGTAACACTTGGATCTGTTGATATGTAATATTCTAAATCAAATCGTACAACAAATGTAATGCAAGATATCAATAAATGAAATGACATTCAGGAGAAGGAAGCACCTGGAAGCATCTCTGATGCCATTTTGTTTTGTTGATGCTCATACTACATGTCAAATCAAACTGGTCATATTTAGATTTCTACACAACTGCAATTATATTTCAGATAGCAAAACACACACACACACACACACACACACACACATACATACATATATATATATACATATATATATATATGCATTTGTGTACCTATGTAAATTTTATTTCCACAAGCTTATGATTTTTATCATAGGCTTCCTAATTTTTATCCATTATATGAAAACCTGCCGGTACTTTTGGACATGTATCCACTGTCGAGGCTACTTTCTCCACTAAGCTCCAAGTTTGACTCGCCGGGGGCTCTTGGCTCCTGTGCCAAGTGCTGCTAGTTAATTCATAGCCTGGGAGCGCTTTCAGTACCAGATACAATATTCCCTTTCTGGGCCCACAGCCGCCAACAACTGGTAATTATAAGGCATTGTTTTCATATTTTAAGTAATGCTTATACTGGAATAGTCACACTATATATTCTACACCACATCCATTCGACAAATTAACCTTCCGTTAACACTAATCACACATGTATTTTGCTAATTTAGGGATTATTTTCTCAAAGTTTGGGATGAAACTTGCATGGAAGATCATTCCAAATTGTATGCCCATGGTCAACAGCTTTCCTTGGCATGCTTTGGGGACAATGCGCCCAGAGCGCGCCAAGGAAAGCTGTTGTTTGGGTCTTCTATCAGGGTGGAATGAGTTAACTTTACTGCAAAATGATGGCACATGGCGGCCACTCAGTCGAAAAAATCTCGCAGTTGAGGCTATGCTGTTTGCCTGGCCCACGTTAACTCTCCAGACAAGTTAAAAGAAAAATGCTCTGTTTGAATTGCTTTTGCTGCAAAATAACAGCCACCCTCTGGACAAAATCTGTCAGCCAGGGTCGATCGATTTGTACTTGGGAAGGACTGCTTGATTTTTCTTTTTTAATGTTTCATGAAAAAATATTTAGGTTGGGGCCTTTTCAGTGGGGTCAGTTTGGTTACCGGAACCACACGTTTATTTTTGAAAGGGCTTAGGTTAGCTTGGACATTTGTTGAAACATGTTTAAAATAGGAGCTTTCCCCCTTTTACACATAACCTCCCTTGACGTCAGATTAATTTATTACTTGGCCACGGACGGAAGCACTTCCATAACTTAAATATGTGGGAATATGGAAGCTGAGTAACTAAATTTTCGTTCCACCCTTTGAAAAATGGAAAGGTTTGATGCAGCTTTTTTCAAAGGCACGTGTATCTGTGGAGACAATTCTATTTTTTAATGTTGACTACATTTGGGTTATGTTGCATGCATACAGACACAAGTCGCGGGTTTCCTTATGGGATTTGAAACCGCTTGATAGGTATACCGTGTTTTGGGAGTTTCTAAATTTTGCATTTTCCAGAAAACCGACCCAGGCAGCAGCATGGGCGCCCCACATACTTGTGGGTAAACATAATGCAAACCTTTAAAGTAAGTCTGGCATAAATTACACCATTTTACTACCATGAACCGTCAAGTGTGTCATACGTGAATGAAAATTATGATTGACAATTACTGCAAACTCGTTTGACCCTGTGATCTGGCTACTTGGTCATAAAATCAGGCCGTGACGGTGTACAGGACTGTCTGTAGCTGGAACATGACGAGAAATAGTGTCACAGACATTCTCAGGCGCTTGCATGCCATTCTGGCTCGAACTCTCACGACACACGTCAGGTACCAATATACAAGGTAGGAAATGCTCCGTGTAAACGAAATTATCTGTCAGGTCACCTCTGAGAGGCCACGCTGCATCTGCAGAAAGTAGAAATTTTTTTCAAAGCACTTTTTAAACATTGGGCTAGACACGCTTTTCTTCTGTCGACCTATCTTGCTTTCACAAGCAAATGTGATACTCGATCAAGTATTAAGACACACGATGAAAACCATCTCCTGTTCTATCATCATCATCATGATCATCATAGTCGTCGTTGTTGTTGTCAATGGTAAAAGTGGTGGCGATAGCAATAGTAGTAGTAAGAGTGGTATTGGTAGCAGAGTAATTGTTGTTGTTGTTACAGTTATTGTCCAGATCATGCTGATATACGTCCTTTCATTTGAACTTAAAAATCATAGCGTACACTGGCTGCTTTATCTTCAACTTTTGAGACTTTCTACGCAAATATATATTGACTAAAGAATATCCTACATGGATTTTTGCACCTCCGTGACCGCCCTAAGCCCTTTGCTACATCGCTTTGAGATTCTAGTTCAAGCAGAAACCACTTGGACAATCTTGTTTTTTTTGGTGTTTTTTTCAATTCCCACTCATAAGCGAAAAATTGCTGGTTTGTTCGCAAATTGTTTGTGGAATACATGAAGCGGAATTCACACATATGTTTTGGGGTTGTAAATGATAATTATAATAATGATAATAATAATAATAATAATAATAATAGTAGTAGTAGTAGTAGTAGTAGTAGTAGTAGTAGTAGCAGTAGTAATAGTAGTAGTAGTAATAATAATAATAATAATAATAATAATAATAATAATAATAATAATAATAATAATAATAATAATAATAATAATAATAATTATAATAATAATAATGATAGAAAAAGAAGGAAAATCGTGATTCAACAGCTCTTCTACCATATAACATTTTCATATGGAAAACGCTTCCCGAATATATGTCATATCCAACTGCGCCTTGGATTTTCCAGTCTCAACTCACATCTTCACAAATTCAATATTGTCCCGTCTCCCTCTTGCACCTGTACTGCCCCGGACGAGGACACTTACCATTATTTTCTAGTCTTTCCCCGTTATTCAGTTTCAAGACTCTAATTATTGAACACTGCATCTCATCTCTTGGCCCTTGGAGTAAATCCTACTCTTATTACCTATTTGGCAAGCGACATCTTGATTACATGTTTCACTAAAGATAGCAAAGATTTACCCATGGACACAAATGAAGGTATATTTAATGCAGTACAGCTCTTCATTACAGAGACCCTAAGGTTCGAATTTTAAATCTAAATGCCTGCTCATGGCGAAATTGTTATATCTAATAGCTTTCCTTATCTAGATTCATATTCGTATTGTCATTATATACACTTAACATCTTATTACTCGATGTGTTTTCCCTCCCAGTGGTAGCATTGTTGTTAATATTGTCATTGTACTCTACTGTGTATTTTGTATATACTCTGTGTGTCCCTCTTTGTACCAGAGAATCACTCGATTAGTCTCTCTTGTGCTATTTTGGTGATCCAGATGAAATAAATTTGCTTAAATCAAATCAACATGGAACACTTGGCCTCACGACGATTCGATATGGTGCAAGTTCACTTATGCCACGTGGTGCTTGACTGCACGAATTTGGTCCTTTCAGACGAGAAAATAGTTCTTTGTTTATTAAGCCCAAGCCAAAACTTTTTAACATATTTTGAAATATGCTGAGGAATGCAGGACAAAGATCTGTTTCCAGAAATCAGTGACAATGGTTCAGATAATCAGGTCGTATATATATATTATTTGCTAAGTTCTCGGAACTGGCTTCTGAGAGTGGAACAATGGAATCTACTTCAGCGGATGGGGTTTTTTATGCCATGTACAGTTCACCTGCCCGACGCCTGCTATGAACAAGTTAGATTTCTCACAGAAAGGACATAGCAGAAATAAATCTGTGATATGATAATCGAGTGGATTATCATTTTGTGTAGTGGCAGGTAAAAGCCATTATAAAATGGCCGAAGCAACACCACGGAGACCGACAATATAAAATGCCTGCCCTATATTTTTCTCCCTGCATGTTTAACCGTTATCCTTTTAAAATTTTATAACCCGATAAACGTATAGCATTATTTTTGTCATTGCCGGAACATAACGTAACGAGATGACGACAATCCATATCTTACGCACAGCTCTGCGCAGCTACGTTGGCCTGGCCCGGAATCAGTATAAACATGAGCGGACTCGGGTTTTTTTGCTTATGTTTTTTGTTTTTTGTTCCCTAGGTACCGGGTGGATGTAGGAATCAGCAGCTATTGATCGAGTGAAAATTGTTAAATTAAAAATATAAATTGATTTAAACTCGTGTATTATACTTTACCCAAATTTATGGCTTCGCGTAGGAAGTCTTATTTTGGTCAGGTGCAATGTGAACGTTTCTGTGGCCGTCAAAGAGGTCGGATTCCTTGGAGTGCCTCTTGCAGCCCCATCGAAAATTGCGTCCAAAAATCTGCATGTTGGAGAAATGGATGGCAGGAAAATGTCAAGGAACAAATGTTCCATTTCATTCAAACATGTATTATGGTGGTTGCTCGCTTGGCTGCCTGCGCTCGCTGTTATCATCATCATCACTGGTCCAATGATGCACCCTGGTTACACACAAGCGACCTACCTCTCGAACGTCAACCTCGTCTCGATGTTGTTGACCCGAGACTACAGAACTGCGTCACAAACCCTTACATGCTCATATATTTCATGCATGGCGAGAAGCATGGCCATGTAGTGCGTGGCTTGTTTAATTCCTTTAATGCCAACTGCGACTTCAATCAAACTACTTAAGAGGAACTGCTCTCAATAGGTAAGTTCAGAAGAAGCTCTTAGGCGGGGTATTTGCCCCCATACACAACTGAATACATAAACATTTGGAGGGCTAGACCTGTGTATTCCCATAAAGCAACCTTAATAAACTAGTTACTTCTGTAGCTGCAGATATATGATTTTTGTGAGGTATTTTGTTATGCATTTAAATTTACTGTCTGAAATTTGGTTTTTGTATGTGAAGTAGTTTTCAAGTAAATTAGTTGCAAATTACAATGTAAAGTAATGGGAATAGACAACACTAGCCCTCCACTAACTGCAGTGCCCTCTTTTAGACAGTTCTTGAACCTTCTGTTTCTGCCCTTGCCCATTACGATAAGGATGCTACATTCATAATCCTTGTGAAAAGACCTTTCTTTCAAGCATCAATATGCCTAAAGCTCTAGAGAATAAGATGATTTGGGACAACAGGTTACCTTTGCACACTTTTGGTGCATGGCGCCAAAAGCGCGCCGAGGATACCTGTCATTCAGGCCAAAACTTGGCACGGAAAGAGGTAGATGACTCGCATGCGCATACGAGGTGAATTGACACTGAGCAGATGTTGAGATTGTCCAGTTCTGTAATTTAGAAGCTTGGCTGAAAATACTGATAAAAACAACACTCCATACTCGAAGAATCTCTGATTCATGTCATGATAAAAGTTTATTGATCACATTGTATAAAGATAAGTTTGTGCAAAAGTAGAAAAGAGAAACATTTGCGTGACCAGTTGGCGACTAAATATATCAATACTTTGCAAATGCATTTGTGCATAAATATATGTGAATCAAAGCTTACGTTCGACAATTCACGTCGTTCCGCTGGCGGGAGAAATGTGAATTTCTTATGTCATAATATCAATGCAGTGTATTGGATAAAATCTCTCCCCCGACTGTGTAGCACTCGTCAATATGTGTTCTCTCTGAATCTTACATACCTCTATATTTCAGGCATTATTTGAAGAAACAGATAAAAGTCAAACTAAAACACTCCTACCTAATTTCATGAATGGAGAAACATGTTTTACTGATTTATTCAAAATATACAAATTTGATTAATAAATGACGTATGGGAGGTTCAATCTGAGCAAAATATTCTTCACTGCAAATGCAGACATACAGACGCTGGTAGGTGTGCAAATGCACCAGTACATGCTTCCTTGAACTCTTCTGTTACCAACAACTAAGTATCTGTACGTGCAATCATAGATGGTGCTACCTTATACAGCCACAGCACTGAGCATGGGGAAATGCATTTGGCACAACCAAGACATCCGACAGCAATTGCAGGTGCTATTGCACCTAGATATTTGCAGAATTGCACAGTACGCACCCCTTCCTTACACATAACTACGTCAGTAAAACAGCTTAATTGAGCAGTGCACCTGTAGACTACCCAATAGACCCGTAATCAGAACTGCCTACATACATGTATGGTGCAACTGTACAAATACTTCAGCTTAAAATTCACTGGCGACGTTACGGTGTTGTTTTAACCCACATTCTTTTTTCCTCGAGTGACGAAATGCTGTCAATTTA
Organism: Hermodice carunculata; assembly: GCA_964020975.1. Lineage (NCBI taxonomy): Eukaryota > Metazoa > Annelida > Polychaeta > Eunicida > Amphinomidae > Hermodice > Hermodice carunculata. Next base: position 17,684,530 of record OZ026621.1, read on the forward strand.
TTACAATATTTCGTAAATATAAACATTGTGGTTTAAGTCTGTTAGGCAACTCGGAATGAAACCATTCATCCAAAATAATGAGCCTCGGTCTGGGAGCCGCGGCATCATTGGCTACGTTCGGATACTAAGCACGGGTCATCAATGGTCATGATAGTGCATGCGCGAAGGAATTCTCAGCAAAATAGGTTCGGTTCAACAATTGCAACTTACAACATGGCTACCGCCAGACCAGCAAAAGCAAACCAGACAGCTTAAATGTTTCTTTTTGAATGACCTTCAGACGAAAGTGACTAGGATTTACTAAAAAGTAGAGAACATTATCAATGTATCAATGTCATTTTTCGTTTGTCTAGGACAAGTAAAACGGCCTTATTACGAACACTGCCTGTGTTTGCCTGTGGATATCGTCTGCTAGGGGTCTCTGCTAGCATGTCTCGTGTGCGGGAGCACTGGCCTTGCAGTGATCTAAATGCTCAATTTCCCTGCATGCATCTGCTTCAAAATCCTTCTTTGAGGGCACGCTCCTTCACAAACAAAACGTCATTGAAACAGTTGTTTTAACACAAAATAAAAAAGTGCATTATCTGAGAGCCTGTTTTTCGCCGCCATGTTGGAACCAGCCTGCGGAGGTAGGTGGGGCCTGTTTGACCAGCTAGTTGACCAATCGTGCACTCGGTTACAGTCTGGTCCAACTATGGTAACCCTAGTCAGCATCAGAACCTACCCGCCATTTTCCACGAATGACGCGTTCCTCTGTTATTAACCTAAACAGAGTCACAACAATCTTAGTACGCAACCACAAGTTACTGGCCATAAATCGATACAGTCAAAAGGTCATTCCCCTGTGATGCCCGGCATGTGGTCTCATATGGAGGCTGAAAATGGGTATAAACAGTGAAGCCAATGCCCCACACAGTAATTTCTTTATGGTTATCTATTTTCTGTCCCTTTGGGACTTACTGTATCTTTGATTGTTGGCACCTATGAGTACACTTTACTGTTTCTGATGTTTTTTTGTGAACACATTTAGCTATTTCTGCCTTGCGTCTGCAAGCTCTTTCTTACGGAGGTACATCGGATGAATCACAGATGAGAAATTGTTGTACAACCAGGAATTCTGTGTTCTCCATCTTGCGAAAATACTTACAAAAGAAATGAGTAAATGAAGATATAATTATTCACAAAAGTGTATGTTCAAATGAATATCACCTGCCATTATAAACAAACACGTTATTAAAATGGAGAAAAAGAAGTACATGTCATGATAACGTGTATTCAATTGGTTGAGTAATCACACAAGGTGGGCCATCAACACATGTGACACTCCCAGACTGGCTGACGCCCTCTGCCTTTCAAACATGTAAGTAGAAGATAATAATAATAAGACATTATCTACTCGATGGGAGCACGTCCTTGCAATGTACCACAACAAAACATATTTCACAAAATTGCCTGATATTTGACAACATTCTAGGGAAGAATCAACGGAATTACACGTAAATATGACTGCAGCGGCAGCATTTCGTGTCGAACGACATAATGCCATGTTTACACATGTCAATGATCCAGATTGGTTTTTGTACTTAAAATTAATTGCTACATATTTGAAGAAATGCATATTATGGAGACATAGACAAAAACATGTTATTTATACGCACAATTATGTAATGGAAACGAAGAACACTTCAGTGTCTACTCGAGTGATAACACGGAGGCTATCCCGTGGTTTTTTCCACAAAGCCCTGTTTCTTGGTTTACCCCATCTGACCACATTATCAAAGCTACATAACGTTTGCCATTACCCTTGCTGACATGGTGTGTGTTCTCTACGTTCCGTTGTGTAACATTATTACAACCAAGTGCCTCATGGTCTGTCTTTATTTCATTCATAAGCTAAACGATAAGTATCAAACCATACTTGAATAATTAATCTTGTTGCACACAATGAGGTATAGCTTTCACGCATTCTGTTCAGGAACAACAATTACAGTTTGAACATTTTAGCAGACAAGCAATTTCCACATGACACCACCACATCGAATCAAAACTTTGCACATGTTATCAAGTGACATCGTTGCACATGAGGTTTACCTGTGTGGCATTGTTGTCAACTGACACTCAGACCACGTAACAAAACTCACAGGTAAACCGGAAGGTAATACCGCATTTTTACGTCAGCCTCACATAGCCTGCGCTCATATACTTAATAGTGATCATATTTGCCGATTACTTACATTTTGCTGCAATACATAACGTGGTTCATATCATATTTTACAAAAGTGCAGGTCAGACACCCGTTTTTGATTAGTGACTTTGTTAGCATCTGGTTCCTGTGTCACTTGATACATTTATCCACCAGGTGTCTCCACCTGCAACAGTTGCAGGGCAGGGATAAAAGGGAAAGTTGCATGTTGTGCCACCTTTAGGCGCATGCACCGTCAATTGGGTGATTGACGTCTATCTGTATTTCACGCTTCTTGTTAGACAATACGGCTAAACTTTACCTGTACTTCTTCCTCACACTGATTGCTAAACATGTTTCCCATTGCGCTGTATTGCGTCTTACAAAATGCAATGTGAAGCACATAAAAAGCTTGCTAAAATTGACCAAAAATACACGCTTTAGAGCGGCAAGGCATAAATATTTACATTCCTCAATGATCTTGTTCGATTGGGCAGTAGACCTACCACTTTCTTGTTGTTGAATCGGTGCCACATAAAGTAGGCACAGAGAAAGTGTCACCTCCATCACTCTTGCCTTATCAGTTCGTGCGGAAGTTAACCAACTCTCTGGTGACAGGCGACCGTTTTGAAGACGGGACTATAGTGCACATATTACAAGCTCTGGACAGCAAGCTGAGGGTGGCGAAGGAGGAATTATCCCAGTCTCAATTAATGTTGGCTGGATTCACCAGCAAGTTGGTTAAATTCAGTCTTGCACAGTGTAGACCCGGACGTGTTGCAGAGGGGTTCCTGGCTTGCGCCCTGGATACTAATCATCAGGAAGTTGGCTGTAAACACGTCTGAGTTGGTGTTAAATATTTCCTTTTTTGGCGGGGGGGGGGGGGGGGGTTAACCACCAGGATGTAAGCTCGCTAATTTCATAAATACCGAAGCAAACTTGCAAGAGAGTCAATCCAGTAAATATGAGTAATATGGTTAGACAGTTTAGAGACGTTCAGCGCATGTTGGGCCCAACTCGCCGGAAGTTAACGTGTCACAGGTCATAGGTGAAGGGGCCACGTGGCGTGCGACTAAAGATTGCGCGCGTTCCACATTCCACTTTGAACTAGAACAGCAGCACTTTGCGTCAGATGATATGCAGCATTTTGTTTTCTTCGTTATTTACAAACTTTACATTGAAGATGACTTTTCAAGGACAAACATGCTCACACCTCTGCAACTTTCAATGACATGCTGAAACCTTGCTCACACAGACTTTCATATTCCTTGAACTGTGAAATAACTAAAACAAGACTGTGTCAAATGGAATAACCGGCTAAGCAGACGTGTGCTATCCGTATATCGTCCTTAACACTTCCATCAACACCCATTTAAGAAAGTCTGGATCCGCCCCTGGCACAAATACATGCTTGCGGTAGGCATTCCGGGTTATTCGCGCATAGGGTTAGACCCCTCGTCAGGTGCAAAGTTAGGTATATAACCACAATATAAATGCCAAAAATGAACAACGCCAGTCCTTTTTGCTAAAAGTAGTTACATAGAGGTGACATAAGAGAAAGTGCTCATACAATTATGACGAGATTATTAGAAGTGCATGCATTGCTGGGGCCTAAGTTTAAATTTGAATTACAGGAGAATCTTGATATACAAATTGCATTATATACGAAAAGAACATGTAACCTAAAAGTTTGGAGATATAAATACGTCTCCGTTTTGTGTATGCAAGTGGTTTTATGAAGGGAAAAATGACCTCTTTTCAAATGAACGTTCCACAGGGGCTTCCACCAAAGGAGAAAATGGTTACTACTCCGTGCCCTTTAGGGTACTTTTGTTTACCCGCAAGAATCTAAACTTAAGTGATATTCTTATATTGAACCCCAAAATGTGTCTAAAAGTCTCCATTGTTATACATATACATTTTCCAACAAAACATGCATTACGCCAGAATATTTGTGTACCCTAAAGTATATTCCGGCAGAAACCCGGACCATGCCGAGACTGTGTCTGTTTGACGTCATCCGCAGAAGCTGTACCTTCACTACATTCACTACTTTCACTTTGTACACAGAGGATATATCGTAGAGAAGACATATATCATATATACCTATGTAGATATGTAAGTGGTGCAATACATGTCAATAGTAAAATGGTAAGTGAGCATGCGCACTGAGTAAAGGTCACTCATGGTCAGTTGGCAGTTCATTCAGTACAATTACAGCTGTACATAGAAGATGACGCAATATTTTATGGCTGGCTCTATCCATTAGTCATCTAGCCATAGGCTAATATAATTCAGACTTGGCTAAAGATGTATAAAATCTTTCAGTAAAATTTGCTAAATAAATTACATTTTTTGTTTTTGTTTTTCATGAAATAATTAAATTTCGTTACCTAACACCACCCTCCTACTGATTGGAAAATTCAGAATCGGTTTGGTAGGAGAAATAAAATGTAATGCAATAATTTTCAGTCACTTTAACACGCTAAATACCCTTGTATCATTGCCAGTACTAGCCCAGAACAGTATGATCAAATCAATCACTTAACCCATTTCTAATCAGAGTATGACTGAGTCAATAGCTTTCTTTGGCGTCAAGGAAAGCTGTTGCCCTAGGCGTTGCCATCATAAATGGTCTTACATATCAAATATATCAGCAAAGATGTTTTCTGGTGCGAAAAATTTAAGTTTAAACTTTAAGGTAGACGAAAAATTTACATCCAAGCGATTTTGACGAATCAAACGGGAAGAGGTTAATGTATAAGGGATTTTACAGAGTTTCACCATTTCTTAACCAATCTCTTCCAAATCACATTTGCTTATACAAACACAAGGGAACATATTTTACGCATTTCGGAGGGTAACAACATAGAATGCTCTGAACGCTGCACAAATTTTCTGTAAAAGTCAAATAATTTCACAGCTAACTGTTGATGACATTAATTTACTGTTAATTGTATTTTATATTATCGTGTATATGTTGCTAAGAAATAAAACTAACCCCAATGACAACTTACAGTAAGGTACTAGGAGATTACCGTAAGTTATCGAAAGACGTAACAGTTACCATCGACTGTCTGCATCAAATCCAGTCCGACGAAATACCGGGTTAATATTACATCAGTGGTCGCGGTTCAACCAAAGAGACCAAACAACACGTGCCTTCAAAGGAGTCGAAAGATAACCTTATTTTTCAAAGAGGCTCTTTGGTCATGTTCCCGTTTTTTTCTTTATGCTGGTACACCGAAACTATATTGTCCTCTTTTGTTCTTATCTTGCACCTCGATACTTCTGTGGGCCACAAAGCGTCAAAACTTGCGTTTTTACTCTATGGCACTTGTAGAGTCTAGTGTGTTGGCCTCAATGCGGCAAAATAACATTTAGTTTTTGTTTGAGTTTCTGTGTCTGCTCTGCGCCTTCTCCACATTCCTAGAAACACGAGATCCTTTTTTAAACCTTCATAATTTTGCGTGAATTGCCAAATTGCAATGCTATACATGACTGGCATTCAAATCGTAATTTGAAAAAAAAAAAATATCGTGTAAAGCATCATAAGAATTGAAAGAAATCCGTTCCTGTTTCGTAACAAAAGGAAAGGCTGGCACATGTATATTCTACGTTGCATCCATCAATATGTTGAGCTCCTGTCGTAGTTTGATAAAATATACACGAATAAGATTAAAAATATAGGGTGAATATCAAGGTTGATTTGTAATGGTGGAATTATGTAAGGCACCACCACATTTTGCAAAAGTGTCGTGTAAAAGCATCCAAATATATCTACTCACTACTTAGAAACAATGAAGTGTCCTTATATAGATTCAAAAGTGCATGTGAAATCTGCTCATCGCGTTATCTTTGTTGAAAAAACAATGTTTTTACTAGAATGTCAAAATGTATATAGTCCATACTTCTATCTTTCTATCTAGAGAATACGATGGAAATATCTGCATGTGCCTTATCACGCAATGCGACACCAACCTTCTTCCAGTATCCCAGCGTTTTGAGACTGCTCTTTCGCAATCAAATTTCCGAGGACAAAACAATTTCGTTTATACTCCAGTAAATGTAAAATGTATGTCCTTGCATTTCATGGAGAATTCAGAATTTCAGTATTCTGCAAAAACAATTGTTGCCTGAGAGATAATGTACATTAATACAAAAAATACCCATGCAAACATTGGCTTCTTAACAAATCAGTTCATTATTACGCCCACTTACGTTGCTGGCCTGACCTGATTGGTTGTCATTTATAAATATTTTTGATTGGTTGCAGCAGGGTTTGCATTGCTGTGTCTGAATGACCGTGCATGATGTGCATATACATCTGATTGGTTGTAGCAAGGATAACCAGAGTTCACTGGTTGAATGATTTCAGGCGATCAACACTTTTATAAAAGCTCAACTTAATGCTCACATACGTCAAAATATAGTACAAAAGGGGATCCGCGAAGCAAAAAACCAGGTCCCGCAGGAAGACGACAGGTGACGTCACCACAGACCCGCGATCTGTGTCAGCATACAAGCACATCGGCATGTCATATGAAGTTTCTTTGGCTTGACGACGCTTTAAACTGTGAATGGGCATTGCATGAAGCGCAAATAAGAGGCTTTCTTATATATCCATATTCATTGCGGACTTGCGCTGGTCCTCTCAGTTATTCAGGCAACAGAACTATATATGCTTCCGATATGATGATGGCACTTGTACCTGTTATGTCACTTCATCATACTCAGCGTAGGTGGCAGCACAGGATCCTGGTCAATGTGGATGCCTCAACACCACAATCGCTTCTTCTACTTGGTGGCATAAACTCGTGATTCTTGTTTCACTTTTTATTTTTCATAGCACGGTAACCCAATGCAACCATCGATAGGTGTCACTGACGATTACAGGCCACCAGAGAGATTTTGATTATCGATTCTTCAGGTTCTTGTACCACTACATGACATGGCCCATGGTAAAGCAATTTCATGGTTAATCAGCATGATATGGAAGCTTCTAGAAACTTTATCAAACGAAGGAGCTTTCCGTAAATATCAAATGACGCATTCCAAGAGTTCCTTTCAAGAGTTACATATATACTAATCTAGACAATGATCCTTCTAGTTACCAAAGTCACATAAAGAAAACGCTTCCTGTGTGAGAAAATGGCATGTTGAATTCTGGCTTTCCTTTAGAAGGTCCATTGTTTATCGCCATGCCAGCAGTGCGAACATCATTTTGCTTCATATGAGTTCTACATCAGACATATAGTTTTTGGGACATGAACGTTCCATCTTGAGCGTTTTTGACCATTCATTTGAACCGGAAGTGTCTATAGTTGCTTGAAATCAATTTGGTCACTTCGTACCTGTGGAATCTGCACCTGGTGCCAATATCTAAGACCGTGTGTGTGCAAAAATGTCGTCAACCCATTATATGCTAAATGTGTGAAATATCATGCCAGACAATTGTCTCGCCCAGCAGTACGCCGACGTCCCGTGATTACAAATATGTGCTATTCATCGAACAAAGTGCCTGTTGCTTTTTGTTTGCCAATATCGATAAGCTTGTATACGTCCAAAGTCAGGTTTGCGGGTAGGTTTTTTTTTTTTTTTTTTTTTGCTTTGTTTTGTTTGTTTGTTTGTTGTTGTTTTTGTATGTGCGTAGCGTACATCAAGCACATAATGTTACAAAATATAAAAACAGCAATTCTGGGAATATAGCTACGTATGGATAGGTGATACCCAGAAAAGGTATGATAACATAGATGGCTACTGAAACTTTGCCCCAAAACGGAACCTTTGAGACACGCCTATTTTCCATTCGCATCTTAGTTGTGTCCTACTGAAAAGCCACTTCTATAAAGTAGGTCTCCGGGAGTCAAGCATTATATGGCCGTGGTAATGACAACGAAGACACTTTTCATTACTGTCCACTGTGCCTTAAATGTATTAATTCTGTCTGTCCTGATTTACATGAAAGTGTTGTCACACTGCCTCTGTTTACTTTGCCGGCTCTCCTCAAGGGATCTGACGAAAGTTCTACATGTAACAATTGAGAAAATGCCCCGAGCAATTTTCAAATGTAAGTCACGACCGACGATGTGGGTCAGGTAGTGATAAACGGGCTGCAGACGTCGTTAGGCTGAGAGGGGTTTCTCCTATCCTTCGATCTGGTTCGAACTGCCTTGTCTATAGCTTTAATCGTGTGGTCCATGCCCCCTAACTGTGACTAATTCTGCGTCGTTTCTTTCTTGTTTTTCGTAACTTTACGCTGTGCTGTCCATCAATTTTCATATCTATTTTTCTATTTATCTCACAAAAGTAATCAAAAGGGGCCATGTCCTCTCCTCCAATTGTTTTGTATAAAATATGTTTAATCAAGCCATATGTCCATAGGGTAGAATTAACATGTAGCCGCCTGGACACATCCTGGCGTCAGCCATACACGCTGGTGACACCGGTGCAAACAACGGCACCGGAAGCGGATACTCATCTCTGCGTTCTTGGGAATCCATTTGGCACCATAAATGATATCAACCTGTGCCTTCAAGCATGCATCCTGACATCACAACATAAATGACGCAAGCTCATGCTACGACACTGATGCCCTAGCATCATATCTTCAAAGCTCTGAATATTACGCCTGTGAGTGATGACTGTTTGTCATTAAAAAGGCATAAGTACAGAACTGATAGCATCGGAGCTGCACGCTGGCAAATGTCCTGCCTGAGCTCCCGGCAGAAATCAAAGGTTGTTGTGTTGGCAACACACCAGTCAAGCTGTCTCCTGTGGCCATGTCATGCTGTCTCATGTGACACCTCTGGCTGGGTTACATGCAATCACGTGATTGCTATTATATCATAAGTCTTGGTCCAGTGCTCATATGTGGTTATTTTCACGCTAAATGCCATCAGGGACGTATTATAACTATCACGTGTATGCACGTCCCTGCTCCCAATCGCCACAGACAATCGACCCAAGGATAATAACTACAACCAGCACATCACCAAACACTGAGGAATATTGTTATATACCAAAAGCGTTCACGTGCTGTTTGCACATGGTCTGTTTGCGCTCCTGATTTAAACCAGTTTTAGTCATGTTTATAGTTAAGAAATTTCGGAGGGAGACCATGTTCCTCAAACGCATGGTCGTGCTGAACCAAAATCAGGCTTTGCACCCCATGGTACTTCAAATCGCCCCATTTAGTGACAAGTGCAATGAAGATAAGGTGCAGATAAAGAGAAGTTCGCTCCTATGTATGTGCCACGTCGTGGAAGCAACGTTGTGTCTTTATGCTGTAAAGCTATCCCCAGTGTCTTTTTGCTGTCCTGTTGCAAAATGACCTCCGCTGTTTTATTTCCGTGGTGGACCAAAACTCTATCGTCACTTTTTCAATCAGAAATATCATGTTTCTGTATTTATTCCAACAGAAAGCAGCGTCCCATTATGTTCATCTCACACAGGACGATATCGTCAAGCCTTGAAACTAAGAGAAATGTAATAAAGGTCTAAGCTACAGCTACTCACTGTGCATCTTCATTTGTCACGTGACAAATCTAAGAAAAGGTCGTGCATATCCGCATATGATATGTATTTTTTTAAGTATTTGTAGCAAATTGAAATTTCATAGCATTTCTTCAGGTTTAGATGTCAATGAAGGCGTTCCTGATGTTGCATTGTGCTGTACATCAGCCAACAACCAGAAAAAAAATGCAATTATGCCGCGGCGCATGCCATGCCGAAAGTTACTGCACGCGTCATCATAACAGCAACCGAAACAGCCACAAGACACATAGTACTACCAGCTGTTAATCAGTCAGCAGGTCTGCCTTGTCTGCCTCTGTAGCTGAAACAAAGTATGTGTTGAAGTACACATCTGTCTTTCACTCTCATACCCAAAGTGGTGTCCAGCGGTCATACGTTTGAATACACTATACATGCACATCTTTCGGGGACGCCTGGCGATTCCTTTGTGGCATTGAAAAATGTTCAGCGCCAATACTGTCCAATAAATAACATGCATGACGTCACATTGCAACGTACGATCTGCGTCACCGTATGTTTATAAATGCAAACAAGATAATGCTGGAATATACGATGGAGATGCAGAGGGGCGGCTGTGGAGTTGAAGCATTACGAGGAACCCTGGTTGCTGTAGACGATGCTGACCACGACGATGATGCAGACAGCCACAAAGATGGTGAGAGCTGCCACCACCATGCGGTATTTACTCCTCTGGTTCACCACCCGCCGCAGGAATATCGGACCGGGATGATCCGCACTGGGCTTTCGGACAGACTTGCGGATCGTAGATCCACGTTTCGGTACGATTGGCTTCCCGCCGTCCACTTCACAGATCTGACCCGTGACATATAACCTGAATAGGGGATGGAAATACATGAATTCAGTAAATGGTTTCAACAGTAAAAATTACCTGCTGGCACATTACGTTGGTTAAACGTTGGGACTCAGTGACGTTGGTCGGACAATGATTCATCGGCGGTGGTGTTAATATTTAAAGCTGCGAAACTGTTGCTCTTGTTTGCTTTTAATAGCATTTATCCAATGAAGGGTGCCAGCAGGGGTGAGTTTGATATTGACATAATGTTGTCATGAAGCTCGAAACCGCATTATTTGCTAACTCGGCGATCAATCTGAATGGTGATGCCCTTTTTATTCATCTTGACCTTTCAGAAAGACAAGTGAATGCTAAGCTTTTACTCACAAAGAGCCGTGACCACCTGCAGTTGCGCAAGTAAAGCATTGAATGATCCCCATATTATTATTATTATTATTATTATTATTATTATTATTATTATTATTATTATTATTATTATTATTATTATTATTATTATTATTATTATTATTATTATTATTGGTTGGGCCGTCTTATATTTTTCCTATGACCTACCTCACTTCAACTTAACTAAGTTGCAACCTGAAACCACCGCTCAACTTCACTTTAATGTTGGCAGAAACCTATTATGATAAACTAAACCCGTGTATTTATAATGCTTCGACCAAACGCAATGAAACCAAACTTCAGCTACTTGTAATACCTTCCAGCAAAAGAACTGATCCGCGTAGCCCGAATATATATAAACCAGCTTTTTAAACTTAGACAACAGTAACGCACTAATACAACAACTTTCCTGTCATAATACACCTACAAAATGCCTCCTTCTGCTTTTGCCTTGAAGTACTTAATATTTCACAATTACCAATCATCAAATAACCGTATAAATTCATGTATCTTAGGGACGCTAAATGTGCTAAAACCGAAGCAATAAGATATATGCTGCTCAATTGCAATGATAGTGATGATGATGACGAGGATAATAATAATAATAATAATAATAATAATAATAATAATAATAATAATAATAATAATAATAATAATAATAATAATAATTATTATTATTATTATTATTATTATTATTATTATTATTATTATTATTATTATTATTATTATTATCATTTCAATAACAAGAGGATCATGATGATCATGTGCTCTGCTGACTGGATCTGCTTTTATTCAGGAAACAAAATTGAATAGGGCGACCTGACTTGTCTATGGTAGTACATGTATTATCAATTGACATACCTTGCTGTTTCAATGGCTGCCGATGTACAGTGGCAGCACTCACTTACAGTCACAAAGTCTGATATCGCATAATTTTGTCAAAAATTAACATATCCACATTATATTCGCAAACTTTCATTGTCTAATGTCCAACTATATTTTGATAAAATTTTAAGCAATTTTATTATGCTGTTCGGGAGGAGAAGTCGAAAATAGCCTTAACACGCAAAAATTCATAAAAAAATAGGAAAAAATCGCAGCGCAACTTGATGGCCAAAATGAAAACAAGTTGACCCCAGGCGACCCTATGTGCAATATCAAAGCAATTGGCTTCCTAGTTCTTAAGATGGAGAAATTTTAATTTTTTTCAAAAAATAAATTAAAAAATTCATAAAAAATAGAAAAATTATTGCATCATCATCTTCTTCTCAAACTTGGTAGAGGTCCACCTGGGGATCATCCATGTGGAAAATCAAAACATTCTATGTAGCGGTTTATGAGAAGAAGTCGAAAATATAAAAAGTCTAATGACAGATGGACAGACGGAAGGACGGAAGGACGAAAGGACGGACGGACGGAAGGACGGACGGACGGACGGACAGACGGACGACGGACGCAAACGGATTCTATAAGCTCTGCTGACTGACAAGTCAGCACAGCTAATAATAATAATAATAATAATAATAATAATAATAATAATAATAATAATAATAATTACAATAATAATAATAATAATAATAATAATAATAATAATAATAATAATAATAATAATAATAATAATAATAATAATAACAATAATAATAAACACTATTATCATTTTAACTCTACAGGTATGACAAAAAATCCGACCACGTATGTCATTGTGCTTGCCACCATGGATACCGTCACGGGCTTATTTTGTACGGCCCGTTTGCGACGGAATATACTTTTGCTTCGGACGTATCCCTTGTGCATAATAATATCAACACATTGATCAGAAATCGGACGCAATGTTTGGCCATCTTGATATGAAAAAATAAGGCCTGATATAGTCTAATCTGAGACCAATTATAGCTATACTGGTGTTATAATTCTGCCAAGTCAGTCTAATATCATTCCCCTTGAGCACACCAAGCAGCGCACATTACATACCGAAAGCTGTACAGCCACTTAATCAAGTCCTCGGAGTCCTCGGAAGCACTGTCAGTTATTTGCATAGGGTTGGCCACTGTTTCTGCGCATATCACATCCACGTCTGGGGAAAAGAAGATGAAAACAGTCACTGCAGCTGCAGGATTACATTAGCAAAGAATCTACCTTACTTTACTTATTGTATTTTCTCATCATAACTAGCACTGATCATTCATTTCACAGACCATCCCACAATGTCTATATACAGACCACGGCGCAATGCGCTGATAGCTAAGACAGTTCTATTTTTTTGCCGGGGGAGGGGATGTAAGCTACCAAAATAATCACTGAATGCGCAATACACACACAAACAAACACACACACACACACACACACACACACACACACACACACATACACACACACATATATATATATATACATATACACAATTATATATATATTTATATATATGTGTGTGTGTGTGTGTGTGTGTGTGTGTGTGTGTGTGTGTGTGTGTGTGTGTGTGTACATGGGTGTATTTTTCAATATATGGATGATGATCACTGTTGAATATTATACTATTTCAACCGAGACGAGGAATTAATACTTTAGAATTCTAGGCTGTGCGTGGATAGAGAAATCGTATTATTGTTAATTTTTCTTAATTCCGCGGTCCCATGTTTTTTTTATTCATTGTCATTTATTATTAAATTGTTATATATATATATATATATATATATATATATATATATATATATATATATATATATATATATATATATATATATATATATATATATATATATATATATATATATATAACAATTATAAAATATTACATTCCAGATAACATTAAAGAAGGTCATTTTAAAGTATACAGTAGCAACTGATGAATCCTGCTCTTGCCACCATACTGTGACCTACCATTCAACACCTCTATTAAGTAACTTTCTGCGCATTGCGACTGTTTTGTGGCCATCCAAGTATAAAATTCGTTTGTTTGTCGCCTATCTAGTAGAAGCAACCTGGCCTAAGAGACAGGTGAGTGTCCTATGAGGAGCATTGCGCCAAGTGACTTTCATTGACTCACTCTTGCGTAAATCAAACTTGTCCGTTTAGCCGACATCATTTTAACATGTCATCAATGCAAGCAACGCAGCACCGAGAGCGTTACATGTCAGGATATTTTTAACTCTTTTAATGCTAACTGTGACTGAAGTCGAACTACTTGAGACGAGGTGCTTTCAATTATAATAAGGTTGCCAGATTCCTTGTGAAATCCCCTTTTATTTACGTACCAGCTGTAGTTCTAGAGGATATAATGGTCTGATTCAACAGCTTTCCTCGGTGCGCCTTGGGCCCAATGCGCGCAAAGCGCACCGAGGAGAGCTGTTGACTCAGTTCCAAACCTGACGCTGAAAGAGTGAATCATATTCCAAATGTTTCCAATCTGGTAAGACGAAAACACATCACCTGATGAAACGAATCAGAACTAGAAGGCTGGAAAAACAAGCTGCTTGCACAAGGTTTTACCACGACAAAAGCAGATTAGGATGAAGTTTATACATTTACACGCGGGTTTTTTTACAAGCCTCTTGGAGATAAACGCTGCGGATTTGTGTTACAAAATCAGGTATTACTGACAGAAAATTCTTATCAGTTTTTGTCCATGAACAAGCGGCTCAAATTTGTGTGTTAAAATACCCTAAATATAGTGTAGCATCCCAAAGGCAAGGGAAAACTCAGTCAATGTTATTTCAAATGATTATACATGTACACGCCATATGTCATTACTTCTGGTACCCCATTATACGTCACACTCGTGCAAAGCCCGCAAAACTTTGGCCCTGTTTTATCAATTGCTTTTTTAATGTGACCACTTTTTGCAATGCCCCCAACCTAGACGAAGTAATGAGGCTAGGCTGTATTTTAATCCTCTAAGTAGCGATGAAGCGTTTAATCCATTATAATCTCTGCCGGCCTTACTTATGGAGTTTGGCCAGAATTTGTGACAAGAGTTATCCCCCCCCCCCCCTGTACTTTGCCACAAAATCATTCAAAGACACAGGACTGCCCCTTTTTGGTTAGGCTGGGGAGACCTGGTTTGCAGGATTTGTTACCTTTGGAAATGCAAACAACGACGGGAAACAAGTTTGCAAGCAAACGTTTCCTTCGCAGGCTCGTTGTGTGTGCTCGTTTCGCCCTCAATCTATTAAAGACAGCATTTCAGAAGAAAAATATTACTGCAAACGAGGCCTCACCCATCTACGTTTTGCTAAAGGAAAACAACTGACCCACGATGCCACCACTAAGGAGACCGAGTTTTATACCCATTTTGCTCAGCATAGAATCTTTTATTTATTTGGGGCCTGCAGTCAATCAATCCGAAACAAAACAAAAGTAGTCCTATGCAAGTCTTGAAATGCAATACGACGTATGCAAATCTACTTCCCGCCACAAACCACGGGTTTGACGCCAGGTGACCACGGGGGACGTGCGGGTCACATCACTGTCACAGACAGGGTCATATGCTCTTTTTTGATAAAATTAGCCTTTTTTTAGAAACTCAAGTTCACAAATGTATATTCATCTAGTACTTCCCGGGTCATATATAAGAAAATTTTGCATCTGCCTTCAATCAGTATTCTTTCTTTTCAAAATATTCGTAATATCCCGCTGGTCCCTGCAGGTACGGACTCGTATCTCGCCATATCTCGCCAAGCGAGACTAGACAATCAGATACGCAGTTGTGACCGGAAATTAATATGCATGCCTCGTATTACACATAAGAGCAAGTTATAATAGTGCATATCTGGGTTAGTTCTAAATTCGTCAAAAGGTGGTGCTGCCCATCCTGTTCATGGTTGACCGCTCGCATCCTGTGGTCACTTTCCATGTCCCTCACTTTTTGTCCATAGATTAACATAGGGAATTAGCAGATATAATTTTAACATCTTTATATGTTGCCAAATAAGTATTAAACATTCATTTTATCACACCTGGGTGTATTTGAAAGATAATAATATGTACTTCAGGTAGATTAGAAGATGATAATTTAAAAAAAAATCGTCCTTATATGCAGGGTAAAACTTTCAGATTCAGTGTGATGTAATGGGCTTTGCTGACCCACCTGACTTCAAATGGCATGGGTTGTTAGGTGTCACAATCATTCATCATGAGAACCAAAGGCTGTGTTTTAAGAAGTTAAACCAACCCAGATCACCCCTGTTGTCAACAGAGTAACACACGTACTCAAGAGCACACAGAACGATGACGTATCAATATTTTTGTGTAGAATCTTGCAATCATGTTTCAGGGATACGTGCGCGACGATTGTACACAATTGGTGATTATAGTGAATACATTTATAGTCAACAGCATTTGGTATGCCTGTCTTGATCCATGGACCTACTATCTGTAGGTCCATGCTTGATCTGCGTTGTCTGTAAGCATGGATTACTTATATCAATATATGTTACCTGTGTTTTCTAAGAATGTCGATACAGCGGCAAAGGTAGCCGATAAACTCTCAATGCGTCGCTTGCCCTTTGTCCCGTCCATCAGCAGTTCCGGGGTAAATGACTCGTAGGAGAAGGGGTGGATGAGCGAGGCTGGCGGAGGGGTGGTTGAACCCGTGGAGGACTTTGTGTACCCCACTCGCAGAATGCGCATTAGCTCGTAGTTGCAGTCCATCTTCAGTCCCGGCGTAGAGAAATAACAGCTGCTCCCGAGCTCTGAGTGAGGGCCTGTCGATACGAACAAAATGTAATGACAAAACATGACCAGGACCAGGACCAAAAAAAAAAAACCCTGGGCCAACGCTACTGGAATTTGACATCATCATCATCATCATCATCATCATCATCATCATCATCATCATCATCATCATCATCA
>OZ026621.1:17706292-18156845 GCA_964020975.1 Hermodice carunculata
CATGGCTCTGTTGTATGCACGCTGCTGATAGCTGAATTTCAGGTATTTGTTGAATCAAGGAGTCTAATTTGGTTTCCCCAAATTGGCTAGGCGTTCCAAGTGATTGTGTCAATATGTCCTATACACTTGCTTGCGGCCAGATAGAGTGGCTGAAGGACAGTTTTGCGTGGGCATTCCAGCATTGACGGTGCAAGACACTGCATGCCCGCTCTGCTGTCAGGCTCACGCTTCGTTGCATCATCGGCTGGTTGGTAGACCACAACTGTCCTTGGCCGCTTGCGCATGCCATCACAATTTGTCCCAACTGGGTGTCCAGCATGCTGTAGCTTCTGCTTGAAAAAAGTTGTGGGCCAAATTTGCTGCGGCGCGGAGTTGCTCTATGGGTAATTAAATATGTGCACTGTTAATCATGCCACACGAGAGCTCCGGGCCAAGAAACTACAATGATATGAGAGACCAGAGCACTAGTTTCCAAGTGCTTTTCGCATTAGTTATTGAAATCCGGTCAACTGAATTATACAAGGATCAAATTCATGCGTGTTTTTGTGACATTGTACCTGCTAAATACTGTTTACTTGCATTTAAATTTTGAAAAGTTTAATTGCCTAATTTCTCCTGTATTTAGCTTAAAAAATATGAAAAGGGGATGTGTTACAAACTGTGTACGAGTTCTTGGTTTGCTCCCCAGATGTCGCGCAATTCCACAATTCCACCTGGCGGGAACACTTGCAAAATGCAGGTTCATAGGGTACAAAGGCTCTCTGAACACACAGTAGGTCATAGGTGGCACGTTTGCTTTTATCGTCTTCATGCCGTTGAATAACAGCTGCAGTGATCTGCTGTGCTTGGGTGTACATTCAATGGTACAGAGTGAACACTTATTCATTGAGGTGGGCCAAAATAATCACTACAGGAGGGGAATGTAAATGAAAATTAAGAAATAATGGTTGATATGAAGTTGCGCAAATAAAGGCGAGCAAGTACGGTTAATTGAAAATGCCCGGCACACCAGCGCGGAAAACTCCTTATCTCCCTCTGTACTCTCTGATGGAAGAAAAGAGATTGCCAAAAGAGATGAAGGCACACTGATTTACATGCTATATTATGTCCTTACCTGTTACCAAAAAAAAAAAAAAAAAAAAAAAAAAAAACACGCCAGAATCCTAAAATGGAAATAAAGACATGCATAACAAGTGCTCTTCACGATTGTCCAGGACTTTATGGCAATAACATTTATGTTTGAAGTCGACCAATCTTTACAATGCATATTTTTGAACAGAAATTAAACCTGGCTGGATACACAACTAAACATCTGGAATCCAGCATGTAACTGGTCCAAAATATCAAGTAAAAAACTAATTAAACGAGTGCACTCGCCTTGATATGAGCCTTGATCTATCGTTCTGTTGGCTTTCTCCACCATCTTTGGCATCGTGTCATTACGGCAAGGTACATAATCTATGTAGGAAATCTGATCGGACACACGCTTTTGGTTTGGTACCAGCCATAGCCTGCAATCAGAGCCACGGACGCTATCAAAAACATGTGAAACATATAGTGCAACAGGCTTATTTTAACATGAGTCTATTATCATACTTTTATTCCCTTTAACCATCGTGGGCATGATGTGTTTTAGCTCTGCCGATATGTCAATCAGTAGAGCTATGAAATACTTTGTGTCCAACTCCCGTCTCTCTGTTAATGTCTTTTACATTTTTGACGTCTTTCCACAAACAGGTATCATGGATTGTTTTGCTTTCGCAAATGAATGTTCCCCAGGTGGTACTTTACCAAGTTTCCCAAGGAGCTCGAGATGACCATGTGATCATATTTTAAAACAAATTTGGTGCTGTGACTTTTATTCATTTAAATGCAAGTTTGCTTTATTATGACAGACAGGATCACCTCGGGTCATGTAATTCAGATTTGGCCACCTGGTGGCGCTGTGGATTTTATTCATTTAAATGATTTTTTATGCGTGTTAATGTTATTTTTGACTTCATCAGGATCACTGAACATTATGGCTTGAAATTCAAACAAAATATCGTCTTATTGAAGATTATGAGGGTTTTTGAAAATGATAAGGTTATACCTTTTTAACGAAATGTGGAAACTTTAGAGCCGTGGGTTTGTAAGTGCTACCATTGTACCCGTATGTAGCAGCAATACTTTGTATGCATTGCAATATTTTGAAACCTGTTGTTTGGAATGATTTGCTTTTGGACATAGGTGTTCCTCATTTTGTGAAGAAGAAGAGGAAGAAAAAGAGGAAACAGAAGAAGAAGAAGATGGTGATGATGATGATGATGATGATGATGATGATGATGATGATAATGATGATGATGATGATGATGATGATGATGATGATGATGATGATGATGATGATGATGATGATGATGATGATGATGATGCAATTCCAAGATTTCTGAGCACATGGCATCCCAAAGAACAGGGTATTTCAGAGGTATGTATACAGTACAGTTACTGTATATCAGAAACACTTAGTTATTGTCCTTGTGGAAAGATCGTAGTCTTCTGAAAGTCTGCACCATATTCTGATAACTGTCAGCGCTAACATTTGTATGGATTAAGACATGACTAGGGTCAAAACTTTAATGGATTGAATGTCAAATTTATTGGCCTCTGGTAACACCATGGCCGCGAGGCCCGTCGCCACAGCCGCTTTTCTCAAGTTCCCACTGACACCATGATGAGAAAAGTGCTCAGAGCTTGCATCGATGTAGCACTGAAGAGTTTCAACGTTTACGGTGTCATGTGTTGCCTTTTGTACATTTCCCATCTGAATATATAGTCTTTTAAGTCTTCAAAATAGCATTTACCACGATTACAATCCAATTTGCTTTAAGGAAGAACAGTTAAATCTCCAAAAACCAGGGCCTGCAGAATGCATATTTATTGTAATCTTGAAGGTGGCAACTGAATGCTGATTTCAATATCCTACAGTTACCTAAGTTGAAAGCTCAGAGCAGTTACCCACAGGCAGTATGTGGGTCAAAGGTCATCTGGGACAGGGAGTAACCTTTCACCATTCATTCACTAAGGTCCCCTAGGTAACCATTATTAAACTTCCCTTCTTTTGGAAAATTATCACACAGAATTTTCAACACACAAATAACGAATGCCAAAGAGACTTCTACAAAAGGAAGGCAGAATCTTCTCTAGAACATATTTGTTGACAGTTTCTGGTGTGGCTAATGTTACCTTCCATGGTAGTTTATTAGCATAAATCCCTAATGACCTCTAACACAATTAGGGCCAAACCTAGACTGCGCATGATCAGCTGAGGAGATGATTTAGTTTATGTTATGGGCTTATTCAACATTACCTAAGAAACCAAAGGACGCATAAAAGTTGAGATCAGTTACCTTGAATACATGTAGGTTTTTGCTTCTGGACACACACACACACACACACACACACACACACACACACACACACACACAGACACACACATATATATATATGTATATATATATATATATATATATATATATATATATATATATATATATATATACATATGTGTGTGTGCAGAAGCAAAAACCTGCATGTATTCAAGGTAACTTATTTCAACTTTTATGCGTCCTTAGGTTTCTTAGGTAATGTTGAATTTATATATATATATATATATATATATATATATATATATATATATATGTATATATACATATATATATATATATGTGTGTGTGTGTGTGTTTATTCGGATTGTATACCTCCAAATAGCTACAAGATATGTCACGTCCGCCCAATCTAAGGTATATATATATATATATATATATATATATATATATATATATATATATATATATATATATATATATATATATATATATATATATATAATTTTTGAAACGTGCAGCAAAATTTCTCCCAATTTCGTCTTTAGTTGTCTGAAGCAAAATCAAAATCACCTCCCTTGATTCTATTATCATTAGGATCTGATTCAGCTTTTTCTATAAATTGTACATAAAATGCTGGTTTATCCTCGTTATAAATGTAAATATTAGCTGTGATGATTCTTTGTTGATATAAGGTAATGCTTAAAATTAAAAAAAAAATACCTGAAGTGTCTTTGATAATCGTATGAATTTGGTGATCAAAATCGTTTTTAAACACGTGCAAATACATAGTGCATCAGGCTGACTACATGAGAAATAGATGTAAAATCCTTATCCTGCATACTATCGCTTTTTAATTTCTTCAGTCCAGTGTGCTTCGTGAAGCATGAGGATATATAGATTGTTCTGCGAAAACCATGTGAAAATTTCCCTTCTCCTTCGGGAATCTCGCATATCACAGGTGCTACAGGATAATACACATAAATTTTGGGGGATGATAATTTTGCTGGCAGTGTAAATCTATATATAAATCATTCTTTCTTTGTACCATGGCCGAGATAGAAATTTTATATATTAACAACAACAACAACACTGCTACTTACAATGTCAAAAGAAATACCGGTACTCAGTAGTTATATACCTCAGTCCTAGGAAATTATGCATAAAAGAAAAAATGTAAAAAATAGAGTTTAAAAAGGGGATGCACCTTGAACTTCGAAACAAGAACTGCACAGTTACTGTGTTTTGCTTAAAAAATCAGCAGGATAAACTAAATATACTAAGAATAAACTTAAAGATCACAGGTGATTCAGAACATTAGTTACCATGTTGATCTACTAAACATATATACGTTTTAAGTTCCTTATTCTAAATTGTAAAGGGAAGACACAATACGGTTATATATGAAGACCATTCGCAGCAATCGTTACAGGCATGATAAAAGTACAAACGACTGAGCTGCAAAATAAAGGGGAAGACTTTCATCTAGAACTTTATATAAGCATAACTAATGGAACATTGAGGCAACATCATTCCAATACATGTATGTACTAGATAGGTATACCCTGAGTGTGCTAAATGAATTCTTTTTATGGCAACATATTACACATCGCACATCATATTTGTTTCTGCGGGTTGCGGCACAGAACGCAAACGTGTCATCTTTGCAAAACAAGCACACCTTGTTGCCTTGAACATATCTTGACCCAGACAATGTTCTTGGCAAGTTGGATCGCAAAGTAACGAGGTCAAATTAACGACCGTGTCCATGCTTACAAGTGTTGCCAATGGCAAGCATGACACAGGAGAAAAACCATCACTGGTCTTTGCAATTAATCAGCGTAGGAATATACAGCTGGATGACAGTTCCGTTTGTTTTTTTTGATGGCACAAATATGTTACTATTTTCGGCCCTAAATGTGTGGTTTTGAAAAATGGGCCATTTTATAACAGGTATATGGATGGATGGATGGATGGATGGATGGGTGAATGGATGGGTGGACAGATGGACAGAGAATAGAGACACAGGATGAACAAATGAACGATGCAACTAATGCATAACAAAGAAAAACTGCATTGCAAAAATTGATCCCCAAGGTCCCTTCTGTCAACGCATACACAGTTCAAGACCTTAGATGTACATTTTTTACTGTCAGGCACTGCTTCTCAGGCAGCCCTGTACATCTAAAAGCATACAAATCACCAAGCAGTACCTTATGGCGACACATCATCATACATACTTTGCAAAAGTGATTCTTTATACCCAACAATACTCTATATGTAGCGCTAAATATTCCTTTTTCTCGGATACTCCAAGCTAGATAACACCAGGGAATTTACTCTCTCCAGGAATGTTCTGAATTTCAATTCCAAATGGACAATACCGACCACAACTCGGGAGATGGATGTGCCTTTGTGTGAACCGTGAGTGCACAGTGGAATAAGGTGACATAATGGACTGTCGTACACTAAAAGCTTTAAATCACTGTGTACATATATCTTGATATGGTCTATGACCTCTGGTCACGTAAACATAATTCTGTCATTGATCCCATTAATTCAGAAGCTTTGCTTCTAAATTGGACATAGGCTTCACCGTCGCAGTCTTGCCTATAATTATCTTGCTATCGTCAACAACATTGGAGACGGTGGATATTCTTGGCTCTTTTGAGGCACCGGATGTAAAGAAACCCGGAATTTATGCATTATACTGGTCACTGTGTCAACGTAAATGGTATATTAACCCATGCTCAAAATGCACCAAATTTAAAACACAATGCTTCAGTGGTACAGATGTGTTAGCCAGTGCATAAGATATAGCAAAATACTAGATGTTGATTCATTGATAGCATAGTGCTAGCCGCTGTTTCGTAGTCAACAATACAGTAGCCAATGCTAGCCATTGTTTCACAGGCAAATACACCCGAGCTAATACGGCAGTGTTCCAAGTCTGGTCTCGATGTCACTGAGTACAATATGAGCGATGTGTATCGAACGAATTAGCTCTGAAACAGTGCCCTGGAGTCCTCCGTGTTACTGGCCCGCTGATCAAAATACAGAGCATAAAATGTAGGATATACAATGTACTTGTAGATCAAATTCCACAGCATAATCACTTGGACAGGCGGCATTGTCAGACGTAAGAATTCGAATTACACTGTATTAGTGTTAACAGTTGTAAAATGGGATATATATATATATATATATATATATATATATATATATATATATATATATATATATGTATGTATATTGTCAGATACGTAATTATACAAACAGGAGCAACATGGGTCATCTTCCGTGTAGTTCTGAACCCCCAAAATTTCAAAATCCAGTCTCTCTCCGCCCCATAGCCGTTGCAGTCACTGTCCAAGTCTAAACGTGTAAATTAATTCACAGATTGTCACGTTTTGTTAAAATTTTAGAAGTCCTAGGCTCCAACAGCCAAATGAATTTATAAACACGTCATCAGGAGGAAACCATCAAGCATGTTTCGCAGCCTTAAATACCCGGACATCCTCTTTATATGATGGCGGCTGCTTGTCTATACCAAGTATCTGGTAAAGACAACACAATTGGATGTAAAGAATGAATTGGAATTGCAGGTTGAAATGGTACACCATTCCGGTTGACCACCTGAAACAGTGTGAACACATTTATTTAGCATTTAGTAGTGAACTAACGAGTCAAAACAGCTTACCATATAATATGACCACAGAAGACAGAAATCCTATTTAGCATTTCATGGCGTTATGACATGTTAAAATGGCGCACAGTATCAGCTGGACGAAGGATATTGAGTAATACAGTTAGCATTTAGCAGCGCAATTCAATGACAAACTGGCGCACAATGTCATATGACCTTGGGAAACTGTACAATATTTAGCGATAAGGAACGCATTGATCTGAAGTGGGAGAGAAGAGAATGGCAATGGATAAACTTTTAGAATTCAGACTTGAATTGGAATTGTGGCATTTTTTCCGCTTATTGTGACAATCGTCTTCACTCGATTACCACATCAAACTGGGAAGCGTTGGTGCAATTTATTTTGTACATAATCAATGACATCAATTTTGAGAGTACGCTACATTATTTAAGTGGATTTTGTTAAAATTGCCTCATAGGAGCAAACATATATCATTTAACCAATGAAACTAACAGAACACGTCCAGCAAATTAGAATAACCCGTGAAAATCTGACGATTCTGTACTTACTATTAGCTGCCAGTAAATTGTCAATTCTGCAACATTTGTCACGCAGCAAAAGAAACATGCATGTTTACGACCTACACAGGCAAAGATAACTATGTACATCTACTGAAAAGGCGGCTCAATATAGAAAAAAAATTACCCGTTGAAATCCCAGGGATATATTTAAAGACCTTACGGAACCTCTGTTGATATTGTTGCACCTCCTTTTTTACTGGTAGGAACTTTTAGCTCAGCTTTTTCGTTCGGTTATCTAGTGGAGGGCGTTAAAGTGGCGACCTGGTTAATCAGGATAGAAATTCATTTACCTGCTAAGATTATCAGTACAAGATACTTAAGGTTGGTTCACTACTGAACAGTTAACTACTACGCAAGCTCACACCCATGGCTGACACACAGAGCAACCGCTCTTAATGAACAGACAGATAGAAGAGGCAGCACATAGGAAGTCCAGATATGAAAATATACAAAATCGACTTCCACTGACCTGGCAAAACCACAAAAGTGTTAAGGATGAAACAACACATCTTCTGAGACTCAGGATGATTAGTGTATTGTTGCAAGGCAATGCAGCAACTATCTAGCCTCAGACCATGTGCTGCCTGAAGATTCTCAGACAGCACAAATGCTTTGTACCAAAAATACAGCATTCCCTTGCGGGGTCGCCCAAATATGGACACAAACACAGCTTCTGACGAGCAAGGCCTCCCCACAACTGTGCTGGGATTGAATCAAATATTCTGACACTTCGGCGCCCTATGGGTGTTTTAACACATGCACTGTGAGTTACACGACGTCAAGACAATGTGTATAAAATGTGCTTTATCTGTG
The DNA here is from genome assembly GCA_964020975.1 of Hermodice carunculata. Classification (NCBI taxonomy): domain Eukaryota; kingdom Metazoa; phylum Annelida; class Polychaeta; order Eunicida; family Amphinomidae; genus Hermodice; species Hermodice carunculata. The sequence goes on from OZ026621.1 coordinate 17,714,696, forward strand.
TTTCCTCACTGACTCCGTAAAACCTAAAAGCCGATAAAAATCAAATAGTTTCTAGTTTTGAGCTATACATTTACATAAAACATTTGCATTGAATGTTGAAAATGCTTGTATAACATACAAATTAAGCCGGCAATTTGATTCTTACTGTTCGATTCCATACATATCATTCCTGTGAATGATTATCAACTTTTCTGTTTGTTGTTGATCTTTTGATCCCCATGAAATGTAGTACACAGCATTAATTATTAAAAAGTTCATGGTTGGAAATTGTGAAAATACCGTTTGGCTATTTACTTTTCCCTGTTTTCTTTACATATATAACCTATAAATATGTTACAAGTATAAGAAAAAAGAAAGACCTATGCTGTATCTTGTTCAATATGATCAGAATTAAAATACAGCTTTTGAGTATGCCTATTCACTCTAGGGAAGACGCATAAGTACAGTGAAACCTCATTATAACGACACTCAGATATCCGACTTATTCAATATAATGACACAGATTTTCATGAGAAAGGGTATGTTTTCTTTGTTATTTGACTCAGTCATATCACATATTCAGTTATCTGACACATTTCGCAGGGAACAGATGGTGTCATTATAACGAGTTTTCACTGTATACTGGCGCAATATATGACACTTACATTGACTTAGATGCGCAGGCTGCAGTAGTTGTAGAGTTTTTGCCTTTCTACCATGAAAAAGTTTGCTGCACAGGGGCCATTTTGGGACCCTCACCCATAGGAGAAACGTACAGTAAGCGACAAAATTCAAATTAAGGGTAAAACAATACTTCTGGATTAACAGGGTGTCTCAAAAAGCTGTTATAAGCAATATTGTAAGTAATAGAACTACTTACTAAAATCATCTTATTATGACCAATAAGTCCTAGATAATATGTAAGTGATGCTGATAATCCTTTATAGATAGTTGTCTAAGATCACAGCAAGTATAATGATTTTAATATGTTATAACAACACAACAACTATAATAATAAATTACCAAACAGACATTCTCATCCTCAAACATTTTCATATCATGGCCTTGATATTTCTTTGTTTCCTTACTGTTTTGTGCATAATTTTAAACATTATAAGACTAAATAAATTGTTTTTGAACTCCAAAAAGTCTACTCTCCATATATCCAAAAACACTAGACACTGCATGATTCAGATCTGACAACTTGTTCGTGACAGAAATATTAACTTAAACCTGTATATCACAATACAGAATGCTGGAGAGGATGCAATTAAAGAGCACACCTAGCATAACGTTTACACCAGTCATTAAATGGACAGCGAAACAGCATAACCATATCCTGCCTTTCAAGTCTATTAACGGGGATACGCGAATCTCTAAGCTAATAAAAAATATGACAATAATGATGGATTTTTATACAATAAACAAAGACGAAATGGGGTTCAAAGAGACTACACCAAACATGTTGACTTAAGCATATAGGATGCGTTATTACACAGGTTCACAAATCATTTAACCATGTAGAGAATTCCAATACAAATTGCCACAAAGTGTATATTTTCTGATGCCTAACGAGCTAAGGATTCTGTATATTGTACCTTCAAGGATGAGTGAGGGTTTATATGTTTTTACTACAATAACGCAAAGCTGCCTCCTCAATTTCACACAAAAGTCACATTTATCTTTTCATAAATGCTCGATAAGAAAAAAAAAATATTTTGGAAATATTATAGAGAAAATATGTTCATCTAAAATACGGGTCTCATTTTTCTTCCCTTTTCTTGCGTCTTTCGCGAGTTATGAGCCCTTGAGCCTCAGAAATGGGCTTCCCATTTAAACACCAAAGATACTGACGATAGAATGGCTCTTCCAACAAATCTGCTTGAAATAATAAAAAATAAGAGATCTTGTTTTCTATTGTGTTTGGATGCGGCTTCGCCGTGGCGCCCTTATTGGTCGAAAGAAATTTTGACAGCTCCTTGATAATGGGGTCCGACAAAAAACGAATGCAAAGGACTGTCAATTTCACCAGTGGTTCACTTGCTGAGGTGTAACTAAGACCTTTGTAGGTGGACGCTAAAGGATAACCGATGCCAACAAGAAACCAGGCAAAACAGCGAGACAGGGAGCCTAATCGCTCCCTAAAATTACTGTTGGTGTTCATACTTCAGCAAATTTGAGTGTTGCACATGGAAGTGTAATATTTTTCGTGCGCTGCACACCTCTATTCTTTACGAGTCCACAGATCGAATTTGTTAGTTATAGATGTTATGGTATATATATTTTACTTTCTCCGTCCACGGAGTTTTAATAAACTATAATAATAAGAAAAATGACCCGAGAAACTGAAACTTCATGGAGGTCAAAGGTTACGGTTAAAGTTATGGCCTTCAGTGGGGAACTTTTGATTCCCTATCTTATGACATGTCCACACTTTAGATTTAGTAGATGTAGGTATTAGGGTATAGAAATGTGGTCTGGACAAGCTTTGCCGGATGGACGGAGGGAAAAGATACGTACCGTAAGGGACAAATGTCAGGACATGGTGCAAACCTGTTGCCGGGGAGGGGGGGGGGGGGGGAGGCACTGAGCGAGTCTTGCCAGCCGTATTTATCTCTGTTTTGCCAAATGTGAACCGGATGTTATAAAATATGAAATTGCGGATGTAAAACATAAAAGAGCAGACTCATTCAGATAATAGCTTTGGTCCAAATAGCTAGTACTGTGAGCTACCGCTGCAACGCAGCGATCGCACCCCTGCTCTCTACTTAGCAACTGGCCTTTCTCCGTTGCTGGGTAGGTCACTCGATCCTCAGTCGTCTCACACGGTCCTGCCGTCGGTTTGTTGTGCGTCGTTTTTCTGCAATCCTCCAGTTGTTACACGGAAATAACGTGGGAACTGGGGGTTCTGGCGTCGGACCTTTACCCCCCCCCCCCCAAAAAATGTCTTCTTCACATTCTATCAAATTTGCCTGGTGGTTCATAATCTTCTGGTCTTTTCACAACATTCAACCACTCCCGTCATTTCTGTGTTTCTTTGGAATAAAAACCGTGCAAAGCTACTCCTTGCATCCAGGGATTTTTATCCAATTTACCCAGTTTTCATGTGCCTGGCTTACAGTCAGGAGCTTTGCAATTGTAAACTGTCATTGTAGCTTGTAAATACTTCCGTCGTACGTTAGAAAATAACGATCAACTTTGCGATGTCATTCCCCTGTACTTTAAGTATGGCACAATATGGATGCTATATTGAAACGACCTAACCTGCCGCAAGGTGCACCGGGAAATGACCCTGGCGCTTTAGCGGCTACCGACGGTACTAGCTAATTTGGACCTTAGGTATTAGGTCACATTTTTATAACACAAAACTTAATCAAGTGAATCCAAGACTGCCTTGATGAAATGCTGATTTTGTGAGAAGTTGTTTGTGAATTTTGATGTCCAATCTCTGCCATGGCACAGGATGTGCAATGTAAACGGAAACATTTGCGCAAACTAAGACTTGAAAATTGGAAGCCAGTGATCAAAGTATGATTGTATCAACAGGCACCGTGTGTGTACCGCAATGGCTGTCATCCGCTGATTCCCTTCACGTTAACCTAATTAATGTGGGCCTAGCCACGCGTAAATAATGTAATTTCCAGGCATATGCCGGTGTAAAGGGGATATGTTCCGATGAGAAGCCCACCTAAGAGAGATCATGCAAAGAATATGTTCATTTGGGCATTGTGTTGCATTGAGTCTGACAAAATTAATCTTTGGTAATGGGAGTCTATAGCGACCCTGGCTAGTCCCTGGTGTATGCTATTGTTTTTTTGTTTTTTTCATTGTTTTTTTTTTTCGTACATGATATTTTTCCACTGAGACAACGTCCGCTCCCATTAAGTATATGACAGTCGATATAATTCACGCATTGTCAAGAAGCTTGTACTTTAATTATTACTAACGGCGGCAAACAGATATGACAACAACAAACGCCATGCGCCTTTTACAATAGGATTTTGCAAAATCACTACATTTTATGTGCATGAACATTAGCATTCACGCGCAACCAGCAAGGCTAGTAGAGATCACTCATTCATAATTTCGTTGATCAAACGACCCGGAATGTATTCTTTCTTTCTTTCTTTCTTTCTTTCTTTCTTTCTTTCTTTCTTTCTTTCTTTCTTTCTTTCTTTCTTTTTCTTTCTTTTCCAACCATCTCGCAGAAAATGAAAAAAATTGATTTTTTCTCGTTTGTCGAACTTTTATCTTGAATATACAACTTTGGTGCCATCTAGAGGCAATTATAAAGGTCTTATGGTCGATTTTTTTTCTCTTTTATTCAACTTTTATTTTGAATATTCGATTTTATAACATAATTTGATGTCCCTTTGAATATTGAAATCCACAGGTGTATCAGATTATTAAAAAAATATATGCTGAGAAGACGGCACGTCTGTACTTTGATTTTTTACAACTAGACCTTCTTCTGGAATTCTGATTCTGAAGGTAAGGCTGGTAGAATATGTTGTTCCAAGGGCTGCATGCACCTAATGTAGGTCCACTACATGTATGAATGAATTTTGCCTACAGTGTAAGCAAATGCCAAACTATCGAGTGTGTATTGCTGTAGACCTAGGCTTTAAATATATAAGTCGTCCATAGGTCTATATTCTTAAATTACGAGTATGAATTATGCGGGTAGGAGTAGTCGAATAATTCATTGTTCATTTATTACAAAAAGTTCAAAAGTTATATGTAACTTTGCCAATACAGAATTTAAACTTGCCATAACAGGAGGGAAAGGACAAGTAGCAGAAAAAGAAAACAATAAAATCTCCACCAAAGAAAACAAAGCCTTACAGAATTAATCACTTGGTCTCCTGTTTTGAGTAGCTTGGCCCAACTTTAGGCCACCTCTTTCCTATCTTAGCGGGAAATTGGAAACAAGAAAATTGCGGGGAAACACTTGAGCCCCATATAAGCCTAAAACTAAGAAGAAGAAAACCAAATGTTTAACCTGGCAAGCACTCTGCAAGTGACCGAAGCACGTGACCTATTAGAACACCAAAGGAGAAATAACAAAATGACAAAGCAAACTTAAATCACGAAGGGAAATTCTATAAATAAATACACAAATGACGAGCTATAACCTTTTTAATTGAGAAAATAAATTACTTGTCAACGTAAATTATAACAAATGCACCGCATGTGAAATACCTTTTAATTTTGCCGCAGAGTTGATTTGACGGGTGCGAACAAGACACCAGGAGGTAAACTGTCGCACATATTACAAGAAATTAATCAAGTTACTTGTCAAGCAGTTTCCTGCCAAACAACAGAACACACGACCGAACCAAAGTAATAATAATTAAAAGGAGGGGGGATATTTATTACAAGAAATACAGTCATGTATACACAGTAATAAATCAAGATTAAGCTTTTGCTATTTCATAAGTAACAGCACAGGTCCATGCTGGTTCCCCATACTTTTACCTCGGATCATTTTGGGTTTGTTTAGTATTTAGTCTCCACATTGTTTCATCAATCACGCAGATAAGGACTCTAGGCAATAAAACAGCATGATTGTAACCTAAGCCTAAGACTTGCTGTCAGCACAGGATAGGAATGAACCACAGCCATTGCGCCAACAGAGTGGTGGGAGATACAATAGTTCGACTCTTTAGCACAATCTATGAGACAAGAAGTAGAATTTTCGACTTTATTCTCGAATATCCGACTTTTAAATATTTTTGTTGTCCAGTTCCACATGTATGCTATACCAAACTCGGTGATTTGAACATATTCACAACTAGATATTTAGCACGAATAAAAATTTAAATAGAATGACTGGTCCGTCGACCATGTTCAAGAAATATTCATTCAGTCCACCGCAAGCCGGTTAGCCCATCTGCTGCCTACTTTATGCCATAGGGGCCACACAGTTCATGTACAATCAGTCATTATGTCTGTGTGCCAACACAGACACACCGTTTTTTCAAAAAGAAATCTTTTTTTCTTTCTTTCTTTCTTTCTTTCTTTCTTTCTTTCTTTCTTTCTTTCTTTCTTTCTTTCTTTCTTTCTTTCTTTCTTTCTTTCTTTCTTTCTTTCTGTTTTGCCTTCCTTAGATTTTTCTCTCGGGACCGAGAAAGTCCTTATTTTTGTATGATTATACCTTTTTGCCTATAATTTGTATTCTTATGTTGAAGAGTTACTGTGTTTAATAATATGCAAATCAGAGTATTTGAAATTTGGTGACACCCTGAGGGAATCATATGGGATTCTGACTATTGTGATTCCCTCAGGGAATAATATATGTTTTTGCCAACACATAATGCAGCAGCCGGCTCATGGCATCACATTGTCATCGATCCATGTCTCACAGTCATCAGCAAACCACAACTGAATCAAAGTTGTCATGTAAAAAGGTCACTAGAATAAGGCGAAGGCTTTAAAGACTGCAACATATGCCTGATGGCTTCCCGCTGGTGACCAATTTATAAATTCATTTGGCGATTGAATCGAAATTTTGAATCGAACGTCATAACATGTTCATTTATTTAGAGATGTAGACATAGACAGTGATGGGATCGACCACGGAGTGTTGATAGATTGGCTTGTGATGGTTTTTTTCTTTTGGTTCAGAACGACACGGAAGACGTGGCCCTGTTGCTCCTCCTCGTATAACCAGGTCTTGCTACATGGTCTTAATCCTGTCTGTTGTTGGTATTGATGTTCTCTTTTTTTCAAGAAGTCCTTCTTTCAATCTTGTTTTTCATTTTTTCCAACAGATTGGTTTATCCTCAAAACCTCATCTAACTGCAACTTTTCTAGTGTTACATATAAACAATATGTCAATGTCACTGGGTTCTTACTTTGATGCTTTCTGCGTTTTAGATGTTAAAATTTTATTTTAAATTTACGAGCCTCAAACACACTTTTGTAAGCATCCAGCAGCAAATCTACTTTTCTAGTTTAACGTTGTGGTCGTATCGCTTCTGCCTTCATGACATAGTTGCAGGTAACCTAACATCAAACCACCAGGGGATCCTGAAGGAAGCTTTGTTTTTCAACAGTGCTGGGAAAGCTAAATAGTAATATGTCTATGTCATAGGGTGGTTAGGCACAAACAGCGCAAGAGCCAACAAAATCTTCTCCACTCTGAGATTCTTCTGAAGCTATGCCAGCAATGGCACTTATTTACCTTTTCGCATTTCACGGTCACTTGAAATCTTAAGTCTTTGTAGGGGCTTTCTCGCTAGCCGGTTGGAAAAAGACTGCCCATCATTAAGGTGCTTGTATATTCACTGGCGGTTAAACGCAAAAGTAAGACCTTGGAACGTCAGCTCTTTATTACAGAGACTCAAAGGTTCGAATTTTAAATCTAAACGTATGCTCATGATGTAATTGTTATATTTAATAGCTTTCCTTATCTAGAACACTTCCTATGGTGACTCATACTAGTATTGTAATTACATACACTGAAAATATTATTCCTCGATGAGTTTTCCCTTCCAATGCTAGCATTTTTGTTAATATTCTCATTGTACTGTATTGTGTGTCTTGTAAATACTCTGTGTGTCTCTCTTTGTACTGGAGAACCACTCGATTAGTCTCTCTTGTACAATTTTGGTGATCCAGATGAAATAAATATGTTTAAATCAAAATTAACTTCGTTCAAATTTTGAATTTTGCAAATTTAAGTGCATATTTACAACCCATGCTGAAAATTAAAAGTCATATAATCGGCCTTTGTTACCTTAAGATGCCTTTTTTCACTTCGTGTCATGTCCCTTACCTTAGGCCTTTTAAATCATGTGAGCTTGGGTTGGCATTGACACTCTTGGACGTAACTGCCTCGTCATCGCGCTCCAGCCTCGCGATGTCAGCAGTAATCCGCATTATACTCTCGCACCCCTTGACCTCCCACTCCAAATGTTTCCTTAGCCAGTCATTGGCTTTGTCTATTAGTGACCTGCAAAGTAAAGTCAGAATTATATATATATTTATACACACACACACACACACACACACACACACACACACACACACACATACATATATATATATATATATATATATATATATATATATATATATATATATATATATATATATATATATATATATATATATATATATATATATACCGGCATGATCTACTCCCACAGTCGAATTAGCATAATAATGTTGTTACAGCATCTGTTTCATTTTTTATTCGGTCGAAGATGTTGACATTTTGACCAAATCAACAGAACTTTGCAGCATGTGTCAACTACTGTTCGACTATAGAAAAAAATAATGTTTTTAAAAATATACATTACAAAATGCCGTATTCCTTCATCAAAATACTATTAAAGCACTTTTATTGGGCACTTGCATGATGATCGTCATTATAGGCTTGGAGATACGGTTAAAGACCTTCACATGTTACAGTAGGCTAAACATCAGTAGCCAGTTTAATCGTACGTTGATGTACAACCAAATGAGAATACAAGCCTACAAACCAACAAACCTCTGGCACATCACAGTGTGGTGTATTGTGTTGTTTGTACAGTTTCATATAAATACAACTGCCGCATGTAATGGAACATGTCGCCTATAGGTGGCACAACAGGTAAGTTTCCCTGGTACCCACCTGTTGTGGGTGGAAACACATGGACATAATAAACTGTCCTATTCAGCGGTTGAAAATGGCATGCAACACATGAGGCACGTGCTGTTACCACGTAGAGCAGTGTATCTGACACATCATGGTTTGACCTTTCCTGCCAATAAATCGGTTACGAAGGCGACCGCACCCAAACAACTTCTGGCCCAAGAACTTTATTTTTAACTTCAGTAATGTTAGTTGTGCGTGATAGACATCTAAAAATTGCATATCATTACCTGTTCATCAAGTTAGCGAGGCAAAAAAATCGATAAAGACTGGTAAGCGTTGTCCAGCATCAACGAAATATTATTTTACTGTGTGTTAAGCCTTCCTTGATGTTAATATTACAAGGTGTCTTTCAAGAAGTGTTTGCTGCACCATTAAATATTTTTACCGGTTCATGTACATAAAACCCCCGTTTTACATTGTTTCTTTTGCCGGCTGCCATAATGGTTGGAATCGTGGAAGCGGAATTTGACAGTCCACTTGGACTGCCAATTAAAAAATTAGTGTCACAATATTTACAAGTATTACCACATGGCTACACGATGATATGATGTTCTCACATACAAACTATCAGTGTTTCAATTGGCTTCTAAAACTTTAGTGGTTGAACTATTTTATTGATTGCGTGTGGTCTTGTGTGTTTATCGTTACAAGTTTCATACATTACTTCAAGTGGACTGGACTAAGGTTTATTTGTTAAAATTTTAAAAACAACTTTCAGAATATGCGACATCATCACTACTGCAAAGATGTCAGCCTCCAGGTAAATTTTTTTTAACCATACACGTGAGATTCACTCTTTCAGTGCCAATGACGACTAAGGTCGATCTACTTAAGTCAAACTTGTGTGAATTATCGTTAGGATCCCAGATTCGCATTCCTCGTAAAAAGACCTGTCATTCAAGTACCAGTATGCCTATAGTTCCAGAAAGAATATCCCAGATCAACAGGGGCGCGCATTGGGCGCGTTACCGAGATGAACTGTTGAGTCATTTCTAAAATTTTGCACTGAAAGGATTAAGACCTATCATAGCTTTTGTTCTATGGATCTGATCTGAATATTTTTACACCAAATTACTTCCATTTCTTAACAAGCTGTTATCGGAAAAGTGTTTTGAGTTGAACGTATTTTTGCTTTTGAACACAATACCAGAGAATCTGCAAAGTCGGGAAGGAAAGTGTTGCCACCATTGTTATTGCCTATTCATTTTGCAGTGTAAAGAATCTTACTGGACTTGGGTATTCAGGTTTAAACCCAGGCAATTGTAGCATATACCAAAGTGTGCCATTGGAAGAATGCTGACTAATCCCTGCTGATAAGGGAGAAACACGAAAGTCAACTACTTAATGGACGGATGCAAAACTTAAATATTAATCCACATTATCAGGAGTAAAAGTAATGAACAGGCAGAAACCTCGACAAAACAAGGAAAGGTAATGGAATTGCTAGATTAAGCAGGATAGTGTCGTATAAGTCAACGAGGCAAAATTAGCCACAGCCTGTGGCAAACAGCCGCCATGGGTTTCAATATACCGTACTTTTAAATTCTTGACATACAGGAAATAGGGATCAATGTGGTCTTGAATGTGTATCCATAACCAGAACATCGGTAAAATATACCACGGGGATGGAACTTTAAGCATATGACTTATGTTGCACCGCACTATCGCTAAACGCCATTTTGTCTTCCGAAGGGTGGTTTTCCATTATATCCGATCCGATTCGTTGCCTGAAAGGTCGCGCTTGGCTGTTCGTTTTCGTGTGCGATTAGGAAAAAGATGAAACTCACTGAATTCGGGAGACCAAAAATACTCAACATCTACATCTATTGCATGTCTGTTAGACAGGAGACATAATGAGAGAATTTTGTGTAACTTGTGATTAAAAAGGCTTGTAGATTAAAACGTACCAAAGTGAACATTTTCGACGAATATGTTTTTGCTCAACATCTAATGTATGTGCATTGGAGAGGAGGTTTAACAAAGGCTTTTGTGTAACTTGCGCTTAAAAGGGGACAGCTTTGGATCTCTGTTACTGATACAACCTGAGATGGCGAAAGGAGCCTGTTTTAAGGCCCGCTGAAATTAACAATGTGATACCGATGCAGGCATGTTCCGAGGCTAACTAATGAAGCCTGAAACAGCGAAACAAGCATGTTCCAAGGTCTACAGATTAAGTCTGAGGTAGTGAGACGGGCCTATTCTAAGCCTTTCTGGTAAAGCCTGGGTTGGCTAATCACGCCTGCCCTATAGTTAACATATATAATACTTTACAGTTTAAGGGTTCGGGAATGTTTACATAATCGTCAAATAAGGTTTACACTAATAAAGTATATGATAAAAGTAAATGAAAAAATATCTCACCAAATACAGATAAATCAAAATAATTTATGTGTGCCACCTTATAAAGGGAACTTGTCCGCAAATTCCCATGGCTCCTATCATAATTTAATTAAAGAAAATTAGAACTTCAATGCTCATTACGATTACTAATAAAGCAGTACTGTAATGGATTGTACATTACTCTTCATAACTGTGTGCAAGTTTTTAAAAACATAAATAGAGAAATAAAAAATAACTATGGGCATATACTTTCTCTGAAAGAATTTCAGGTTTTGTATTCAGAATAAGAACAAAATCATCTTGATTTTTTCTAACAGATAAACGGCGAGTATGAGTGATACAGAATTGCTTACTTTTATTGTCACGGTTAAGGACTTGCGGATATTGTGCAATTAAAATTTGTTAAAAATAGACTGAAAGTCGTTTGTTCTGTAATCTATACTAATATTTTATAATTTGTAATTTGTATATGTTTTCTTCTTTCAATTAATTTCTAGATTTAAGTATTGATCAGTATGAACATTGTAATTGCTATGCTTTATAATTCGAGTTGCCAACTAAGTAATTTCTAATGTAATCTTTTGGATATGACGCATTTAAGATGGAATTGGTATGACCATTTTGATTACTACAGGTATAATTCAAATCACCTTTTTTCTAAAGTCTAACTAGTCTTTGGAATCTATGCCCCAAAGTGAGATGTCCAGTATTAAATGCTGGGAAAATTAAAGAATCATAATTAACTTTCAGCATGTGTGATAAATATTTTTGAGGCAATCTTTTGCTAATGACAATTTCAAGATGGGATTGGAGTTAGCATTAAAGTAGCTGTGGTTTATAATCTGAACGGCCATTTTGTGAAGTTTGACTCCTCTTTGAAATTTAAGTGTTCATGTAAGAAGTCCATGATTTAATCTCGGGAGGATTAAAAAACAATAAATAATTTGCAGAATGTGCAATGAAAGTGTTTTTTTTTAACTTAATCATCAATGTTTGGGTTATATTCGGTTTAATCTTTTGGATATGAATACTCCTCACCTTAATATAATTAGCAATTCCAAGCTGTGCCATTGATATCGTAAAATCTAAATTTAGTTAAGATAATGTCATGATTGAAAGTATCAAATGCCTCTGAAGGTCAATAAAGACACTAATTGGAATTTGGCGTCTATCAAATGCCTCAGAAAGATCAATGAACTAACTGACATTTGTCGTCTTTTAATACCTGAAAAATGTCTATCAATATATTTCTAGCATCCAGTCCAGTTGAATGGTTTTCATGAAAACCACACTGCCTCTCAAACAATAAACAGTGATATTTGAAATAGTGATAAAATTGATGGTGAATAACTTTATCAAAAAATGTTCGTTTTGTGTCTGTTTAAAATATCATTCATAGTTATCCACGTGTTCTTAATATCATTCTATATCTACCAAAGTAGGACTCAATCTTTTTAGCAACAAGAATCTTGCATATATATATATATATATATATATATATATATATATATATATATATATATATATATATATATATATATATATATATACATATATATATATATAGATATATGTATATGTATAATAAATTTTTATCCCTTTTCCTGACGTGGTGAGAGAGGTCGCTTGTTCACGGTCGCTTGAACATACTTCCACAGATGCTCCCTGATTTTAAATTTGAACTGTTAGTTATTTTGCAGCCATTTATGCTGCTTTGATTCCAGTTGTGTTCTGCATGGTTGGTCGCCCTATGCAGAGGAATCTACATAGGCACATTACCTTACTTCCTGACTATGTAAAAATGCATGGAACATGAGGTATTCATATTAAATTATATTAAGTGCAGTCCTGCTCTGGTCCCATATATTGCCATGGCTAGGCAATGAAATTATGCCTCGGTCCTGATTACAGCACTTGTGTAAGTTATGTGACCATTTAGAAATAACATTTCTTCTGCCACACAAATTAAATTTTCTAAATATATTTTGCATCTTGCATGATGATGACTTTGCTGAAGTTTTTCGCGTTTTGAAGATGTTACTTTTTATAGAAGTTCATTTGGCACTGCTGAATACATGAATCTGACCTACAAGGTCCTTGCTGCGGCAGCACAGGATCCCGGTCAATATGGACACATGCACTTTCTGTTACCGAAGAATGTTATTATGACACATTGCTCAAACTGTTGCTTGAAAAGCGGCCACCGACTGGGTGGAAGACATAAGAATTATGAGCCTTCAACAAGAGCACGGTTCAGAATAAACTTCTGCTGAGCAGAGGTGTCCACCAAATAGGCCATACAACAAAATAAACTGAAAATAAGTCCAACAAAGTACATATATTTGAAAGGTACATAAAGTAGAGAACTGTGATTTGTCATTGTCATTTGTGTCACTTGTTTTGTCTTTATACAACAATTGTGCAAAGGCAACGTGAATTTTTCCTAATTTTTCAGTTTGAAATGGATTCAATTTTTTAAATTTTCATTCAAACTTTGAATTTTTTTCGTTGCAAAATAAACTATTGATAATCAAACTATAGAAGCGAATACAAAAAGCGGGTCTCACGTTTTGCAAATTTGGTTTTGTTTGGTTTGTATGATTGTTTGAAGTTGGAAACTTTACGTCTAACTTTATGATGCTAAAGTAGGTCTATTTTCTTGACACCTCTGCTAAGCAGAAGTATAACCTGAACAGTAAGTACTGACGCATGTCCCTCAGTAACAACCCTATACCGACGGAACTGGTTAATTACCACTACCCTCTCAAAAAGCCCAGGAAATGCGTATTCCACTCGCACATAATAGTGGAACATATCCCATTTCCCATCTGCCAAACAAACTACGCTTTATTTACATGCAACACTTGTTATTGTCCCCAGGAAGCTTGCTATTGTCACCAATAAAACTTACAGCAATCAAGAGAAAGCGAGGAAAGGCAGAGAAATGTTAAAACAACTTTATCGTATCACCATATGGTGGTGCACGAGCAAATTATATATTTGTATGGTTGTCTGGCCACCATGTTTGTTTCTGCTTGACCTACCGAGCACAGTTGAAGCGAAGGTATTTACTATTTACCTGCAACATAGTCCTGACTAAACCTATTTTTTCCAAAAAAAGATGCATAATGCAAGCAAATTTGATTTTGTCAACGATATGTCGCCAGATATAACACTTTATTCCTTTTCACGAGATAACGAAAACATGATTCTTGTATACCTCGCTGATGTTAGCGACCGTCACCCCCAACGTCTTTGCAATGATTTGATTGGGTGCTGTTTTCAGCTGGTCATAAATATTTGTCGTCAATACTGCCATTTTCTTTGAATAATAGATGGATGGATGGATGGATGGATAGATATATAGACAGACAGACAGACAGACAGATAGGGACACAGACAGACAGACAGATAGACAGAAAGATAGATAGGCAGACAGACAGACAGACCGACCGACAGACAGACAGACAGACAGATAGACAGATAGACAGATAGACAGATAGATAGACAGACAGATAGATAGATAGATGGATAGATAGATAGACAGAAAGATAGATAGATAGATAGATAGATAGATAGATAGATAGATAGATAGATAGATAGATAGATAGATAGATAGATAGATGGATGGATAGATGGATGGATAGATGGATAGATAGATAGACAGACAGACAGACAGACAGACAGACAGACAGACAGACAGACAGACAGACAGACAGACAGACAGATAGATAGATAGATAGATAGATAGATAGATAGATAGATAGATAGATAGATAGATAGATAGATAGATAGATAGATCGCCTGTGTAGTCGCCGGCTGCCAAGTAGGACGTGGGTGGTCTTTAATGGGGCTTTGTTTCGGGCAAAGCACCGCCACATGACGAGCACCTGCTACCCAATACAGCACGATATTAGCGAAACTATTAGAGGATAACCGTGCGCACATGTTGATTCGCTGCCGTAGCAAAAACGATCGGCTTCCTCGAATTATCACCGTCCCAAGAGGTAAGAGGAACAAAAAAATCGATACAACGTTCTCTTCACCCACATAGTAGACACGTTTATGTGGTGGGAATACAGTGGAAATTTATGGCAGCAATTAGGTATCTGTGGAGTCTTATGCTCTTCCAAAGGCTTATTGGCTGATGGATAGAGAATGCCACTGGCAGCTTGTAACTAGTCTTTCGTCTTTTCACGTAAACTATGCTCCGTCACAGAGTCCCTACTCTATACTAGAAACACAGAACAAAATTACAGGCCCAGAAATTGAGAGACATCAAATGGTTTAATTGGTAAGCGCGTATTCAATCGTAGGTACTCTAGGATGGCCAACATCCCATTTCACGAAACGTGAGATAGGATGTTGGCCATCTCAGGTTTCTCCAGGACAACAAAAGTGTGCTACTTCTACCAAACATACAACGGTACGGCGGTTACAGATCATATTCATGTCAACAAATTGGATTTTAACATCTTATCCATAGAATATTTTTCATTGATGCGCCAAGTCTTGTATTTTACACATGCCTGTAAATATTCATGTAATTAAATCCCCAGCCATGAACGTAAACCCTCATGTTATTTTGCATACGACTGAGTCAATAATGTCACCGTTTCAACCACACAGCACCGCCTGAATATTGCCCTTCATCCTGGTTCTCCTGCCTACAGTCACTTAAATTCTTAGTGGTTTCCTTGTTCACGTGCGTGCATTCAGCATGGTTGCAGTCCTAAACATCCCATCTGGTCCCTGTTTAAGCGGGAAACAGTAAATGCTTAAATGTGACCAGAGTCCCATACAGCAGCCAGGATGGTTAATTTTATTCATTTCTCCTGTTTTTCCGTTTATCTGGCACTGCTAGTATATTGTGTCTTGCCCAACACCACTCTTAACAAGACAGAATCCCAGAAATAGCGCAGAAGGTATAGGCACATCACCCAGCTACTTCCAAAGAAAGTTCTCATGTGTCATTTCTAACAAAAGCTGCTTTTGATATGTTACATTCACTTACATTTATAATGGATTGGCCTTCTTCTGATAGAAATTAAAGATAATACTAGTCACTTTGTAAATCAACTTCAAGAACATGCACTTGATCTTAAAACAATATCGTTCAAAAGAGAATGATACAGATAAAGCCGATTTAAACAAAGGTATATATTGCATTACAAATGGCCGTTCAGCTGTAGGGAGACAATAGAATAATTCCTGTTTACTTGCAGGAAGCAGGAAATCTGCCTTCATGGTAAGGAAGTAGAATGTTCATCCATAAGGCCGTAGAGATACGAATATCCAGCCACCATGGCAACAGTCTAGAAGATTTTTATGCACACAGGTGCTATACAATTGAGCTTGTTTCACACCTTACAGTGTCACAAATGTATTATCATTCAGGCGAATACACATGCAATCTAGATTGCATATGTCATTGTATGAACTACTTCCATTTTCTCCCATTTTGTATGGTACATTATGTTCCACGTGTGGAGTATACTATTTCTTCATTTCTTAACAGTGCATTTATTTTGTCAATCTTGGCAAATCGCAATTTTGTATTGCCTCAAAGCATAGTGTGGTGATAAGGAGAGCATTTTTTCCATTCTCTGGAATGTAGAACACACTAAAGGACTTGATGGATATTATATTAAGCGTCCAAAGTTCCCAGGAAGTGCAACAAAGGCGTGATTTTTGTGATCTTTTGTGTGAGAACTTATATGCTGCTTGTATTTTTTCCTCAAAACTTGCACATATATCAATATCACTTAAAAGATAATAGATTTTCCTCTTTCACGGACAGGTGTGCGAAACAAAATAATAGAACACTTTACAGATGACAGCGAATGACCAACTTCTGCCAGATTCTATTGGCATTACTCCTTTGCTCAGAGGCCCCCGTATTCAATTTAGAACGAGGCGCAACTGGCTAGTTGTTTTTGTTGCCGTGGAACTGTTAGTGTAACCAAGTGGTACACATACAGAGACATTTTGTGTCTTGTCACCCAATAAGTGGTGTTGCTGACAAGCTTTGCCTTTAAAGAAAAAAGTGGCTTTGCACCATAAGGCCTCACAATGGGTGGGTCAGTATTGTTTATTTGTCGCCATGCCAGTTAGACGATCACTCTCAGAATCGATTGCAAGGAGTACTTGTGTTCAAGCCTTTTTTTCACTTGACAGGCTTTACAGCCAACCAAAATTTAAAGTTTCTCCTATCTCCTATCAAAATTTGAAGTTTTACTTTATTGGCCAAGCTAATGAACACTGGGATCAAAACAAATCACGAAGCTACATTCTATCTGTAATAGTGAGAAAGGAAAAGACATCCGTGTGTGTGAGATGGACGTCCGTATTCAGCCTTGCTGTAGTCTCGACTGATGCCCCTAAAACTGCGTAGGGTACAACATAACACCAGATGCAGGTCATTCAGTCTGTGTGGCAACACAGATTTCTTGCTTGCTTGCTTGCTTCTTTCGTTCTTTCTTTCTTTCTTTCTTTCTTTCTTTCTTTCTTTCTTTCTTTCTTTCTTTCTTTCTTTCTTTCTTTCTTTCTTTCTTTCTTTCTCTCTCTCTCTCCGTTTCTTTCTTTCTTTCTTTCCTTCTTTCTTTCTTACTTTCTTTGCCAGCAAATTTGTCCGACAATTTTCTCGGACACTATTACACTAAAAAACTCTTAATTTGGCGTGATTATAGTTCTATACATTAAATCTGTCCTATGCTGAAGAGGGGTGAAAATTTTGAAAATTATGCACATAATTGCCATTTAAAGATTTGAATCTGGAATATTTGCAAAGGTATTATAGGCAGATAGACAATTCCAACCTCAGTTTATATGTTTGTGCTGTGGTCACATCCAATGAACCACAAATAAAAGTTGCTGAATTTTAACTTCTATTAATTCAGGGCACCTGAAAAATTTAAATGTTAAATAACACCGAAACAATAATAGGCAGTGGTGCGATTCCAACTTCAAAGTTTGTGCTGTAGGCACATCCAAGGAAAAACAAACACAAAAGCTGTAGAATTTTAATATATGTTAATTCGGGGGACTTGAATAGTTTATCAATTGGATACCTTGAAAACGATAATTGGTAGAGGTGTCATGCCAGCTCGAATTTATAGGTCTATACTGTAGGCATCTCCAAGGAGCCTCAAACAAAAGTAGAATTTTAATTTATTCCAATTTAGGCCCCTTGAAAAGTTTGTATGTTGGATATCTTCAAAGCTATTATAGATTGAGGTGCCATTCCATCTTTAATTTCTAATTTTGTGCTGTATGCGCATCCAATGAACCACAAGATGTGAAATTTGAGTTGATGATGATTAGGGGCACATAAAAAGTTTAAATGTTAAATATCTTGGAAGCTATTGCAGGGGGAGGTGCCATTCCGAGTTTAATAGATAAGCGCATCCAATACATCACAAAGAAAAATAGTAACGTTTAAATTGATGTTTCTACGGCACACAGGCAGATTTGCTTTGAAGCAAATCTGCTTGTCTAGTTAACCCCTGCATCCAAATAAACGGTTTCAAGTTTTGTAAATGTAATTATTAATACATGTATATGCACAATATACTTTTGTTTTCAAATGGATAGCATGATGTCCTTGTAGGCGCTACAAACAACGAGCATCATAATGGGGAATTTACTGCACTTGGCTGTCACAAAGGGCTGGGAGGCACGAAAACAACAACGGGTTTTCTATATGGTCAGACACAATAGGCACTGTTATGTGTATACACAATGAATTATAGATCTCCTGAGAAATATCAAATAATACCGTACCAGTTAGTAGACTTTACACACGCACACCAAATAAACCCCGTGTTTCTATTACCCATACATTATACGATATCTGTTTCATGTCTCAGTGTGTGCATAGCACTTTGAGTACCCGTGGGTCACAAAAGAACAGCATTGGCATCGTCATCACACGGTTTTTGAAGCAATAAAAATGGCTATGAGTAAGGTTTTCTATCAAATCCCGACCCAGTCGCTGCCATTGCATTATTTGTAATGTGACACACACACACACACACACACACACACACACACACACACAAACACACACACACACACACACACACACACACACACACACACAATAGACTATAAAATCAAGTACCCGTTCTTTTAAGGGTTAACGTGGGGTCTTAGAATAACCAATCAGGTCAAACTTTCCCAACGTTTGGTCACATAACACTGGTACTAAACCACAGACAAAGTGGACGCGCAATCTATTGTAAGCTTTGCTTCTTATGGTAAACTCCAGAAATGCAATGCAAAACAAAAGTCAAACATAAAGACGACGCTAACATAAAATCCTCGTCTATGCATTTTTCAAGAATCGATGAACAAGATGTATAAGTTGTGTGTCAAGCAGCTCTAACAAGTATTATGCAACTACGTTGATCCCGTAACCACCAACGTAGAACCACAAGTTTTTATTCCGTAACACATGTTATCTACAAGTACCAGTCATGGTTGCAACTTCTTAACGCATATGCTGGTTCTATTGCTTGCAACAGGGATTATACTTATTCGTGAGATTATGTTTATGGAACGACAATGGAAGATATACGTTATGACCTTTGGCAAATCACACTTGTGCGTGTACGATAAAGTGTTATTATACTTGCATGAGGTCTCTTTATGCTTATGTATACAGACAGATTGAGTCATACGTATTTCCCTATGCGTTTGAAGCTGAACAAGCCAGAAACTAGATTAGCGCAACCAAATGGCATACAACGAACTGTGTTTGTCTCTTTTTGTCCAGAACCACTTCCAGGAAGCCATTACCCTATTCCGCAGTCCTAACTCTTTACTCTCCGTAAGCTAACCTGTCACTGCCTAACCTATATACATATGGAATTACTATTGCCCACATTGCACACGTTCTTCTGTAGGATTTTGACATAGGCTGTATTAGCCCAAATAGATTTAAGGGTCTTCAGCTGGTAACTACTCAGAACACTTTTCGGAGCCTCTATCCGTACATATCTCTCTGATTAGTGGCTTATTGTCTAAGCTAAATCTTCAGCAAAGACAACCCACATCATAATGAATAAATATGAACGTGGCAAATGAGGAATTAGCTAAATAAGTTAAGTTTTGCTTTATAAATGCGGAGCTTCATTATGAATGAAGAATACCTGTCAAACCAAGCTGAATTACTAAATCTGTATAGTACAAGTTCAGATACCAACACTTTGGCTAATCCCTGAACCAGTATGTACCCTTTCTGGCTGGATAGCTTAACTTAGTTAAACCCCCTGTCAGTGTATAACTGAAGTAGAAACTTATTTGAGTAGTTTTTGACATTGAGTATATATGCACTTAGGTATGTCAGGAAAGAAAAAAAGTCATTTGTATTTAAGTAAAAACATGTTATAAAAACAGAATTTTTCTTCACCAGATTTTAAGTACGATTAGGCACACATGTAACTGTCGTACATAGCTGCTTGCTAGCGACAGCCCCTAAGAGTTTAACCTGACAGAAAACAAGCCCGCCTAAAATGTCGGAATGATGAATATTAAAATAGAATGACGCCAAAAGGTAAAATTAAGTAGCAAAACAGGCAAGTCTAAAAGCTCTAAAATTGTTGAAGCCAAACGTTCTAACAATCTCTGGATATTTACAGCAAAATTTGCAGAAATATTCAATCAAAAGACATCTTTGAACCAGATATTGACTTTATCTGTGGGTAGATTTGTGTACCATGTGGAACAATAAAAACAGTTTTGCTCTTAGGTCTTTGATTATCTGTACAAACTTGGAAGAATTACTAATACTCCAGAAGCAATTTATTGCAGCTTCCAGAAATTGCATTACAGTATTTACGGAAGAGATTCCTAATTGCAGTCAAACACAGTGTTACTTCCTTTAATAGTTGTTTTGTTGTACATTTTGAAGCACCAGCTATGAATCTAGATTTAGAAGTTTTTTTTACCGGTATGTAATTTTGGTACCCAGAACACAAGTGGAATAGTGGAGTCCTCTCCAGATTTTTTATATTAAATTTCCTTTTCACCTGAGCCTTACGTCTATCTATCAAATTATCAAAGGATTGTTTGTTTGATTTATATACGTAATTTCATCTTATATTTCAATTATTGTCCATGCCAAGATCATTTCGCAAATCATCCAGATAATTTTTTTTAAATGATGCCAAAATTATTACCTGCCTTATCAATGTTAGTGATTACAAATCCTTCTTGCAGTTCTTTGACAGCTTTGCAACTTTAGGCTGCCTTATGTTTACCATATTGAAATTCGTAATGTAAGATTTGTAACCATAAATTATATTTCTAAAGACAGTTTTCAACTTGGATGACCTTTCTCCGAATTTTATTTTTTCTTTCTTTGTCCATTTCATACAGTAGCAGTCACATGTATTACATGATTGATCTGAACGTATTTTATTTCTCAAGAAAAAGGCGGATCGGAAAACAAGCCGGGGCCTTATGCTGGTTCCTCTCCCATACACAATGATAACAACTGTACTTCGTACATACATATATTTGGAGTGTAACAACACATATAATACAGATCGTATATACACATTTACGAATTTTCATCGAAGTGCACAATTGGTGTCGCTATACAAAATTGCGGTAACTCTAGAGGATGTACATACTTATTAATCACCTATTTTATGAAAATGAAAAGCATCAAAAACGTTTTGTTTCCAAGATGAAATTTTCGACCTAATAAAATAAATTCGTGTCCCATATAAGGTTTTGCTGTTGATCACCAAATAATGAAGCATGAAGATTCAGTGTGCCATTTGCAATTCGAGGGCCAAAATGTCGATTTCTAATTGAGGTGTAGTTTGTACATTCAAGAAAGAAAATGGCTTATAGTTTCTCGGTCAGCTCTGCAAGAACAAGTGGCCGAGTTGTCCACGCACAAACTGAAAACGCAGCTGTTGACAGTACAACAATTCATTCTCACACGCGTGTGGTGAATTTGCACTTTGCAGATTTCACCGCAATAGAAACCTGGAGCGCGTGCATATTTATGTAACGAAAAAATAGCTGGAGACTGTGAATTTCGCGTCTGTATATCCACATTTGTCCATAAATTGATGGTCGAAGGGAAGAACGACGTTTTATGTTCTTCTGTTCTGCAGAGAATGGGGTTGATGCCCAGTGCATGTCGTGTATTAATGCCAGACTCGTGCACAGGTGGCACTCTGTCGTGTAAATACTCTGGGGCCAAGCAATTTTGAATTTTGAACATGAAAATAAGTTTTTGTTTCTGTCTCCTTTCCCAAAGCGAATCCCATTTTAGGTCCTCGTACAATGGGTTAAGATTGACACTTTGTGCAGCTCCATTGACTATTCGTGCTTCGGCATGCCGCACTCGCTCCAATTTAGCCTGACATACTTGACTGCAGTTGTCCCAGACAACAATTCCATATTCGAGGATAGGCCTTATGAAGGTGAGGTACAACTTTTGCAGATGTTTCCTGCGTAAGAGACATGTAATCCCTCTCAGACAGTCCACTCTTTCATTGCTTTGATGTATATATTATTCACATGCACTGACCAGGAACCATCGCTCTCGAGGGCGAGACTACGATGTCTGTGCGAGTCTACTTCCTCTATAGGCTTTTTTTTTTTTTTTTTTTTTAGAAACAACGGGATTTTGTGAATATTGATACGACTACAAGTCGTAGATCTGGTTTTGATTCAGTCATGTAGATAAACCACTGATCTGTTCAGATTAATAGTGCTGAGAAGTCACCGTTAAGAGATATCGCTCCAAGTACTAGATCGTCTTTGTCCGAAATAGAGAAGAGTGAAGTATCGTCTGCGAATAGTCTTATTTTTTTGGTTCGACAATGTTAGCAATATCATTCATGTAAAACAAGAACAAAAGTGGGCCCAAAATTGAGCCTTGTGGAACGCCAGCATTAACTGTGTTCCATGTAGACGCTTGTCCGTTTATAACTACTCTTTTTTTCCGGTTGGAAAGATAAGTCTGGAACCAATTTAAGGTGGAAGGTCTGAAGCCGCACCTTCAGATAACCTCTAATCACTTTTTCATATTTTTGGAAAGTCTGATACTTAAACTACATGCTCCCTAAAACTCTGATGTGTGAACATAAAATTTATATGAGATAATTGATCTCTAGACTTCTGTTTACAATGAAAAGTTTAAACAGTGACGGACACATGGCTTTGTTTGCATGGGCATGATAATGAACCATGTCATTGTTTGCACAGTCATTAGTCCATGACCGCTGGAAACCAATTGAGCTATTGACAAGGGTCACTCACAGGAAACCATTAGCTGTGGAGTTAAGAATGGGCCAGTTCAGACTAATCACTACCATTGTTCTGGTTACTTTGAAATTCTCGATTGATGTAAAAACAAATTAGCACAATCCACTTACTGGTCCCCAAATATGGAAAGCCACATGTGAACCCACACCCGAACAAGCCAAGTGTGGTGTTCCCAAGTTAGAAAAGTCGAGATTTAAGCCACAAAATATACTTTTGTTTAATGACAACATCACAGAGGTAAAGCTGCAAGTTTATTTCACACAATAATTAAAACACAGGACAGAAGAAATGAGTATGTGTCATATTACAGCCATAAATGCGTAAGAATTGGCAACTTTTTCTTTAAATGCGATTTTCTCGGAACTGTTTTTTGCTCAACCTCTGCAATTTGTGTCTCGCCTCCCAAACGTACAAATTGCCCTATCACATTAAAATCAATGGACATTAAAAGAAAAATATCATATCCAGGAACGGTTCCCAGGATTTTTTTTTCTGACAACCCCTTCCGTGACTTTTGGAGCAATTTATAGAAAGAAAATGAACAACCTGTCAGAACTTAATTAAAAATTTTGTAACTTTTTATTTATGCTATTTCAGGACTAACCATTGAATTCGATCCTAGACATGGATATATATTTTCAATTTATTCTGATTTCAACTGGAAAAAAACAATTTTGTATGACTTCTGCGCGAAAAATGTGAAAATCCTACCATGTCAGAAATAATGCTATAAAATCTCAAAAAATTCCGATCCCACAAAAAAACCATATGGATATAAATTTATGGATATGTAGTAATCAGAAAATATATAGGTTTAATGTACTTGTGACAAAATTAAATGGGTAATTGCGATGCAAAGTTGCCAGTCTCACTGCGCACTAGCTTCACAGCTTCCACCTTAATAGGTTTCTTCTGCTCCCAGCAGCTTCTAGTCTTATCAGTAACCTTCTGTGCCAAACCCTATCAAAAGCACGGAAAACATCTAGAAAGACTAATCTAACTAATTTGCCTTCATCCATTGGCTCTAGAACTATATCATATATATTATTTCCAAAAGCTGACAAACCGATGAGTCATTTTCCTGGTAGGCAGATTGCAACTTGGTAAGTAGTTTGTTATCAATAAGATGGTCGAATATGAATTTAAAAACACATTTTTCAAACAGTTTTCCCACAACGCTTATAAGCGATTTAAGGCGAAAATTATTTGTCAACTGTTTTGAAGCCTTTTTGTTTGTGTATTGTTGGGGTAATGTTAGCCTCTTTAGGTAAAGTAGTTTCTTGCAAAGACGAATTAAATATTTGACAAAGCGGCTTTGAAATATATTGAAAACATCTTTTTTAGAAGCTTTGGACTTAAATTATCCGGACCGCTGCCCTTTGATTGTAAATTTATACTCTTTTCATCAATTCTTTTAAAACTGAATTTTGGATTATATCCAAATTGACAGTAAATACATGTTTGTTGTGTGTGTCCCCAAAATTGGAATATTTATTGTCAGACACAGAGTCCCAATTTTGTTTGCTGCAATATCCTCAAGAGTATTTGAAGTCAGAATTTTCTTGTAATTCATGATACTTTGTCAATATTGTTGCCATATGTATAGGAAATAAGGGAGGGGGTATCTTATTTTGCATTCCTTGGAAATCATGTTACGAACAAATTTCAATTTGAAAGGGGACTGAATGATCAGTGAATCAATAATTTTGCGCTCGAAAGGTATGTTGCAAAACATTTGATCCATTTTTTTCTCAATAACATCTGGTTTCCAAATATCCTTGCATGAGCAAACTCTATGTCACAAAAAGTTTGTAGAAATGTGTGGTCAGAATAAGCAAGACCCAAATATTCATTGATTTTGGTTATATCTCGAAATGATAGTGCTTTAACATGAAATAAACATTGTATACCCCTATTGAAATGTTCAGTCTAATGTGAATGCCATGAACATGTTACACATCTTGAAAATTTTAGCTGGTATTTTGTATACTAACAATCACAATAGTATATGGAAATTAACTGATATAACAACAAAAAGACGCAAATGATCATCTTAAAACATAATAGTTTGTGTGCGGGCAGAAGGCCTTCACAAGCAGAAATCATGGAGCAGAATGCACCTTCCCACAAAACATCTGGCGCAAGCGTCATCTGAAGAATTGTTATCGCACGATATATCAAGTGGGATTATTTCGATTCGACATGTAGTCCCCTTATGACGTCATGATTCTGTGTATTGTAGCTAGTTCAGATTATGTGCAGATCCATTATGTAGGCATTGGCAGTTTACTGTAGCCTTTGCATGGATGTTAATTTAACGAAATTAAAGCGATTTTGTTTTTCGTGGGGACTTGTGTTTATTCCATGCATTTTCGGGAGTATGCTGCATGAATTTTACTCACAGGGTTAAGACGGTGAAAATGTGGACTGTGTCATCGACCGCATTTTTCAAGCTTCGCACTTTAGAACAATAGACGTGTCCGAGTAAACGGCTTTACTCTATAACCCCAGGCAAAAGCACACGATTAAGACTTCTGACTGTGAGGAGATATTCACCTGATTGCCTTCTTTCTTATTACGAGGCGAACATTTTGCTGAAGGCACAAAAACGAGAACATTGGGCGTTGTTGACTTGTTTTCAATAGGAAACTTTGTGGAAATTATTAGGTATGCTCAACTGACTGAATCAAAAGTTCAACTCCTCGATCTAAGGACAGCAGCATTGAGTAAAATATTTATGGATAGACGTTGTATCTCATTTGTACTGGTCTGTGTCACTTTAAGAGACATGCAAATGGCAGACAATGTATCAAAATTGTAAGGCTCTATGGATAGATACTGTGCTAAGGGGACTCAGCTGCTGCAAGGAGCACTTCTTGCTACAGATTGCCCTTTCAATCCGCTGGTCTGGCTCTGTTTTCATTGGTCAGTGATTTGGCCTCCTTCCCAGTGTCGAATGACTGGGTAACAAAGGCTGTCTCAAGTGCAGCCATGGTATGTGACAGTGCGAATAAAAGATCTTTGTCATGTTTTGAAAAGAGCAGCTTAGCTTGTTCCCCTGGCGGGCTTTCAACAAGTGTAGATGTATGTGAATGAGAGGTGCCGGAATGGAAAGTCCTGGGCTTCACAGCCGTCAGGCGCATTCTAATGAACCACAGTGCCACGCATGGCAGCCGATAGTATTGGCGATGGAAGAAAAAGACAGAACTGTGAAAGACGTGTTATTTGAACCTTGGTATCCATCCATATGTCACAAGTAACACTTTCTAAACCGTATATGTACTGAACCTAACTGAAAGGTATTTTTACTGTCTTATTCCTAACAGCCGGAAAGCCGAGTCTTTTCCACAAACATTGTTGTCTCCTGGCATTTCTGAATGTGTTCTCTCGGCCTTGCTGTGCGTTTGTACCCGCAGTGATATATTACATCGCATGCCACAATGAACCCTTAATGCCATGTATCACACACAATCCCAGAAATATTTTTTCAGGGACAAGCAGTGGTCATCGTTTCAATCAGGCAAAATAATGGGAGGAGGAAAAGGACAATCCAAAAAACTGAACAAAATGCATGCATCCATTATTAACCCTTAGAGTGCTAATCACTGCTATAGTTGCTTTTTCATTACCATTAAACATGTAATGGATGAAACAGTCAAATTCCTCGTGAAGATTCCTTTCATTCAAATACCAGCAAGCCTTGTCTGAAGCAAAAAGTAGTCTTAGTCAACAGCTTCCCTCGGGACACTTTGCGCGCATTGCGTGCAAAGTGTCCCGAGGAAAGCTGTCGACTCAATCTTAAATCAGCACTTTAAGGGTTAAAATGTGAGACCTGTCTTACTAAACTTGGTGATCCTGAACAAAAATCACCTCAAAAATATAAGCTCGCAATATTCGGAATTGCAATATCAGTTATATCATTTCTATATCACATCTTGAATTATATATATGGAGCCACAATCGTCAAGATGTAGTTTATGGGACCTTTAAGGAAATTGCACTTTCCCCCTTATCAAGTTAACTGAAGAAATTATGGTGCCCAGATCTAGTTGCGGTCTAAACGGAAAACTATACTATAACTCACCAAGGCAAACTCGATTTTTGAAGGTGTAAGCTAAAATCGACTTTTCGGGTTGGATCTCGAGCATTGTTGACTTTTTCTAACAGTGTGTTTTTAAGCAACACTCGACAATCGAATTGAAGTCTGCTTCATACTGATTTATCTGCACTTAAAGCGAACTTGGTTAAGCATTTAAGTATACGATAGCTTTCCAAATCATTCTTCGACTGTCATTATTTTGGTTAAACATGCACAAAGAACTACGTTTATATGTACTGAAATCTTATCTCCAATAGAGCAGGACTCCACTTGTGATGTATCGAACAGCCTTCACAAATATCCATTCACAAGCTATTCATATTAAGCATACTCAGAAATACTGAACAATTAGAAACTGGTTGGTATGATTGTATATAGATGGTTGAACGTACGAATAGTTGACAAAGATGGAGGTTGAAGGAACTTTCCGCACCAGCGTATCGAGCATTTTTATCTGTCATGCTTTGTTACAGAATGTCTCTTTATTGTCCTTAATGCGTACCAGCCATTACTTCCAGATTTTGTTTTTTCTTTACCTTGTTTTAGGCAGTTATTACCTGTACCAGGGCACTGAGATACCCTCCATACCCCTTCACTGATTCGACGAGATATATGCATGCCGAGATCCACTGGTTCTGCTTCTCATTGAACAATTACTGATTAAGTACATAACTGTAGGCATGCTCAATGACTGAAGAGGCATAGCGGATGGTGCGCGTCTCAACATGTCCAGGTCAAAAAAAATATATGTATGTATCACGGATCTCACTTTTTCAACAATTTTGCTTTGTAGCTTTTTAGCTTTCAGATTAAGCAATTGAATATACTGCTTTCTGCCTGGCTAAAATAACTCGCGTTAAATGAAGTTTGCGGCACATTATGACTGTTTGTGACGCATAATATTACAGAGAAACATGTTTCCAAAAGATAAGGTGAAAAAGATTTCTTCCCCATGAATATTTCTCTCACCAATGAGTCACAGAAGCCCATATGAATTTAACAACTGATCATGTGATCCATAACAGCAAAGTGCAAAGATATTTTGTTTGCACGACGCAGTGCAAGGGAGCTTTGACTTTTTATGACTGGGGATTTGATAGCTGTGTTGTTTCTGCTTGGTGAGCATACATTCAGTACTGTTGGTGATAAGTGTATCGTGGCTAATATCTCTCAAGCTAAAGTTCATTTTAGTAACTGTGCCATCTGAGTCATTACAACTTTGTTTCTGGATATTTTACTTTAATTGTGCGGGGTGGGGGGGTGGGGTGATTCTTGCTCTTTATTTGAAATGCTGTTAAGTCGAAAGTCATCCTTCACTTTGGCATAACAATGCTGCCACGTGATCATGATTTTAATGCTGCAACCCAAACAGTGATGCGCCGGGCACATGGCGATATTTATGTTTAGAACAGTTGCATTGTTTACCGGCATTCCCATCCAGAGACAGGAATAAAATTTAATGATTCTGTTACGGCATAAATAGGCCAAAATTGAATATCAGTGCTGAATATATATATATATATATATATATATATATATATATATATATATATATATATATATATATATATATATATATATATATATATATATATATATATATGTGTGTGTGTGTGTGTGTGTGTGTGTGTGTGTGTGTGTGTGTGTGTGTGTGTGTACAGGGTGCGGGTAAACAATAGTGAATTCCATTCCGAAAAAGGACATCACGCTTAAGGATTTTACTCATATTTGATCCGTCTAACGATAGTTGAGCTGCCATATGTAATCTGCAATCCATTGATTAAAATTCTGCGTAATGTCCGTTCTGCAAACTGGTCAATGTGGTGTATCTTCTGTAACCCCGCTGTTTCTCACCGATCAACATGTGCACGAGGGGTTACATGGGCGACAACCGTATTCCCTATGGTCAGTTGTCTGAGTAAAAGACGTTTGAAACAAACCATTCAAGCACTGTGATATATTTGCAAAGTACTGTCAGGAGAATCTTAACAAATGTTGTCAACTGTGAATATTTACTCTCTTTTTTGTGAAACAAATGGCAAGTATATATGAACACAAATAGCTGCTACATGTAGCACTTCCAAGAATCCCGCTAAAACTAAAACGAGTTATGATGTAATAGATACAAGCCAGGGTGTAATGTATGTAAGTATTTATGTCGTGTCTTCATCGAGTTTTGAAAATTCCCAGCGGTAAGGCGTTTGAAACAACTTGACCTGATTGACCAAATCTGACCGCATATTACACAACAATGTTACACAAGGCTACAAAGGAAATAATTGTCAGTGTAGAGGACATAGCAATAGATTGTGTTCAGCTGCTGCGGCAAATTCAACTGTGCATAATATATCCGACTGTTGGTGCATAAACACAACCTGTGCATCAATACTCTTACGTCGACACTTGAAACAGGAAATATGTTTATGCAGATCACGTACAGATCATGTACCGTCTAGTGTCTATTCGTCAAATTGTGCGACAGAAGAAAAATCCCTTTGTAATTGGAAAATTTCTTTACGTCAATGCTAGCTGTGTATAAAGACAGTCATAATTATTTACAGTCTTGTTTCAAACTGCCTGTTGGGAATAAGACTGTTTCTTTGTTTCTTGAAAAATGCGTAACCTGCTTGGTAGCAGAGCCCTTTCAGTTTGAACCAGCATTGTTTTTGAAATTTATTGTTATCTCTGAAACCCGTATACTGAATGCTGTAATTGATCCATAATTTTTAAAGTTCTGTAATTTATGGATACATTTGTATGAGTTGCCACTCACTAACCTACTGGTAAATTCCTGCAATTTGTCTTTCTAGAGCACAATGATAACTTTCCACGTAGTCTACTGACAGCAAAGTACTGTACGGTGTAAGCAATTATAGGGATACAATCGGGTTCAGTGGTGGTTTATGGTAGTAACGTGATGTACAGAAAGAGCAGGATGATACAAATGAGTTTCGAGGGAGTCAAAGACGGTGAGGCACATAAGAATTTCAGTTAGGTGGCAGTTTAATGACATCAAAGTACCATTTTGTAGCAACAGCATTACAAATGCAGTAAAGGGTACGACAATTATACCCGTTCAAGGCTATATCTCTTCGATATCCTTCAACACCACAAGAAATATATATATTCCACAGGACGCTTCAATATCGAGAATTTGTTAATCACTGAAAGTAGACTTACTTCCTTAATTTTGACCTATAATGACTAAACGTCCGAAGTTATTACACTCTCAATTTTGGAATGTATCTAGAAACATGTTTCAGAATTGTTTCTTTATTTTAATTAGCAAAATTATTCTAAAAATATATCAGAGGTCGCTCTTAATTTTCTTAGGCTTCTGATATAAAAAGGGACACAAAGGTGCAAATTTCCCCCGTGTTTTTGTATTATTATGAAAGCAAACTTTTCTTTTTTGAGGCCTCGTGTCCTTCACATGCATCCAAGTATTAAAATGTTGCTAATGCTCTGTAGTCTCAAAAAAGTGATGATTGAGTCGTCTTTATCAGGCTAAACTATACAACTAGTTCCCCACATATATACAAACCAAGCTAAAAATATATCGTTCTATTTTCAGTTGTGAAGATTCACAGCGCAACACGGTCCATTGATCATCAAGCAACATTGGAACAGTTTTCCATTTTTTGTCGATTTTGTATCACTTGTATCAGAATTCAAACTTGCTAATTTTGATTAATAGTTGCATTAAAACCTAGGCCAGGTGTTCGCAATTGTGAAAAATGCATGACAGCTGTATTGAAAGTTTGCCCAAATGTCTTCGATTTTGGCAAGAGTGACTGTGGTTTTCCTGTGGAGTAGCATCTGCGTTCTACACGTGTGAGTTATGCAAGTGATTTAAATTCCAAAACATTTTGAAAGATTTGGATCCCAATGTTTTGATCGCGTGACTGCGGGCCAATGTACATACAGACTACGCATGTGTCTATTTCATCAAAGCGTCTCTGTATATTCCATTCCAATACAATGTTGGCATTTTTGAAATATGTTATATGTGAAATTAAGAACATTTTTGGTAGTGTGATGAAAGTTAGATTTCACACACCGGTAGTTACATTAATAGTCCCCCTCTAATTAATTGAGTTTATATGGAAATATAGCAAAATATCACCATTCTGTGAGTATTTCAGAGTATAGAGACTCGTTGCTAAGTACTAGCAGTGCGTCAGCCACTGAGAGTATACAGAACAGTAGCAACATAATAGCATTCTGTAGGTAAAGGACAGGGAAGAGGTAGGAAGAAACGCGCCGCTATTCTGGAAAGGACTTCCTGACAGATGTGTCCAATAACATAAAGTATGTAGATTAAGCATCCTCCCAGTCCCAACCCAAAATGTAGTGCATGGAGATTTTGGCAGTTTGCCAGAAAAATCCCAGTGCTTCAATGTGGACATTCGTTAAGGCAACGTGTCAAGAATCTGATGTGTTGCCCAAGACACAAATTAATGCACGCGGAATTAGTACCATGGGTATTGAGGAGAATTTGTCTCAGATAGAGGGGGTAAAGGTGCTATCCGTAACGATGTCCCAGGTATTTCAATTTACTGAACTTTAGTTCTGGAAGCTCCTTTATTTCCCTTGTTTCCTTCAAACCATTACTATGTCTGTGTGCAAACACAGGCGTTCTGTTTTTCCTGGAGTTCTTCCTTTCTTAAGTTCTCTCGTTATTTATTTCCGCTGCACGACATATTCCTCGGATACCATAAAATCAACAGCTTTGGAACTTGGCGTGAACATTGATCTGTGATGAACTTTGGCACGTTACCTTGAATTGTGAAGAAATTTGAATTAATGCAAATTAGGAGCAACCAAATATTTCAATGATTCATATCTTTGAAATTACTCTAGATAGAAACTTTTAAAGCTGTTTGTATTAGTTCTTGACACATGTCAATGCAATCAGCCATAAAAGGGTTACAGCTTTCTAACATATGGTAAATAAGGTTTTTGCAAGTCTTAAATGCTTAATAACTTGAAAGATATAGCTGATAGAGTTGTCAAACCAACTGCAGTATATAGATTTGAATTTCAGGTGTACCCCATTAATGAACCATGAACCAAAGTAGTAACATTTTACCTGATGCAAATTAGTCCAATACACAAAATGTAATCAAAAATATCTTCGAAAATATTATAGATAGAGGTACTAATCCACTTTCAATATTTTGATTCATGTAAATTAGGCAAATCCACAAAAATTTAATCGTGAATATCTTCAAAATGTTTATAGATAGAGATGCTATTTCGATTTGAATTCATACAATTGTGATGCAGGCACATTCAATGAACAATGGACAAAAGTTAAACAATTTAATTTATTTAAACACGGGGAATAAAAGAATTCAAATTTTCAATATCTTCATGATTATTTTAGGTAGATTTGCCACTTCAACTTCAATTTTTAAAATTGTGCTGTGGATTTATCTGATAAACAGTGACCAAACGCTGCAGCATTGGAAATTATGCAAAGTAATTTATAAAGGATAAAATTTTGCAAATGTTGGAAAGATTACCAGATTTATTTATAAAATTTAATATACCGTTCCATTTGAGTACAATGGCATATCATGTACATATCAAACAAATAGAACTTGATTTTGAGTAATCCTGAACATACATTTAAATATTGACCAAAGAAAAACAAACCATAAGTCCGAAGACAGGGTAACAAAAGACAGCTTATTTATCAATATAATATATACTAGCATACATACATACATACATACATACATACATACATACATACATACATACATACATACATACATACATATAGACAGACAGACAGACAGACAGACAGGCAGCCAGACAGACATACAAACAGGCAATCTTAGTCATAGCTATCAATTAATACGCTCTCTCTCTCTCTCTTTCTCTCTCTCTCTCTCTATATATATACGTATATCAAAAGGTTATAATATGGCTGTCTGTAGGGTTCAGCAGCAAGTGTGAGCACGTGAACACCCTCTGTATAAAAAAAAACAATGATATAGAGTTATCTTCATTCACTGAACTCTTTCAGCACTTTCATTTCCAAGGTATGGACTCAGTCACAAACTACCCACAGAGTAATTTGTGAGCAATGGATCCAAAGTGTGCTGAGGAATGCTGATATCCTAGACAAAATTGCTACCAAAACTACCATTTAACATCTGGTACTTGGATGGAAATTCATGCATGAAGCATTTGAATAGTGCTCGTAGTTAGAGTGATTTGACTAAGTGTGACTAGAGTCACGTATTGTGATGAAATAGTTATTTTTGTAAGGGTTGCCAATGTAACACCACTGTTGTGTAACCAGGGATATGCAAAGCAGGTCAAGTTTAACCAGACATCATTGACACGAAGCATGATATTTCCAGAATCCATGTAAGTAGATTGCAGCAGAGCAAACGCTACTAGTAGTGGAAAGGAAGGCGAGAGAAGGGCACGGAGGCGGTGAAAGAGGGCAGAATGAATGCTACAGCGGCCATTTTGTACCCAAATATAGCGTCCACTTTGTATCCACATATAGCGTCCACTTTGTATCCATATATATTTTACTATCTTACTGTGAGCACTGAGTTTTATAACTCCATTCTGTGAGGGAAAACGAGCACTTTGGTTTGAGATAGGAGTTGTTAATTTTGATTTAGTTAAGCTGATGTATGTATGGGACATTTTCCTAGTCCCATAGTTTAAGACACATTAATCTCGTATTGTTTCAAAATAATTTTCAAAATATAAATGCGTTATTATTAATGATGATGATGATGATGATGATGATGATGATGATGATGATGATGATGATGATGATGATAAATGTCTGGCTTTACTGAAATAGTGACATGACCCTGCTGCTGGCAGAGTGGCAACCAAGGTGTGCATTCAGATCACACTGAAGGCAGCGAAGGTCCCCACCTCTGTGTTAATCATCCCTTTGTTTGTTATGATTTACGTGTAGATTTATTGGATGAACAGAGGGTCACTCTCTGGTACCCGGTCTTAGCCTGTTGGTTGTTTAAATAGGAAACCATCATGTCTGTTGTAGATTTTGCTACTGGTATTTCTGGTCTCAGATCTGACGAACGGACCATACAGCATTTTCAGAAATGACCAAACAAAAATTATATATATATATATATATATATATATATATATATATATATATATATATATATATATATATATATATATATGCATATATATACCTCTTCTGTTTATTGAGTTGCCACTAGTACTGAAAATATTTCAAATAAAATAGCTTACCAACCAAGAACAGATAGTGACACAATGTTGGTCATTGGCATGTTATGTACCGGCAAGCGTGTAAAACAGTACCGATGTGTGGCGAGCGTGGACACAGATTAAGTTCAATGTTAAGATTTTCCAAATGTTTAATGGAATCTGTAAGGCCCCGCGGCATAATATAAATATGCATGGATCTATGTAAGGCATGATCAATGCTGGGAAATCTTGAATTTAAAAAGCATATTTTGTGGGAGGATGGGTGGCTTTTCCGAGAAGATGAAAAAAAAACTAACTGTAAACGTGTAGTCGCCATGTGAGCATCACGCCAAAATACTCCAGTGTACGCTACTGTAAGTGGTCTGGACAGGAGAGTACATGTATGTTGCCAAAAGACTGAACTTCGCCGAGAAAATTGATCATGGCAATCAAAACAAGGGATGCAAGGACGATCGTGTGATACAGCGTGTTTCAATTGGAACAAAAATGGCGGACACTTCTATACCATCCGGGGCACATAGTGAGCATCTGCAGTACTAGGTGCTGGGTGTTGGCCCACACCACTTATGCTAATCAGTATGAATGTTTAATATGTGTTCAAAATTATTAAAAGATAAAGTTGCCAATCCAACTTCGATTCCCGAGCACAATTAACTCTTTATTTCAAGTTAAGTTGTTTGTAAAAGTCAACATTTAAAAGACTGCCTGTGTCATTCTCGTCGCCTTGTATGTCTTGCTGCACGTACAGCCCATAGACACAAAGACAATAGTCTAAGATTTTTACAGCGTACTTCAGCCCGTCCCCTATATCCTGTTTCTTAAATTACAGAGCAGTAGAGCCTGTGTTAAGTGGACATCCTTGCAAACGGATAAAAATGCTCATTCGGAACAGGTGCCCGGTTGGTAGAGGTCTATTATTTCTTATTGGAAACTACGCCGAAGAAAAGAAACCATCAAAGACAGGCACTCGCATAGCGGGGTTCACTTGGACAGACGTAGCTGTATTAACTGTTTGATTTTAAGAATTCCCTTGCCAAGTTTCCAAGCCAAGTACTGTAACCTTTCAAAATATTACAGGTAGTGCGATGTTTTACTTGGAGACCTGTGGATTATTTCGCAAGGTCCCAATCACAGAACCGAAAGGGCAACATCCAAAGCAGATAACAGGGACAGCGAAGAAGACAATAGCTACTTGAGAAGTTGAGAAGGGTGGGAGAGAGAGAGAGAGAGAGAGAGAGAGAGAGAGAGAGAGAGAGAGAGAGAGAGAGAGAGAGAGAGAGAGAATTAGGCAGTAAATATACCTGTGGGAAAGAAAACAGGCCACCCCCATTGGTTTAACACAGGCTGTCCTAGGTATTAGTTTGTACAGAAAAATATGGGCGTCACATAGAACGTTATGTGGCATGGACAGGGAAGCTAGATGTATGCCTGAGCAGTTGTACAGAAAGAGAGTGTCCTGGAGGTGCAATAACGGCCAGAAAGGTGGAGAAAGTGTGTGCAGTGTTGGGATGCTTATGGGCTTTATTGGAGACCATTGGCAACACAGGGATCACTGTAAACTTACAACGTCACGGCGTAAGGGTCAGCCGCATCTCTTCCAATTCGACAGGCGGGGAATCATTGACATGTTGGAAGCTGGTCTTTTCCAGCGTGAGGTTGCCAGAGGATACTGGCATGACCTCTTTCTTCCTCCGGGAGTGCAGCATATCGCGGCACCAAAAACTGTCTTGAAAACCCCTATTCGCTTTACAGGCTTCTTTCTGGGCACCTTCAATAACTGTCATAAAAAATGTATGGCTATATTCCTTACCATGTGAGTATAACGAGTGGGTGATAACCTCGTTGGATGCAATAGCAGCCAGAAAACTCGAAGTGTTCATTGTTTCATTATTGATTTAGGTGGACGATATGACAGTTATCATGCTACCCTTTTATCAAATGAATTACCAAAGATAACAAAATATTTTACCATTTTACGTTAACGTACGCAGCAGACCACTGACAGCAAAATTATACATTGTTACCGCAACATGACGGAAAAGAATTATCTGGATGTTTGTCAATCGCGTAGTGCTTGTTGTAACTCAAAAGTTTAATAAAAAAACCTACTATTTATATTTTTATTTTGTATAATTCCTCACATCTGATCTTTATATGATCGTATCTTCACAAAAAGCTGTTACCGTGCATCGTTGTCTCACCAGCATCAGCTATTGGTGAGACATCGCACTCGCTTTTCGGACATCCGGACGTCCTTTTTTCGTCCGTGCGTCAACAAAAAAACTTCGGAATGGTATTATATTCCGCCCCCATTAACCCATTCCCTTAATTTGATACAGATAATCTAGGGTTTGGGGATTTTTTTACGTGGGTATGGATGGCCTGGAGGTCAAAGGTCCACGTCGGAGGGCCATCAACAGAAAATTTCGGAATTACATTCATGTCTCCCGAGCATGACTTTGGTTATGTTCATTTAGTATGTCCCAAATATGTCTCTTTCTGGCAAAGATAAGCTTCCTCTGGGACATTATGTTTCTTGTCATGAACCTAAATTCAGTCAAGTGATAAAACGTGGCACAGCGTGGAAGAATGAAGAGACGACGTGGTCATGGAAACATTCTTTAGTAGCCATGGTGTTCATATTGACAACAATAGTATCAGTCATTCGCATTGCTTTTAATGGTGACTTTCCCGTCCAATGTCGGACACACGTAAAGACCCAATATACCTTATAAAAGATACAGTATCTATGTAATAATATATTTTCATTTTACCTGTAATATCCAGTACATTTACCGCAACATGAGTCTTAACATGACATAAAATTTCCGTCACCACAGAACACTTGTAAATACAGTATACATTAATTTATTCCAATAAGCGAAGGAATTTACTTCAATTATGTTGCTCTGTTTATCCTGTCGTGAAATTACCATTATACTTAACTGGCATCAGGGCATGTACGCTCCATGGTGTTCCCAGTTTAAATTGCTTATTACTCTACAATATCCCGGTTTATTTGTTTCTGGAACATTAATTTTTTTAATCTATTATGAAACAAGTTTTGCACAGCTCTGTAACACAATCCTTTGTACCACAATGCGTTCGTAACAGCAATATCGGGCAACAATTTGTCCACATACATTACAAGTATATCCCGATCTCCCATTGAACGCTTTCGGTCTGCATGGTCTTCACCATTGTGTTGGTGACATAATATACTGTCGCACTGCCTCAATACATTCAGCGTTTGTGTAACACGACAATACAGTATGCTGGTTGTCATGAGTGGTAACAACACTAATTATTAAAAACCCCTATAGAAAGATTGCTGTTTTCACTCCTGTTATAAGTGCTTCTAAATTGTCATTCAAGTCCAACATTATGAAATTGCAGGGGAAATCCTTTATTCACTTATTTTGGTTATGGTGGTCACCATTGCTATGTATTTAATCTATATGCTTCCTTTAACCATTGTATGCTCAAAAATACAACCACTGGCACACATTATAAGGCGCTGATGCATGCTTCTGTTATGATTGCGGTCTTTAACAGATGCGTTCTGATGAACTAAAAAAAAGAGAAGAGAAGAAAAGCAAATCAAGGAAAGCAAAGCAGAGTATATCAAAGTAAAGAATGAAAGAGAACAGGAAAAGTAAGTTAAGTAAGATTTGTTTTATATTATGATAAACTTCAGCTGACCAATGTGCAATCTTTAACAATAGAAGATATGCATATTAAGTTCCCGCCCAGACTGCATACCTGATTGCCTAGTCTCGCTTGGTGATATATGGCGAGATACGGGTTCTTACCTGTGGGGACCAGCGGGATATTTCTAATATTTTTTTAGATACAGAAAGCTTATTAAAGGCATATTAAAATTTTTCTTATATATGGCTGCGGAAGTACTAGAAGAATGCCAGCTTGGCATCTGTGAACTTAAATTTCTCAAAGTTTGCTAATTTTGTTTCAGAAATGATCTTACATATGGCCTGTCTGTGGTAGTGATGCAACCCGCACATTCCCCGTGATCGCCAGGCCTCCAACCCGTGCTTTGTGGCGGGAAATTAATATGCATACTGCGTATTAACTTGTGGAGTTTCAGTACTGTTGTTTCTGCTGTTTTGCTTTGAAATCCAGTTTATCCCTTTTAATATTAGTGCAAATTCCACTATTTTTTACATCCCGCTGGTATTTTTGCGCACCAATTGCCACGTCTCGTTACGTTGGTACTTTGTATATTCATAGGTCATGCTGTGACAGTTTCTACTATTATAGTGGGTGGAAGGGCAAAATACACTATGGCGTCATAAACAACTGGTACCTGTTTGGCTGGACAGACCTGTATGTTTTACTGTTCGTAATGTTTTTGCTCATGCTCCTTAATGCATTTTAAAAGTACCTGGCTCATGCAGGCTGTGTTATCGATACCTTGAGTCATAAAGGACTGCAACACTGAACAATAGAGGCCGCTGTTGGTCCCTTCATACCTCCCTTTGTTTCAAATGTAGACTATTATTTACATACCTTACCAGTCATTAAGTAGTCAGGTACCCGCATCCTTCTCTGTTTCGGTAACACTACTTGCAAACATCCTTCTTCTTTTTTTTTTTTCGCTTTCCACATCTTATGAAGATGTATGTGCGCTATGAGGGCGAGGGGGGGGGGGGGTAAGGAGTTTTCCGTACTGAACATTTTTATTTGTTGTACTTACGTACTGGAATTACTTTCAATTTTCCGTACTTCGTATCAACAATATGGTTGAGCAATAACTCTGCGTTCTCTCATTGACCGCCATGTGGCGCTGCGGACAGCTTTCATCCGGGTATTCAATAGCGGGTCAACCTGAGTAGTGTTGCATACTATGATGTGTTAACGCATGGTGCAAACTGAGAGTTTTTCTTGCCGAATGAAATAACCAAGTGTAACTCATAATCATGATAATGTTATCACTAATGAATAGTTTTTGTAGAAAATAATGCAATCAAGGAATCAACGCAATACAAATTGTTGTGGAGTTTGATTTTAATTTTAATTTAACTTTTAACGCTACCTGCCGGACCCCCCCCCTCCACACCCACACGCACACATACAGTAACACTGTAAAACTTGGGAATTCATCTACAATAACATATTCTGATGAGGTTGTCTACTTGTCTTTATTTTTGACACAATGACAACACACCCGGCAAATAAAATACAATCGACTTCTTAATCTTAAAACGCGATTGTTTTATACTACTCGATCTTCCATTATCGCCCGCGATGAACCGGGTCACATTAAATCCTTGCAACAGGAGTCTTACGAAATCCTCATGCTGTTGAGTCCATCTTATGTGCTGTGTCGATATTTTGTTATATGTGATCATTGCATTATCTTAATAACTGTCGAAGAATATTCTTTATTATTGCATTTCTTTCGACCATTCACATAGTCGAGTACATGGCGCTACGCAGGAACGTAACAAGCAGAATGCGGTTCCCGGTCACGGCGGTTC
Source organism: Hermodice carunculata (assembly GCA_964020975.1). Lineage (NCBI taxonomy): Eukaryota > Metazoa > Annelida > Polychaeta > Eunicida > Amphinomidae > Hermodice > Hermodice carunculata. Next base: position 17,754,789 of record OZ026621.1, read on the forward strand.
AAATGGATTTTTCACTTTTTCAACACAACATACGAACAAATTCATCCATGCTCTCCTATAATACAATCTTATCTTTCGTGTGTGTAAAATTTAGTAGCAGATATTACGTGAAAAGGAACATTTTTGGCACTTTGATTGCCGATACGTACAATGTTATCACAGTGTTTGCAAATCCGCCGACCAATGTTCATCCGCAGGCGAGTACCCTGATGAAAGCGATGACTCGCGCCGTGCAGTGGAGGTTTCTGGAAACTTAAGAAACTGCCCTTCCCTATAACTTGTATATTTTCTTATTTTCCGTACCTTGTACGAGGGCAAAATTATTAGTTGTACCCCGTACAAGGGACCACCCCTTACCGCCTCCCCCTTATAAGACTTTTGCCTGAGCCATTGATGCAAATTCCTAGAACCTAAATTTAAATTTATTGGCAATCGATTAAAGCTATGTCATTGCAGTGCTGGCAGTACTAAAAGTCCTTGTCTAATTTCAGGTGTTCTGGTGTTGAAGCTACAAATTTTGAATGCATCGGGGCTGAAATTTTGATCCAAAGTTCCTACCTTCAATTCTGAGTACACGTTCCTTTTTATTTCTTCTCACTCTCCTACCACAGAGACCCTTCATTCAATAGAGGTGTAAAGAATTATAAATAACCCCATTTTCAAGTTTTTTTTTCTGATACTCTATCATCTGTAGCCTGGACAAGTACTACGGCCCTTTCCGATTCCATTGATGACAGTGTATATTACTGGTCGTGTGGTTGGACCTATTTTTTGACAAGTTTACATCTCATTTAAGGAAGCTACCTTTCAGCACAAGGATAACCATCACATAACAACCGAAGAAGAAAAAAATAAAATAGAATAAATAAAAAATAGCATGCGAAAGCTTAACCGAGCCTGGAAACCAATCAAAAGCCTATCCATAACGCCTCGTCCTTTCACTCTCTACGGCCCGATTAAAATTGACTGCTTTTGTCAGTTTTACAAACAGCCCCACAATATCTTCTTTTCTTTTTTTTTTTTTTTTGTTGTTGCCAGCGCAGTACGACATTCCATCCACACTTACTACTCTAAATTACTTACTCAATCAGATAAGATATGAAATAATGATACAGCGTGCTAAAGTCAGTTCTGTTGCAAAATTCACGAAAAATATCGCCCATTACCAACGACGAGACGATCATTTCTGGACATCAGTGGAAGTTTTCAGTGTCTAAAATTTACATTTGTAGCCAGTACATAACTCACGTCGATAATTATGCCGCAGCCCTTCCCAGTTTCACAAATGCACTGAAGCACGCATGGGTGATTCACGTTTGATTAAAGAGTTTCGGGGAAGTTTTTCTCATCATTGATACTAACTTCTGCCTCAGGAGCTGACAATGTTGGGCATTTTTCCTCGAGAGTACCGCTGATTCTATCAGCCAGCCTCTGATTGGAACGTTTAAGTTATCCCTTAATGTTTTTTTTTTTTCAATTTCCCGATTCTTGCTAGCGCTTCAACATTTGCCGCTTGTTTAAACTGTCGACAAAAACAAACTAAAAGCAATTATCTTTGGCCTCCACTGCTTTGCATTGTCTCAAAGATATTTGGACGACTCGTCCTCCATTTGCTTCATAAATATCTAATAGGTAATAATCCGCTGACCGACAAGAACTCTGTCCTTGTCACTGCCAATCTATATATTACATATGCAAAAAAACCCCGAAGAATTTCATGTTTATTTTTATTTTTGTTTGGCTAAAATCGCACAAGTCTCATTTGATACGCAGGATTAAAGCCCAGACAGGGACTTTTAACGATAAAATCACCCAACATAATTATACAACTTTGGATACTGAGCTTATCATAAATCACAAAACAAATTCAAATGAAGTCTTTAATAGTTTAGACCACCAGGATGCCTGTCCTATTGTGAGTTTAACCGTATATGTCCCTCTAAACTGTCTAGTTCTACGCATATTTAAAAAAAGATAAATTCTTACATGCGAAATCACGTCATAATAACCGTAGGAATTGTATACGTTTTGAATATGTCTGTATGAGTGTATAACTGTCTTCCCTGTCGTGTGTGGTAGAAAGCTCTACATTCAGTATCAAAACATAATACTGACAAAAACCTCATGCTAGCCTGAAAAAAATCCACTCAGAATTGAAACATTTCGTTTTTATCTTCAACACCCTCAAATGATTTTGCCTACAAGACAAAACTTTATGACCTCTCAAAACCCACACATCTAACTAGTATGAAGTTTAATGCATGTTTTCTGGCTAGAGGCACTGTATTTTATTTATGAATTAATAGAAAGTACCCTTTTGATTTCCCTGAGATCAGCTGACAGTTTGTCAAGCAGAAGTAGGTGAAATACAAAACGCAAAAACTACATTCCTCTTGCTGCCAGAACAGACCTGGTGACATGGCAGACATAATATATTACGCAAGAGGGCACGCGGAACAGAAACAATACATCATATAACAATACATGGAACAGACCGCATACATGAAGAAAGATGCTACTGGACATTGAACAGACAGGAAATTGCGTGTAACATGCTGCATGGAACAGCCAAATACATCAAGTCAAATGATATATGGACAAGCAGGAATACATCATGCAATGCTATATATTGAACAGGAAGGATTTGTCAAGAAATATGTTGCATTGAAAAGGCAGGTTATACCATGCAATATGATATATAGGACGGAAAGGAAACATCGTGCAATGTTATCAATGGGACAGACAGGGTACGGCATACTTGTAGCAGATAGTGTATGCAATACATAACAGATCTACGGCTGGCAGGGGAGAGCAATCGGTTATAACAACCTCAATTTGACCGACATAATAATCTTATAAACATCATCCAAGATGGCAACACAATAGCCATTCACTCTTGAGATGACAGCGCGCTCCTCTTAATAAGATCAAATGCCCTTTGGCCGCCAATGGTTTATTTGCCTGTTGTAGAAGTGACCCTTTTATAAATTTTAGAAAGCACATAGGGACAGTCTAGTGACTGCGATCAGAATCGCTTCAGGATACAAGCGGCCTCTGGGTCACGCTTTTACACGCCAAATGTTACAGGCGTAAAGTATGCACACTTCAGTGTTGGGAATTGCAACAACGATGTTATAGCTCGACATTTTTGATTCAAACTGAAAGCAATAGATTGCTGGGTAGATTGCTCAGACATGAATTAAGCCACCGAAGCTATTACAGTTATGGGAGTTGGAACACGTACGGCCTGGAAAAGCTTCTTGCAGAAATAATGGTGGCAGCAATAGCCTCAGCCAAGAAGCTGAACCAGGTCACCGAAGACAAAATACTGCCAGTGGGCGCACCGGCTCCGCCGTGGATCACCTCCTCATCCTTACCACAATCGCATCAGCCACGGGCACGTGTCACTTAATTACTTTCCCCCAGTAATAATTCCCATCAGTAAATTGAATTGTATGAATGATGCGTCGACCGTGACGTCAGTGGTCTACATCAACAAGAGATCATCAGATGGCCGAAAGATTACATGTACATGCATCAAGTTCTCCCAGGCCAGGAGGCTGCATATTGAGCACTTTTTCCGGGTGTACAGTTTATTGTTATATAGTGTAATCAGGACTAAGATATTTCTTACGTGCCCTTGGTTACTGATCCATTAAGTTTTATTACATGCAGATCCATTGCTCATTTCCGGTATATTTTAACAACTATAATATGGTTACACCCAACACTAACTACTATTAGCTACTCATCTGAAAACGACTCTTCTTAGGTTTTTTTTCTGTTTTTGCTCTATGTGTGCACTACTTAAACATCAGTTCAAGCAATATATATATATATATATATATATATATATATATATATATATATATATATATATATATATATATATAAATGTATATATATATGTATATATATATATATATATATATATATATATATATATATATATATATATATATATATATATTACAGATATTTCTAACAGTATATGTAACTTCTCATCATAATCACCACCTCCTCCCTGTTCTTATATTTCTTCTTCTTTGTGGTAATATTAACATGACCTCAAACTCCGCATATAGACATAATGGGATCGATATGGTCCCAAATTTAACCGCCGCAGGCGTGAGTAGAGCAGGTAAGAGTCATTCTTTAGCCATTTTCCTTACTGCAGGTTAACCAGGATTATAATGGGTTACTACAAAACAATGTTCCAATCGAAAGACTGATATACAGTGTCTACATAATAAACAGGACCAGATGCTCAAAATTGCACTAAGCAAGCATATGACCTTGAATTCGGTATACACTTAATTATTGACGAACTATTAAGTGCCCATATATTAGCCACACGCAACACTGCAATGACAAGAACGGTTGAACAATGTTTAGATACCCAAGCTTTATTCTCATACGCATTTATTGACAGAATATGTATTTAACATACCCATTGTACACTGTACTCCTGAGTCGTGTACACAGTGAAAGTCAGTGTCCAACTATACATTCAATATTTCGTCCACATGGTGAAGGTCGATGTCTAACCATACATTCAGTCCCATACATAATCCAAAAAACCAGTCCCAGCCCCAGCTTGTTGTCTTGGACATCGACTCACAGGTGGGCATCCAGAAAAGTTTCGGCAGATATGAAAGTTGAATAGTTGGGCTGGGGAGGAGTCCCGACGTCGGCCCACATGCAGGGTCCATGAGCAAAGAAACTCCTGAATATTAGTTATTTAAGAGAGAGAGAGAGAGAGAGAGAGAGAGAGAGAGAGAGAGAGAGAGAGAGAGAGAGAGAGAGAGAGAGAGAGAGAGAGAAAGAGAGAGTCTTTTACTGCTATAACAATGGCAAATATGCAGGTTTTTTATGTAGCCGATTTCTATTTTATATAAACATGTATGCAAAACACCTAGTGACTGGGTTTTCCCCGAGCCAACTGTTGTGAACTTTAGATGTTGTGATGGATTACTCAGTAGCGATTATGATTCAACTGATTACAATTCTGCCCATCTTGTGCATTGTTTTCATTATTCAGCAATTTTATATTCTCGAATAGAAAGCCTCTGTCTCACAGATACAGTGATCATTGCATTTAACAAAAAATAATATTACTTAAGCAAGAAGTACTGGGTACATAAACTTAAAGCTCCCAAGCTGCTTTAAGTTTATGAAGTGAATCTTTCTTTAAAAGCTATTTTGATTGCAATCAACGAACACAAAATATTTTGCCGGTACATGATGGAAAGTTGATACGCTTCCAGCTAAAAGAGTAACATCCTGCCAAACGCTTAATTGCTCGGCACCACTCCACCACTAAATGAATAGGAGCAAAGACAAAATTTAAAGAACGACTGAATAACAAATTACAACCAGTCAGTATACTCATTCTCTGCCAGAGGTTATATGGTGAGCATCAATCCACATTTTAAGGATGTTGTCAAACAGACTGGTTCTCAGGTCATGGTTACAAGTTAGATAGGTAGAGACTCAGCAACAACGGGGACCAGGCTAGAAACATACATTATACTTTATGCGCGATTTGCCGTCTGATTACCCTTGTAACATGGCCCTACGACATTTAAATACTCTGCCGGTACTCATCATGGTCTGACCTTGGCCTTACCCCCCCCCCCCCCCCATACATCTTCACATAGGTACAGGCTCCGAAACATGTTCTGAGTAGTTACCCGCTGAAGGCGCTTAAATTCATTTGGGCCCATACAGCCTGTGTCAAAATTCCACAGAAGAACGTGTGCAATATGGACAATTGCACTGCCAAATGTACATATTGTAGGTTAGACAGAGACAAGTTAGCTTATGGAGAGGAAAGAGTTTGGACTGTGGAATAGGGTAATGGCTACTAGGAAGTAGTTCTAGACAAAAGGACGCAAGTACAATAAATATTTGCCGCGATTTGTTTCTGAACTACTGACTTGTGTAAATAGCAAACAACAAAGGAGGAGGGACTGGACCCAGGTGTTGGGCCCGTACTCTGCAAACGCTCCCTGGATCAGTTTCTCACTTAACAAAATGGAGGAAGGAGTTGCTGGTTGGTATAGCAGAGCCTGTGCACATCACGGAGTTTTAGTATTAAAAATTGCATTAATACGGCAAAAAACATGTTACCAATATATGAATTATTGGTGGCTCATGGTGTGTCAAAAAATTGTATGTTTCTCTTTAAGTTAACACGACTTTGAACGATTGCTTAACATATCTAAATTTATATTTTACTGAGCAACGATGTAAATTCTTCATGTTGTCTTTATATCAGCAAGCTATATTCCTCTCCGTATGTCTCTATTTTTACTAGGAAACACAGTGAAGCCCAAACTGTCCGTGACCCGATCATCTGAGGAGACAAAAAGGGCCACTTCCAAAAAGTACCTTTTCTCATTTGAGGCAGGCGAAGCCTATATTTATTTCACGCCATGGCACAGATGGTGGCTTATACTTTCCCACCAACATGTATGGTGGACGAAACCGAAGGACTCGGAAAAAATCACCGTGTACAGCCAGAGTGGTAGGAAGTCTTTCCATGTGCCTCCCAGGCCGTGAATCGAAACAGGGCCGCAGAAGTGGAAAGCGAGCGTGTTGCAGCTCCGCCAACAAAAACTGAATAACAATAGTCCATCTGAGCAAACTCAAGTATCCAACCTCAATTAGTCTTTACTTAGCCTCCCTCCCTCCCCCCCCGTTCCTGTAAAACACATAATATGAGAACGAAACGAAGAGAGCATTCAGGGTGTCCTCTGAACTCTTTATACCAATAAAGTAGCAGACCCAGATTGTATGAACCCAGAACACTCAAAGGAGTAGCATCAAACATTCCCCTACCCTTACGGCTAGACACAATAATATCTTCTGACTTCCAAATTCCAACTAACTGGAAAATTGCCATCTTTGTCCCGATTTTCAAAAAAAACCTCAAAGACATTATCTTGCCACCTACCGGCCAATAGCTTTTGATTGCATTATCTGTAAGGTTTTAGAGAGTATTTTTGCTTCGAAACTAACCCAACACGAAAATGAAAATCAGTTCTTTTATCACTTTTTGCATGGCTTCCTTGAAACGTTCGAGCAAGGCATGGTCAGTTGTATTTGCTGATGATATCAACAGAAATTTAGTTGAAAGCAAACAGACGGATTTATCATTATGGACTTTAGTAAAGCATTTTACAAGGCTGCCACACTGGACTCTCGTAATGAACTGATCGGTTAAACACAGAACTGGAGAAGCCAACTCCTGCAGAGCCGATCCCAATCTACTGTCATGATTGTATTCAAGCGTGAACAGATCCCTTGCAGTCCTGCAATCTTCGGTGTTCCTCTAGGAACTATGCTTGCCTCTTGCCTATTTTTCTGTATTATATAAATGACCTTCTAGATTACTTCTACTCAACTAAAACACTCTTTGACAATGAAAAAAAGCCTATCACGCCAAGGCAGCAATGGACAAGTAGCCCGGCAGTTTCAGTAGCCTTACCTAAACACTCGAACATGAACACGAACAATTTGAAATATTCATGCAATACTAACTCATTTCCACGCACAATGGGCAACAGCTACATGGAGGCTCATGACTACATCGTGATGATGGATTATGGGCTACAGCCACGTGACTATTGAGTACTCGATCGTGAGCACGCAGAACGGACTGCAACCACATGGAGTCTGACAACTCAATCCCATGCATGCACAATTATGGGCTACAGCCATATGAAGTTTGAGGACTCAATAGTGAGCATGCAGAATGCACCAGAGCCACATAAAGGGTGAGGAATCAATCGTGGGCATGCAGAATGCACCAGAGCCACATAACGATTGAGGACTCAATCGTGAGCTTGCAGGGTGGGTCAGGGCCACATGAAGGTTAGGGACTCAATTGTGCATAATAGTGAGTATTCAACTACGGACAGACAGAACAGCATTTTGACTGTATATACGTCACATAGATAGCTGGTATTCATATCAAGTGGTGTCCTGTGCTGCCCCCTATTCCCCCAGCAAGGAACTTGACAGGATGGAGAGCAGATTCAAGCAAGCAGGATGATTTTAGTTACAATAATAAAAGTAACAACCAGAAAAGGCAAACTTTTAAGGAAAGTCATTCACTGTGTTTTAAAATATGCAAGATACTAAACATATTTAGAATATTCCATTTGTTTGATAGAAAAGAGTGTTATTTCTGGATGGCTAAGCTACATAACTGTTAAGAGTGTCCTCATCATGGCCGACCCACTTTTATTGCGTCTGAGCGGACCAAAGCAGGTCCGCAGTTCACGCAGTTGAATAAGAGTACCTCCTGTTGCCTCCACAGCAGAATGAGCACGAATAGAATGGAGACAATGCAGAGATTGGTCTGTTTAGCAAACATCTATGAATAGGACTGTTGAATAAGAGGATAGGTTCAATGGCTTCAAATGATCGCCCGACCTGCTGCCGATATTCATTCATCACTCGGCTAAAAAGCTTCTCAGGTGTACCACAGCCGTGGCTGGCACCCGGCCATGTGACAAACAGAACGCAACAGTAAGCACACGACTGACTTCTTTCTATCCTAACTAAATCGTAGAGGGACGCTTCACTACATAATATACAGCCATCAGCAATCCGACGACCCAGTCAGCCTGCACACACTGTTTGGTTCATGGTGTTTCACTGGCATGACAAACAATTATTCTGAATTCTTTAATTTCAAGTATGTTTTGAGTTACCAACACGGCCACTGGGAGCTGGCAACTGGCCCGAAGAGGGACGGTGTTCGTGAAATAATTAAGGGAATGCAGTTACCCAAATTGGAAAGAAACAATTGTTAGCTGTGGCATGCTATTTCTCAGATTAAAAACAGAGTGTTACACAATCATAGGTGCACTTTTGGCTAAATTAACCATGTTCTGTATTTATCACCAGCTTGCCGTTAGCTAATCAAGCATAACAAACATGGAAATGTCATTATTTAAATTAATTATAGGTCGTAGATAACGTAACAATAACTTCTGTTGTCTAAAGTAACAACCGTGGTGTTCCCTTTATCAAATAATCCTCTTTTCAGATTAAAACCACTGACAATTCGACTGTCTGATGTTCTTTGAATTTTTAATTTAGTTCTTCCGTGCGAAGCTATTGTGGAATCAAACAACAGTTATATGATAATGGCAGCTAGACCGTCATTATATAATGTATGTATTTGCTTGTAACCGTCTTTTTTTTTTTTTTTTTTTTTACTGGATTGCCTAATAGTACAGAAAAGTATTAATCTGGAGGATCTCCAGTGCATAGAGGGACACACGAATCATGTAGATAGCACACAGGACAGCACAGAAGGCATTAGACAAGATTTTCAGGGAAAAAGCTGATATGCAACTGTTGGTCGGATCTGATCGGGTCAATGTATGTATGTATGTATGTATGTATGTATGTATGTATGTATGTATGTATGTATGCATGTATGTATGTAATTATGTATGCATATATGTATGTCTACACGTGCAAAGGTACATGCAAGGAGTGAGAGTGAGGCAGTTCCGATATGTTAAAAAAGACAATATATGGATCAATGCACACAGCAACTATTGCTGAATATTAAACGCTGCCCGTAATAGCAATGTTCCATAAAAACCTGCTCGGTAATCCGATGGTAAAAAGATTTATTTTGTGTTACCATGAGATATGGATTCTATCAGACGCTTCTTGAGATTTGTAGAAATTTTGTCGGCCCTCCTGCTTTTTAAGTCTTTGTGAATACAGACTTCTTGTTTTTGCTCAAATACTTCTTACTTTATTAAGTCTCTGTGTGAACACAGAATTCTTGTTTTTCCTCAAATACTTTCTTTTTTCTTTCTTTCTTTCTTTCTTTCTTTCTTTCTTTCTTTCTTTCTCTCTTTCTTTCTTTCTTTCTTTCTCTCTCTTTCTATTTGTTTATTTATTTATTTATTTATTTATTTATTTATTTATTTATTTATTTATTTATTTATTTATTTATTTATTTATTTATTTATTTATTTATTTATTTATTTATTTATTTATTTATTTATTTATTTATTTATTTATTTATTTATTTATTTATTTATTTATTTATTTATTTATTTATTTATTTATTTATTTATTTATTTATTTATTTATTTATTTATTTATTTCCGTGTGAATATTGGGGTCAGTTTTTCTCGGACACTATAGTTTCTAAAAGTACCAAACTTGGCATGGTGATAGACCTAGTAGTGAAGTTATGCATACTGTTTGGAACTGTCATGATGTTAAAAACTATGGGAATCATGACCATTTAAAATGTTAAGAGCTCCATATCTTCAACCTACCAATAGACACAAACTTTAAAGTGGTATATACAGGGTTGTGACACCTGTTAATCTAATAGACAGTGAACAAGAACTATAGCATTTAAAATTATGCTAATTAGGAGTACTTGAAACCGTTTACAAGTTGATTGATTGATTGAGTAATTGAGTGATTTTACTTTATTCATATGTACATAGTAAAAAAACAAAAACAAATCATATAGAAATATGTTACAGAATGATCACAGTATCACAGTAAAATAATATTTGGCACACATACAACTAAGCACAAAATAGACCCAGTAGGAACACTGGGACACAAGCCTGTACCATAGCATTTAATTGGCTGTAGTGGGGCAAGTACTATGTACCCATGAAAAGGGAGCACTAGAAAGCAAAAGCCTTAACAATAGCTTATTTCCATAGTGGACCCTAACACAGGAGGAGGGGAGGGAGAATACATGTATAAATAATTAATACCTGTAAAAGAAAATTAGTTGTAAATATTGGCTGTTAAAGAAGTATAGATATTTCGAAATCTTCATAAATAAAAAATAGAAATTGATATAAAAAATATAACTATGTAAATATGGTGTAACAAAATTAGTTGAAGATGAAGTTTTCGCTCTCCAGTTCTCCCATTCCATACAGAAAATGAGACTTAACTTTACGCTTGAAGATAGGCTTGCTATAGCTCAACTTCACCTCATCCGGGAGTGCATTCCACACTTTAAAACCACTATACATAAATTCTAGCTTTCCCTGGGATTTGACAGCAGGAATCATAAAATTTAAAATACTATTTCTGGTATTATGACTATGGACATCAACAACCCTAGTTGCATTTCTCAAATAAAAGGGGGCTGTGCCATGGTAAATGTCATAGACATGTGCTACAGTGAGGTAGTCCACCCTTCCTGCTACGTTAAGTATGTCCAAGTCAGTAAAATTCTTTGCACTAATATGGTGCCTACTGCCAAATCCCAAGATAAATCTTATCATTTTATTATGCGCAGTCTGTAATTTCTTCTTTAAAATACTCTTTAAACCACGATACCAAATGTTGCAGCCGTAGTCGAAACTGACGGAGTCATCTGCATACAAGAAAAGTTTACAAGATGTAGCAGAATTCATGTCGTTTACATATACCAGGAACATCAGCGGACCCAAGATCGACCCCTGAGGGACTCCACAACTGATGACGCCCTTAGGCGATCTTGTTCCACTGGTGTCCACAAACTGTTTTCTCTGAGAGAGATAAGATTTGAACCATGTCACAGTCGATTTGTTCATTCCCATTGCCTGAAATTTACTTAAGAGGATACTATGATTGACTGTATCAAAGGCCTTTTGCAGATCTGGCAGAAGTGCACCAGTATATAAGCCCTTGTCCATGTTTTGACGAATCAGATCTGATAAATGAATAAGAGCTGAATCAGTAGAAAAAGATGGTTTAAAGCCAGATTGTTAACTATATATCAGACCATTTGTTTCCAAGAATGCATCCACTTGTGAGTGCACTATACTTTCCATGATTTTAGATGCCACTGGTAAAATAGATACAGGTCTATAGTTATTCTCATTGTTACAGTCACCTTTCTTGAACAAAGGGACACCTCTGGCCGTTTTGAGATCACCAGGGAAAACCAATGATCTTATAGAAAAGTTGAAAATATAAGTCAAAGGTGAGGTAACAACATCGGAGCCATCCCTAAGGAACCTGGCTCCGATGTTGTCGCACCCCGTAGACTTGGTGATATTCAAAGATGATAGGCGTTTGAGAATTGCATCCTCCGAAACCTCTTTAAGTTGAAAAGACTCCAAGACTACTCCTCTAGAACCATAGAAATCTATGATACTTAGTTTGTCAAACTCTCTAATTGGCAATTCCTCAACTAAAGTAGCAGCAATGTTACAAAAAAAATGGTTTAATTTATTTGCCACGAAGCTATTGTCAAAATTTATCACATGATCCGTGCCATCTCTTAACCCAATATTAACCTTTTTAACCTTTTTTCTTGAAAGCGTTCACAACTCCTTGATATACTTCCACAATTTCTTTGGGGAATGTCTATTTTCTTCAATTTGATTGCGTATGTAATCTTTTTTTTGCTTTCTTTATGGCACGCTGCTTGATTACGTAAAACTTTATAATCATTATATAACTCACTCGTTCTGTACTTCCTGAATCTTACAAACATTTTATCTCTGTTGCTTATGAGACTCAGTAAATAACCATCGAACCACGGCTCACTGTTGTTCTTTAAACGTACTTTCTTAACTGGAGCCAGTGAATCTAGAACGTTTAGAAACAGAGTCTTGAATACACACCAAGCATCATTTACATTTGCACTGTTATAAACAGCAGACCAGTCGATCTCTCTTAGTTTAGTGAGGACAGCGAATTATCATAGCGTTTCATCCTTCTGATTTCACATGTTTTATGCTGGTAAGATTGGCCTCTGAAAAATTTCCTTGTGCAATAAGTGACCATATGGTCACTCATTGCAAAAGGAATCGTGCCAGATTGGAAAACTTTGTCCTCATCGGAGACGAGTATAAGGTCGATAATGCTGGATGTATTATCTGTAATTCTATTTGGATCTAGTATGATTTGAGCCAAGCCAAACATTCGTTGGGAACTTTTTAAGGCATTCAAAATACTATTTGCTTGTCCTGCAACATTTGTATTAAAATCTCCTAACAAATAACTCTCTTGCTGAATAAAAGTTGGTGAGTCGAGATACACAGACTCAAGATTATCATAAAATCCTGAGAAATTAGGTGGTCTGTAACATGTGCCTACTAAGATTGGCTTTGACTTCGGAAGCAATACATCAACAAAGACAGTTTCTAAATTCTCATGATGCAAGTCCGTACGCCTGTTGTATGCAAGCGTGTCTTTTGTATACATGCAAACACCACCACCATTTCGGTTTCTGTCCTTATGTTCAACAATATAACCAGGAATTTGAATCTCTTCATCTGGAACAAACTCATCCAGCCATGACTCAGTCATAGCAATAATGGATGCTTTGGTCTGATATGCTAAATAAACTAACTGATCCATTTTGGACAGGATGCTAAAGTTGAATATCTTCAAAACTATAATAAATAACGGTGCCAATCCAACGTCAAATTATAAGTTTGTAACATAGCCGCATCCAGTGAATCATGAACCAAGGTTGCAGCATTTGATTTATACCAATTAGGTGAATACACACAATTGAGTTCTTGAATAACGCCCAAACTATTATAGATAGAGGTGTCATTCCAACTTCCATTTATAGATTTGTGACAAAGTCACATCGAATGAAACATGAACCAAAATTATAGCATTTCAATATATGCAAATTAGGTGAATATGCAAAGTTTAAATTTGGAATAACTTCAAATCTATTACAAATAGAAATGCTATTCTCACTTCAATTTGTAGGATTGTGACAATGCCGCATCCAGTGAACCATGAATCAAAGATATAGCATTTTAATTTGTGCAAATGTGGTGAATACGCAAGATTGTATTTTTCAATAACTTCCAAACTATCATAGATAGAGGTGTCATTCCAACTGTAATTTACAGGTTTGCGACATAGGCGCCTTCCAATGAAACATGAATCAAAGTTGTAGCATTTTAATTTGTACAAATTAAGCGGAAACATAATTTAGAAACTTGGAATAACTTTAGAACTACAATAGATAGAGGTTCTATTCCCACTTCAATTGGTAAGTTTGTTACATAGCTGCATCCAATAAAGCATGAACCAAATGTGTAGCACTCAAATTTATGCAAATTAGGTGAATGCACAAACTTTTAATCTGGAATTAATTCAAACCTCTTAACAGACAGGGGTATCATTTCCACTTCAATTTGTAGGTTTGTCACATATTCCCATCCAATGAAACACGAACCAAAGTTTTTGCATTTAAGTTTATGAAAATTAGGTGACCACCTAAATTGAAATATTGAATAACTTCAAAACTATTATGGACTGAAGTGTCATTCAAACTTCATTTGATATATTTGTGAGATTGCTGTATCCAATTAACACTGAACAGTTGTATCAGTTCGATGTTGGCAAATTAGACAAACACACAGAATTGTAATCTTGAATAGCTCAAAACTATAATAGATTGAGTTGCCTTTCCATCTTAAACTTATAGGTTTTTGACAAAGCCGCATGAACAAAAAATATTGTTGCAGAAGTTAAATCAATACTGGATAGGCAATCTTTCAAAGTTTTTTAGGCACAGAGACTGATTAAATCAATTTTTTCTAGTTTATTAATTTATTTATTTTCGTGTGAACCCTGTGGTCACTTTTTCTCGGACACTATTGTTGGGAAAATTACCAAACTTGGCATGGCGAAGGGCCTAGTAGGGAAGTTGTCCATACTGTTTGGAACAGTCATGAGTTTAAAAAGTGTGCAAATTAGCGGCAATCAAATTTTTAAAATTTCCATATCTTTCAACCTATAACAGAAAGACACAAAATTAGAATAAGTACATACAGGTGTGTGACATCTGCCAATCTAATGGACAGTGAACAAAAAAGGTAGCATTCTAAATTATTCTAATTTTGAGCACTTGTAACATTTAAAAGTTGAATATTTCCAAACTTTTATAGATGTACGCCTCACTCCAACTTGACTTTATTGGTTTGTGACATAGCCGCATCCAATGAAACGTGAAACAAAGTCGCAGCACCTTAACTTGAGCACATTGGGCAAATGCACACAATTTAAGTTTGGAATAACTTCCGAACTATTACAGACAGAGGTGAAATTACATATTCCATTGATAGGTTTATGACATAGCTCTATCCAATAAAACATGAACCAAAGCTATAGCATTTCAATTTATGTAAATTAGATGAATACCCAAAATTCAAATCTTGAATATGATCGAAACAGTTATAAACTGAGGTATCATTCAAACTTCAGTTGATGGATTTGTAGGATTGCTGCATCTAGTGAATCAGTTGCAACAATTTGATTGATGCAAATTAGGCAAATACACAAATTCAAATCTTGAATAATTTTAAAAGTATAATAGATTGGGTTGCGTTTTCAACCACAAATTAAAGGTTTTTAATCGCATGAAAAAGTACTGTTGTAGGAGCTAGACAAATACTGAATAGGCAATCTTTAACAGTTTTCCAGTCACACAGACTGATTTGCTGCCAAGCAAATCAATTTTTCCAGTTTTCATCTATTAGTTTATGTTTTACTTATATATTTTGTGTATTATTTATATATTCTCTTATTTATTCATTGCAAGTCAGGTCCCTTTTATCATTTCGTTCTCTTGCTGTTTGGGATCCTTGCCCAAGAAACGGGCATAAAATTTATAGGAGATTTTTTCTCTTCTCTTCAAGTTTAAAGTGATTTAGGCGACTTAGCTTCATCAACTGAAAGCTAGTTTGCTGTATATATAAACATTTGATAAAATAATGAAAGCTTTATGACATCATGAGTCACCAATCCTAAGACTAGCAGCACTTCGACTCATCAAGCATTTTTCCAATGGTACCATACATATACAAAACAGGTCTTCCCTTGCCATTTTTCACGCGGTCCTTTTTGATATTGCAGAAACAAATAGAGAAGCAAATGAAGACGATAAAGACTTTGCTTCAAATTCGAAATTCGTGTTGACCCTTTCAGTGCGAAATTTTCGACTGAGCCAACAGCGTTTCTCGGCTGCATTGGGCGCAATGCGTCCAATGCGCACGGAGAAAAGCTATTAACCAGAAGGATTCTCTCTCGAACTATTGGCACACTGGTACTTGAATGAAAGGTCTTTTTTTTCCAGGAATACGAATCTGGGATCCTTATGCTAATTCAGACTAACTTGACTGAAGTAGATCGACTCAGGACGTGATTGGCACTGAAAGCATTACTTCTAACCTAAGCAAAGGTGGTCTTACCTCGAAATATTGACGGATCACAGTATCAAATTATACTGTAGAAGCTTAATCAAAAGTATCAAAATACTTTGTAGAAACTAAATCATAAAGCCCACGGCATTATAATCATCTAATAGCTATGAATCTATTTTGCGTCTTTTCAATATCGTAATTTAATGAGGCATCAAGGACATTATTTTCATAGTGTAATTAAATATTGCCGATTACATGGGGGATAAAGCGCACAAAAGGCATTAGCAGAGACGCTGTGTATCGCACAAAAACCTTGCAAACCAAACTCATGAGGGCTGGACGTTTTTAGTAAATTAGCAGGAAATGCATGCATGCGTGTTTTCAACCACTTTGAATAGATTTGAACATCTCTTCAAAATATAGAATCAGGACTATCCTACAAAACTTGCCTGTCATTTTGAAAATTGTAGATTCCGCACCCAACGGTTTTTAAATGATGATAGCAGTATTCGAACTATCGGGGGAAGGGGGGTATAATATATAAAAACAAAAGTGTAGATTTTGCAGATATTTCAGAGCATCAATAATGATATGATATATGCTGTGGCCGCGATTAACTTTGATACCCAAATCAACTATATTTTTGTGCGACTTACCCGCCATGTTCAAAATGGTGTATGCTTCGCCTGGTCGAGGTGTCGTGTCGCATTTGGATTTGTAACTACTGATGATAACTGCGTCAGACACAACCGATAGGGCAGATTAAAGTTAAGATCATAGTAAGTCTTGTTTTAAAAGTACTTTAACGACCGTTTGCCCTGGTACCTCGGAGAACGGACACATGGAACCTAGCGAAATATTTCTATAACGATCACCGAACAACCCTAGCTGTGCAGCTGTGCTGTTTCCCGGGCCTAAGTTAACCCTCCAGACAAGCTGAAATAAAATGCTGTGTTTGAGTTGACTCTACCGCAAAATAACGGCACATGATTGCCACTTTCTCGTAAAAGTCTTTCAACAAGGGCTATGGCCATGCTGTTTCACCGAACAATCTTTCAGCCAGGGTCGGTCAATTTTCATTAGGAAAGGGCGGCTTGAAACTTTTTTCATGTTTCATAAAATTAATTTAGGGTCAAGCCTTTTCAGTAGGGTCTGTCGAGCTACCAGAACCACATAAACATGTATATTAGTGTTAGACCTTAGGCAACTTGTATATCTGTTCAAACGTGTTTGAAATTGATGTTCTTTCCCCTTTTACACATAACCCAGTTTGACGTCAATTTTATTTGTTACCTTACCACAGCCAGAGACACTTGTACCTTGAAAAGAAGGAGAGTAAAAACAGCAAACAACAACTTTAATTTAATAAAATAGCAAATGCTAGTTTAAATATAAATTTGTTACTATGGTGTGCGTGCTTCGTTTCCAGCTCAGTGCAGCGAAAATTATTTTATAATGGTTTTTCAGCATGTATAAAGTGACATGTAGTCACTTGTTGTCGCTGTCGGTCTCGCAGGCAGTTCATAAACGGACCACCTTACAACCCCTTACCAGCGCTCCTTTGGCAGGTCTGACGGCGATTGAGCAAACGGTAGCGGGTAGGGTACCATTTCATTGTCAACATTAACCTGGCTTTAGGACGAGAAAATTCACAATTCCCTGGCAATTTGCATGGCAGCAAATAATGGTATTTGATCCATTAATTTTCTCTATCTGTATTATCGTTGAATAAAGACTACATAATGGCACAAACGGAAATATCTTCTGGGCGCCACACGCTAACGGCCCAGCAACAGGAGCCATGTCAATACGGCGTTGCTCGTCTACCAGTTTTTCATTGCGAGGGCCAATAAATCGACCTCTGTGTTCATTGTTATTGCCAGGGCCGGTGGATCGATATATTAACCCACTAAAGTTACAAATGGTTATCATTCATCTGTGATGGAGGCTTTCTGCATGCTACAGCAGTAGCATGAAGCTTCTCGTTGGGACAAGGGAAAGTCAACAGCTACCTTTGGCTGTACATGCCAGGTTCCACGCCAATTTGTTGCCGCGGGGACATGGCCATGCTGCAACTAAATCAACGTTTGCTTATGTTTATCACAATAAAGCTAAAGATCCTCCCCCCAAAACACACACACACACACACACACACACACACACACACACACACACACAGACACACACAGACAAACAAAACAAAACAAAAAAAGAAGAAGAAAAAAAGTAAAATACGGGTTAGCGGTGTCCAATTTGTAGGCTGCACGAGAAAGTGTTAAATCTCTATGCTCTGTCTGTGTCTGGAAACAGTTATTTATAATTCAGTGCAACGTTTTGACTGAATGAATAGCTTTCGTTATTGAGCCCAAAGCTCGCCGAGGAAAGCTGTCAACCAGTTGCCCCGGGCCCTTCCTATTGTCTGTGAAACCGCAGGCAAACTGGCACTTGAATGACAGGTCGATTTACAAAGCACATATGAATCCAGTACTCGTTATGTAAATTCAGAGCACATCGACCTTTCTCGAAATTTTGCAATAAAAGGGGTAAGCACGACTGACGTCGATCTACTTAAGTGAAACTAGTCTGAATTATCATAAGGATCCTAGATTCGTATTCCTAGTGTAAAGACTTTTTATTCAAGTACCAGCATGCCTATAGTTCCAGAAAAAATACCCCAGGTCAACAGCTTTTCTCAGCGCATTTTGGGCGCAATGCGCCCAATGCAGCCAGGAAAAGCTGTTGACTCAGGCCAAAATTTGGCACTGAAAAAGTTAAATTGAACCCAATTTGAGTGTGAAAGCCCTGTCTGCACTGTTTTGTTTCATTTTTGAAAGGCGTCCACGCTGCCGTTCAGAAGGCCTTCCAGCTGCCGTATATCATCCGTTTCAAATGGTACATTTTGGACAACAAGGTTAACCTTTTTCTGGTTACATTAATGCCAAATCCGCAATGTTTCTTGGACCAGGTTTGTTACTTATCAGTGCTCAAACGTCGTTGGCCTCGGGTATACCGTACCGATATGTCTTGGATACAACTCAGACAGAAACAAGTTTCCTATAAATGAAACAATTTCGGAAAATAGTTGAAGCAGACAACATTTAATATCCGACCGCCATAGTTGGTTGGCTGCTAGAAAATTGAACCACTCACCATAGATCTGGCCACAGAGGGATTTATTTAGGGCTACGCCCTCCTTCCCAATTGTAATTCTCAGAATAAAATATGTTTAAACACAGATCTGGGAAGCCAATGGAGTTTTGAGTTGAGGAAGTAAAAGCATATTCGCTGTACACATTCCAATACAAAAATGCCTGTTCTTAATTATTTGTGTGTCCGCTTACAGCTGCGCAGTTCATACCATTACGCAACAATATTAAAAATAGAGAAGATTCACTTTACAGTTAAAAGAGAATGATAAATTTATAGGATGTGTGCATATCATAAATCTGTAGGTGAAAGTTGGAATTGCGTCTCTGTCTGACAGGTTTGAAGATATTCAATATCCAAACCCCACCTGTGCCAGTAAGTACAAATGTAGAGACTGTGACTTGGGTAATATATAAATTTGATGCGCAACTGTCATAACCATATAGGTAGGTGAACGTTGTATGTTTTTTTGTTTTTGTTTTTCTGATATACTTTTGAATATATGGGAAAATAAAATCCTTGAATGAAGGATGAGAGAAAAAATATTTGGAATTATCACTCAATCGAGTTAGATCTACTGTGCCTAGTGGTGTTTTGTAATAATAATACGGTGGCTCTCCGCTTGTCTGCCGTGGTCCTAGTGTTAAAACAAAATCCATAAAACATCAGTAAAGGAACTTCTGTTTCCCGTTGTGAATAGGTTTTTCATGAAACATGCTGATTTTATGTTTTGGGATTTTGGTTTTTTGGTTTTTGGTTTTTGGTTTTTGGTTTTTGTATTTATATTTTTCTTTTTTTTTCTTTTTTTTTTTGAAATTTGTTGTTTTTTTATTTTGTCTATTTTTGTTTTTCCTTCGGTAGGTACATGTGACCACTTGTTTTGTGCATGTATCCTAGAAGAAGCGCACCCCACGCAGTGCAATCAAAGTTACTGCTTACAAAGCTCCTCTGCTGCCGTGAATGTATATGTACGTAACAAGTGGTGGCATGGTGCTCAGCGGCCAAATATGTCATAAAAATCTTATCAACAATAAACCCAAACCTAAGCTATATCGTATTTTTATTCGGTTGAATTGGAGCCAGAGCACCAAACCACTTCTTCAAATTGTCCAATACATGTAGTGAAAGGATCCCCAGCTCCAACCCCCCCCCCAAAAAAAAACGATCTGAAATAGAAAGACAGATACGGGGGGGGGGGGGGGAGCACAAGAAGTAAAACACAAAAGAGGGAAAATATCAGAGCAAGCACAGAGCGTCTGTGAATGCAACGAAAGAAGTAAATGTATTCGCGAGTGAGAGGGAGCACCTATATCAAACTAAAGGTGCACTTAATGTTGGCGCACTGCACAAAGTACACAATATATATATATATATATATATATATATATATATATATATATATATATATATATATATATATATATACAAAGGAATAGGTCCTACAACCGGTTTGTGGGTCATGCCTATTGTCTGCGGGTCAATTGTACTCCTCAAACCGGACTATGGGCAGTATATACCAAGTATAGTTTCCACAGTTTCTGGCTATTTATAGCTTCTCATAACATCTGGCCAGATTTGCTAATTTGTACGTTGCTGAAACCCCCTAGGTAGCACATTGAATTTGAGGCAAACTTGGTTTATGGGCATTTTTCAATTGCCCATTAACAGAACAACTGCCCACCATACGGTCTGAGGATTACAATTCTGCCCATAAACCAAAATTCCTGAAACCGGAGGCGAGATATAACAAAAAAGGCCGGCAATTAGTTATCTTTCATGTACATGTATATATATATATATATATATATATATATATATATATATATATATATATATATATATATATATATATATATATTAACTAATTGCCGGCCTTTTTTGTTATATCACGCCTCCGGTTTCAGGAATTTTTATTCCATTTTCAAGCTTCATATTCAAATAAAATACTAGCGCTCATGCCTTGGTAATTGTTATATATATACATACATATACATATACACACACACATATACATATATATATATATATATATATATATATATATATATATATATATATATATATATATATATATATATATACATATATATATGTATACATATATATCCCATTTCAGCAAGGCGACTGGTGCCAAATTGTTGTAGGTTCGAGTCCCGCTGTGCTGATATGGCACCCGCACATAACTACCTCCATTGAACCATTCTTTTTTAAGAATGGGGATTTGGTCAAGCGGATATCTGCGTTTCCCATTTCAGCTTGGCGACTGGTGCCAAAGGATGCAGGTTCTTGTCCCGCTCGTTCCGAACATGAAATATACATTTTCGGCATTTCCTTAATGCTGGTGGATTTAAGTCCCCGATTCTGGGAATAAATGCCGACTCAGCAATAAAAAAACTGCATAACCGTGTTGATATGGCACCCGTGCGTAACTACCTCCATTGAACCATTCTTTTTTAAGAATGGGGATTTGGTCCAGCGGATATCTGCATTTCCCATTTCATCTAGGCGACTGGTGCCAAAGGTTGCAGGTTCGAGTCCCACTCGTTCCGAACATGAAATTGCGTATATGTACTACCTCCGGGCAAGGATATATATATCAGCGGTGTTAGCAAATTAATTTGTCTATTTTTTTACATAAAATTTATATCCATGAATTCTGTGAAAATTGTACCGGATTTGTAAGCATGTGCATCAGGGGAGAGTCTTGTTGCACTTGAATAAATAAAATTTCGGATAATGCTTTGCTTCCTGGCGAGGTACGTCATTATGTGGTTTCATATATGACTTAGCCAATACTGTAACGCAGTGTTTATTCTTTGTGGGTTCAAAATGACCCCTACAAGTCAGTTAATGTGTTACCTTAACTTTTGGATGTCCGCCTTTGTAAAATCAATAATGTTGAATTTTCTAGTACGCGTGTGACATGATTAGCTGAACCTGGTCAGTGACTCTTCCCTGGGGTATAAAATCCCATCTTTTCCATCGGGGGAGCTTCCGTCCCCGACTGACTCGGAACTTGATCGCACTATATATATATATATATATATATATATATATATATATATATATATATATATATATATATATATATATATATATATATCATTGGAACATGTATATGCATACATGCCTGGAGCCCACAGCTTTAGTCTGTACATTTTAAATAGATTATGGCATTATATACGACAGGGAGATCGGTGTTCACTTTAAGAATGTCACATCAGGGTGTAAGTGTAAATGATGCACAGCGCACGGCACAATATTTTCCTATGCGGACTTTGAAAAGCCAACTGTTTCGCATATTTAGAGCAAAATTAATGCAGTAATGCACATAGAAGGTGTTTTGTTGTATAAGCTCAATAAAAAAATGCTGAATACTTTTTTTCCACGCAGGAGGAACTACAAATATCTATTTCAGATGTATAGACTTTGTAATGTTTCATTTAATACTTTTGTCAGGGAAATCGTTCAACTCTTTGCTTCTTATTTTCCCCAACGTTAGAAGTACGTTGTAGGTGTGGGCCACGGGGAGATCAATTTTCCCATGCAGTCAAAAATAATCTCAACACACGTATAACATCACATTTAATAATTTTAAAGTAACATTGGTACACCACACCGAATGTATATGGGGCATTTAGTATGTGGCGTATTGTACAAAGTATATATCGTGTATCTGAACGGAACGCATCTGCGCAAGGTATCAGTTGTATTTATGTATGACGCCAAAGGGAGCGTCCAGTACAAAACATACATCGTGTACTTAAACATAATACATATTTACAAGGTATACGTGTGGTACACTCTGTACAAATTACCAGGTGTATTATATTGGACACCAGAGACGACATCCTATACAAAGTCTATTGTGCATCCACACACGGTATATCTGCGGAAGGTACTTTTTGCATGCGTACACCGTGTACAAACTACACGCTCTGATATTACTGCATAGAAACAGAGTCGAGGGATTCGTGCCTTCTAGAAGTTCCGTGTTGTCACACTTTGATACCAGTGTCACCCAAGTATAGAAATACCAGGGTTATGGTTTATAAAGAAAAAAAAAGAATTTATCAATTAACGCAAGCTTAATGTTCATGCTCTTCCTCCATGACAAATTTGCGTCCTGATTCAAAGACACATGTATAACGCGGTTGCTAGGGATTCATGATCGGGTTGTGTATATAGGTGTGAGCAATAAAGAAATTGTTACTGAATAAAAGAAAGGTTTAGATATAGAGTGAGTGAAAATGAATAGTTCAATACTGGTGACAGCAAAGCTACCCAGTCTAAGGAATGTACAATGAAGAACAGCAGAATAGGTATGCCTGTGCAACGAGCGGAAAGGTATCCACATGAGATGAGAGAGAATGTATATTCAACGTAATAATTAGATTCCCTTCATCTCTCTTTGTGACCCTGGCCTGGTTGGGTCAGCAGTGGCTGAGGTGTTCGCCACATCCTGGGCTGATACGCAATTATGTAGTCTGGGTGACTTCATGCCTAATGATTGGCACTTCATTAGCCGACTGGTGGTCATAGCACTTCTAGCGACGGACGGCGGGCGAAGGGAAGGATGGGAAAGGAAAGGCTCAGCTTGAGAACACAGAAGCCAACAAATGGTGACCAGATGAGAAGAACGGGAGTAAAGACGTTGATTGGCCCATGGAGCTACCACGTGGTAACTCTATGACTGGCCAAAAGAGAAGCTGTGTTTAGAAAACAAAAGCAAAGGGATAACTGCGCGAACATATTTGGAAGTATGACTGAAAATGATAGAATGTTAATACCAATACAGAAAATTGCAAAGTAGAATTTCGGACCTACTCAATTCCTTTGGTCAGGCATGCTGCTGTGAAAGAACGTCCACGTTTCTTCCTAATACGTATATGGTTCAAATAGGAGACATTCATATTTAACTGCGATCCTGCTCATTTCCTGTGTTGCCGGGGCAACAGACTGATGCTTCCACCATGATCAGGGCAGATTTGTAATATATACTACATAAACATCCATAAATAACAACTTTTCAACCAAAAGAGAGCCAATTTCTAGTCAATTTAGGCATCCTTTATGTTTCAACTATATGCTATTACATTTTCTTAAGATTATTCTGTGTTTGTGTTGTTCATTTTGTTGAGAAAGTTTTTGACCATGCTAAATCCATGGTCCTGCCCTGATGCAGGTGGCTCCCTCTTTTGCTCAATAGGTGTTAGAGTAGGACCACATTTAGATATGAATACATCCTATTCGAAACAGGCACCTGGCTGCTCACCGTATACGGAAGTATACTACAAGAATAAAACAAAACAAAGTTCCACGTCTGCAACGCCCAGGCTAAAAGTGTGGAAGGCCTGCAATTTGTGAAAGAATGCAGACCATATATGTGCAAACTTATTGTTCTTTGTCCCGAGAAGTGAATATTTTTGTGGTTTTCCTACCTCTAGCACTAGAGGGTCCATGTACGAACGTCTTCGAACAAAACCAGTCAAATTCATTGCAGCGAGTGTTCTCTTATGACATACAGTTTACCTTACAACGCCTACTATCAACATGTATATATATATATATGTTGATAGTAGTCAGGTTTTTTATATCAGGTATGATCACTTTACCGGAAAGTGGAACTGTTACGAAGCATATAGCGACACCCCCAGGGGTGGGGAGGAGGGAGGGGTTGCTCCCTCCACAGGTAGGATATTTGTGAAACATATTACTAAATCGGTGCGTTTTGTTGAATATTTTGTAAATTTAATTTTCTATGTACCACTTTGACATGAGAAAAAATAAACTGTACATGTATTAATCCCATCATTTACTTCGCTAGGACGAGAACTGACAAGATGATTTCCTGCAGGACAGGCCCCACAGTTATTTTTGTGCAGATTAAAAAAAAAAAAAAATGTTTATGGGACGGGAGGCTGTTTGAAGCATGACAGTATCACACGGCCGACTTGTTCTGAATCTGAGTCTTCAACTGCACAAGTCCCATCGGCATTATGGTCTTCATCAGCTTCTCTGCTGACCTGTCCTTGACAGGGTGGAAGGGGTCATTGGAACCACACCAACCATAACCCTGCCTCCGGCTGCGGGCCTCGTGTGTTTCCTTTTTTGGCAAAGAGTGTGACTTATTTTTGTTTTTGCAATGATATACCACACGAGGGCAAGGAGATGTTTCAATTGTGCACTGGAACACGCTAATATAAAAAAGAACCCGAATACCGATATATATGTAGTCTTGTACCACATGCCTCTGACAACGGTCAATAAGTGCGTGACCTCACTAATATACATGGGATATTGTGAATATGCAGGTGCCACCTGCTGGGTCTTTCATAACTTATGCAAATCCAAGCCCTTTTGTGCTTTGAAGGCTGTCGGTATGATGAGCTTAACGGGCCATTTCATCAAACCACTATAGCTGCATGATAAGGCAGTACATGATCCCTGCTCACAGATTCCTTGAGTACTGTTCAAAACGGCACAAGACAGAAGCCACGAGAAGATGAGATTGCCTCTAAACAACATGTTTTATGTTTGCATATCTGTTTTTAAATTACCGTTCGAATATGTCTTACCTTTTCGCCTTACACTTAAACTTCATTCGTAAGATGGAAATTGTAATAATTCCAAGTTTTGAGTTTCTATGGATTATGGTGACTGGCAAAACAAATTTACTGCTTTAATATTATTATTTGTGACCGGCCCGGTCTCGAACCAGCAACCTCCGGCACTAATCACCCATCCGAAAATGGAAAACGCACATACCAACCGCGCCAAATCCGCATTGTTTAAAAGAATGGTTCAATGGAGGGCAGAAAGCGTGAATGCCATAATCGACACGGCCCAGTTCGCACACACACACACACACACGCACGCACGCACGCATATATATATATATATATATATATATATATATATATATATATATATATATATATATATATATATATTTATATCAGGGACGACAGAAAAGGTGTAGCTATGGGAAGAAAAGATAGTTTTACTATGGACGATTGAACAACGTTTTTATGACGCAAATGGTACATACGTATGGAATGAGAGTGAAGGACAATTCCTATGTCAAGAAGGCAACATAATTACGGTAGCAGTGAAGGGATATACACGTAGAAGTGGAACAAAGAGGACGGGTAGCTCTGTCTATGATATCCTGAGCAGGCAGTTGCAGTTACCGTAGAGACTGAAGACATAGTGTCATGACATTCATACCTTTCGTTAGTGAAGCTTTTTACACCAGGTCGAATGGAATCTTAGAGGTCACATTAGCGACAAATAGAGGATCAATTTCAAAGCGATTTGACTCCATTAATACATTTAGAGTAACCTTCTTTTAATGTTTGACATTTCTTTTCACTTTAGAAATTTACGCCACATGCAGTAAGCATTTGACCACAGGTACTAATGGTATGCCCTTGGCAAGCCTCTCCAGACGGCCAAGGTGTTACTGCAATACCAAGATAAGTGCAATCTGCCAACACACACTGGTATATTTCGCCAGTGTTTAATGTGGCCGCACTTTGTGAATAATTCAGAATGACTGGCATTAGTGACCGACTCTAATTCTTATAACCACCTTTAGAAAAATAACCAGGTTTTTCCTTTAAGATAGGTCTATCTGTCTTTCTAACTGATAAGGCCAATGTTCTTTTCATACTTGTGTTACTTTGCATATCTAACTACGAGTGCGTCTCACTATAAGGAGCCTGATAAAAAGAGAGCCGGGTAGCGGACCGTGAGGGGGGTACGGACAGTGCACAACCCCAAAAGGCCACCTGTCTAATTTTAACGAGTTGTACGTTTCATTCAAATCTCAAGAACAGCAGAGTAAAAGTTTGTCTTTCTGGTAGGAGAAAAATGATTAAAGGGAGGTGCGAAAAATGCTGAAATTCAGGAGGTTCCGTGAGGGCTCGGTGTTGGATCACGGCCAGCGCTTCGAAAGGTGTTTTTTTTCTTTTTTCACTGGGATACAGCTGTTGCGCCTTTAATTTTTGCTATGTTCTACATGAGCAGACAGCTGGTATGACAAACGTATTTCTCATTCTTGACCAGACTCTTATCACCATTTTGTCCGGGATATGTCTTGATTATTTTCCCAGAACCTTGAAGGCACAATTCTGGTATTCATCTGGGATGTGTGTGCAGAGGACATGGGACCATATTTTGGTAGCAGTGAAAAGGAGTCTGGCATCTGACTTGAATCACTCCGGATTCAGGATATTTCCGAAGAAAGTCCACTCTAATCTTGAAAAGCGCGTTATAATCGTGGAAAACCTAGTCAGACTGCAGAAAGTACAGTTGAATCCGACTCGCAACTTTGAAGATAGGGAATGGCTTCTCATTTTTCTTACATTTTAAAATTTGTCTTGTCATTTATTATTTTTTCAGTCTTTTATTGCATGTTTACCTTATTGTTGTTGTACTCATTTCATAAAAAAAAGTTCCTAAATAACACATTTGATACTCGATTTTCAAAAACTTAATGTTAGTTGGCCATCCCGGGACTTATTCTTAAATGTTCTATTGACAAAATGTTCAAGCAACTCTAACGGCAAATATAAATTCTGATTTTCAGTTTGTTGGCGTTTACAATTAACACTATTATTTGCTATATGCTTAAAGTGAAAAAAGTCTATACAGTAGTTTCTTGTATTTTAAAACAAACAAAAGAGTGAGAGAGAGATTGATTCAGTAGGACCACGTTGTTAATTCACGCACGCATTGGCAGTATCCAGACACACGACTGTTTTGAGTGAAAATTAAAAGCAGGCAGTGTGAGGTCAAACATAATCTTTAGACATGTTTCATGCTGTTCTCAAATGTTCAACCCAGTATTAATCAATCGATATTATCCTTTTGGGGGGAGGGGGAGGTGGTCTTTGTTTTTGTTTTGTTTGTTTGTTTGGTTTTTTTTTCGTTTTGTTGTTTTTTTGTTTGTCTGTTTTGTTTTTGTTTGTTTGTTTTTTTTGTTTTTTTGTTTTTTGTTTTTTTTTCTTCGTTTGTTTGTTTGTTTGTTTGTTTGTTTTTTTGCGAGAAGCAGGGCAGCAAACCATTAAAATCTAGTACGAGTCGTTGGGTCAGCGGACTGTAACGGGAGCATACAGTAATACTGACATCGGGCAAAGTTTGGTTAAATTGAACTAACCCCAAGTAAGTCAGACAATATTTGCTGGCCAATTTTGGTATGCAAATGATTGGTCGACCTGACGCAAATATACCAGACTGTATCTGAATACAATTCTCTTGGTTGGTCATAGAGGTATTAAATTGGCTTACCAGTACAATAATTGAAAGTAGCTTCTGTGTCCGATCAAGTTTATGAGACATCCGAGAAACATGCGTTTTGCTGAAGCTACGAATCGCAAAGGCAATTACTTCGGCATTTTTTTTTCCGAGGATGTCTAATAAATTTTAAGTTCTATTTTTATTCCCATGATTTGTTGTGGAAAGTCTTCAAGATACTAGAAAATGCGTACCGCCAAACGTCACAACTGAACTTGGTCAAGTGCGCAGCACACGCGATAAATTTAAAGCAAAAACTGGATGTGTTGGGATTCAAGAGGATCTTTAAAGAGGGAAAAAAAGTCACAGATACTAACTATCCCCTCTGTCACAATGGTCGTGAAACTCTGCAACATTTTACATTTTTGTGCCCAAACCTACTTTTAATTCGGCAAAAAATTTCGAAATGGCTAGAAAACGAATTATCAAGGGGTAACAAAAGGTACATCTGGGATATTTTTGCTGCGTCTTCTCTAAAGTGTAAATTGTCTCTCCTGCTTGGTGATCTGCTTTCGATCACGGGGATGAAGTCGGGCTTTTTGATGCAGCAAGCAAAAAATTAATAACAGAGGCTGGAAGGTAAGAAGAGCGTTTGTGGAAGGGAAGCTATGAATATATCTAAATACATAGTATGTTTTTATCTGGTGTGATTTGTATTATATTGTAGGCCTATATAGACGGAGTCAAACCAGCAGAGCCAGTGTCCACTGCTGCTTGTTACTCTTGCGCAGCTTCCGCCCCCCCCCCCCGTCACTCCGCTGGGGGTCCCCCAATTTACACCCACATCTCCATAAGTATGCAATCATGGTGAATTGACAATTTTGCAATTTGATTTGTACATGCATACAGTGGTAATGCCTCTTTTGCAATGATTATACCACTGGAAACTTTATGTCCTACATTTTGTTATGTAATGTGACTGTGTAATGTACTTGTCCTTACGCTTTCTAGAGTTTTGTCCCAATTGTTGGGTTATCTCTAGTTTTGGTGCGGAGGACACAAATCACGAATTATTTATTATAATACTTAATTTTTAACGTATACATATTATCTGTGTCCATAACGATGACGAAGAACTTGTACACACACACACACATGTGTATATATATATATATATATATATATATATATACATATTCTGGCAACTTAGTTCTCATAGTTTAACATGAAAGCTCAAACATGATTATGTCAGGCAAAGCTAGAACAAAATATCATTTTACGTGGTAAGAGTTCCTTTCGTTATTGGTGGTGCCATTTTGTGGATTGCGTAATACAGTGGACGCAAAGTGAAAACAAATAAATAAACAAAAACAATGAAAATGAAAATGCTCTGGTGTGTCTGATTTTCAATGGACCTGCATGAAATTATGTGGAAATATTCTGGTGGCTAATGGGTGAAACAGGCATTACACTGCTGGCGCCAACTATGGGTGAACGGATAATATCAATTAACATTTGGTAAAATTTTTATAAAATTCATCATGTGAAGAAATTATAAGGCTAATTCTACCAAATGTATTTCTGATTCAGACGACTCCTCTATTAAGACTGTAATTTACTGGTCTTTAGTTTGTTCTAATCGGGAGATTGTCCTGTACTTGCGCTTGTGCACAAGCAAATTTACAAGGGCCTATCACGTTGATAGCATGATTCAAATAGAATCTCATAACAAGATATCTTCCAAATTCTTTCACTCGTTAAAAGCATGATATACCGACAACGTCAAAATCATATTAACCAAATACATCTGAAGCAATGGCGCAAGATACATAGAATTGGATTTCTATCTATCTATCTATCTATCTATCTATCTATCTATCTATCTATCTATCTATCTATCTATCTATCTATCTATCTATCTATCTATCTATCTATCTATCTATCTATCTGTCTGTCTGTCTATCTATCTATCTGTCTGTCTGTTTGTCTGTCTCTCTGTCCATCTATCCATCCACCTATCCATCCATCCATCTACTGTGCAAGTGCGGTCAACCAGCTGTTACGGAATTGGCCATTGTACTTAATGTACAACAATATTAGCATGAGCGATGCCGAAACCGTGTACTGCTCCGTTCTTAATTTCCACCAGCCAATCCTTATATTGCGGTAGCACATAAACCTGTGCACAACTTGCTCGCCTAAGACTGCATACCGGGAAAATTGGCAATAACAATCCAGGAAAAGGCCTCTGGACGCCAGGGAGTAATAAAATGTAATTGCTGGTCATACGACAATTAAGGAGAGTACATTGTGTAGATGGATCAGAATGGTCGTTAGCGATACAATGTGTCTGAGCACTTTATCCTTTACATCTAACACAATGAAATTGAAATGTGCTGCTAACGTTGAACTAGTATGTACTTCCATTAAGTTCTCCCTCATGTTATACACTGGACCATCGCCCTTGCGTGAGAAATAGGTGCTTTGCTAGAATTTCCCATCCAAATATTGTCCATAGTTCAAATGTTCGAGTTAACACAAGAATCCCACTTGACAGACACCAATTTCATGCGGGCTGTGTAAATGAAGTGGGGTCACATGTTTGTCATTTGGTCTCCACACGCTCTTCTGTCAGCTGTGTCGTGACACATCAAATTCAATTCATAAATAACACCAGCGCGTGCTTCACATTTAACGGCTTAAACTATGCCGATGATCTTGCTCTCATTCAGCACTGGTCTGCAATGTTCTCTTGAAGAACTTCAAAAATATTGCAAACGATGGAATCTGACTGCAAATATTGTCAAAACCAAACTTGGTTTAAACATGTTTTATTCAAACAACAATTGGGAAACCGGGCGAACCCTATATGTGTCCCTCTTGTACATATAAAAGCATAGAACTCAAAAGACATTACACACCAGGTAATCACAAAGACCAAGTAGTAGTCACACAGACCAAGTAGTCGTTAACATCAAACCAAACTTATAGTATTCAAGAAAACTAAAGTTACAGTATTCAACACAAGGGGCATAGAGTCAAAGTTCCTTTGCTTTGTTTTGAACAAAAGTCCATCGAAGTCCCAGAAAATTATTGTTATTTAGTGACTTGCCATATGAGACAATTTTTATGAGTGAGGCTTGGGGGGGGGGGGCTGGATATGCATTCTGGGCAAATTCAAGCACTTGAGTATCGAACAGATAAAATTGGAATTTTGGAGCTACACTGACAATAAACCTTACCATGGTTAGCTTGCCTGTATCGTTATTTTTAAAACAGAGATAATTATGTTTATTCATGCCTGTTCAAATTTCTCCAATGAGCAATTACCCACTTTTAAACAGCTATATGGTTAATGTCCATTTTTGTGATAGTTACAGATCCAACTTGCCTGCTTTAGCAACTTTTTGCTCACGGCAAGTGTTGCATTCCAAAAGTGCAACACGAGAGTCGGCTTTGCTTAATATATATTAATGTTCTGAGTCTGTGTGTAACTTCTGTATTTTTTGTTTCGATTACACCTGTAACAAGGTAACAGGGTATATTTTAATAAACTATCAGGTGTGGACACTTGTTCATTTTCCTTTACAACAAACGATATACTGGGTTTCTTATTGGACGTATTTATGTGGCAAATATGTTACACTTTCCATCAATGGATTGACTATTCTCGATTGGAAGTGACCCGTAGTATGCTAGCAAGGATTATTACAATGCTGGCGTCTGACGCCAAATGTTAACCAATCAAATTCCTTGCAGTTGTGAAGAGTTCAAGGCAATATATTGTGTTTGCTGGGATCCTTTCCATTTCGGTGTCACCATGTGTTAACCATTCAAATCTCTGGACTGTACTGTGTTTCACGGGACCATTTTGGTGGCGCCGACTGTTTTCAGTTCAAATTCCGGGCACTGGCAAACACCATGTGCGGCTTTGACTCGGACGCAGCTCGGACCATTGTCATTTTGATGCATCGGTGCCCTGTATGGACAGCTCCCTGGGATGAAAGCTCACTTTATTTGACGTCGGACACAAGTACCACGAACGTTTGTCAGACACTTCTTCAGCTGACAGCGTTTTGAAAATACAACCCTGGGAGTTGGGACGTGATTCCCCTAAATCAAAAGTGGCGGTGTACAACAAAGAAAACTAGAAAAGAAGATTTGCTTAACAGCAAATATGTCTGGGTGCCTTCAAAATGAGAACAATTTGAAATGTTACACGTTGCCATTTTTCAACATAATCTAAATTTCGTGTATTAGCCTAATTTTTATAAAGTAAAATGCTACAACTTTGGTTCTTGGTTCATTGGATGTGGCCATGTCACAATCTTATAAAGGGAAGTTTGAATGAAACTAGTATCTATAATAGTTTTGAAGCTATTCAACATTTTAATTTTGTGTATTTGCCTAATTTGCATAAATGGAAAACCTACAACTTTGGTTTATGGCACTGGATGGGGCTTTGCCACAAACCCACAAATTGAAGTAGGAATCGCACCCCTATCTATAATAGTTTTGAAGCTATTCAAGATTGACATTTTGCATGTTCACCTAATTTACATAAATTAAAATCCTACAACTTTGCTTCATTGTACATTGGATGCGGCTTTGCCACAAGCCTATAAATTGAAGTTGAAATGGCATGTCTATGTGTAATAGGTTTGGTTAGTCACCAGAGCATGTTTGCTGGTTTTTGGAAAAATAGTGCTTGAGAAAATCTCCAGACCAACTTGGTCATGAAGTATAAAGAAAAGAAAGAAAGAAAGAAAGAAAGAAAGAAAGGAAGGAAGGAAGGAAGGAAGGAAGGAGGGAAGGAAGGAAAGAAAGAGGGAGAGAGAAAGAAAGAAAGAAAAAGATAGAAAGAAAGAAAATTCCAGTGTTTATTAATACAGTGAAACCTCTCTGCGGTGAGCACCCTTGGGACTAAAGAAAAATGCCCACTCCTGACGGGGTCAGCCCTTCTGGGGAGTATAGATAAGAATGTGTGCATGTATATGTACATTATTCATACATGCACATATATACGTGCAGTGTATACAGATTATAATTCAAGGGGATGTGTTTACATGCAATACAAAACTGTCTTTCTTCCTTTATTACATAAACAAATTTTAAAAGAAGCTATCAAGAAACTATATATACATGTACCTGTGAACCAAGACAAGCACTGTACTCTCGAAGTGTTGGCTATGAAGAACAGGCTTCATCTCACTGGTTACAAGAAAAAAAGACATGAAAGTGTCCACTGAGATGACACAAATTCCATCCTCTTTGGTCTGGCCGACTCAGCTCTGTATTTAGTCTATTTTTAATAGACGGTACACACAGGCTTATTCTGGAGCCTGTGTGCCCTTGGGACTGATAAGCTCAGTAGACTGACATTGCTTCAGGCAAAAACAGGCCAGCCAGGACACCAGTTTCAGTCATGGTGCGCTGACAGGTCTGTGCAGTTCTAGTGGAAACTATAGCCTGCCTGGTACATATGGCAGCATGGAGTCGATCTGTTCTTGCATGAACAGAAAGAGATTCTATGTATTTTATTGAGAGCCTTATTACACAGTTGTTGTGAGTCCCCCCCCCCCCCCTTTTTTTTGTGTTTTATGTTTTTTGTTTTTTGTTTTTGTTTATTGTTTTTTTTTGGTAGAGGTCAAGCAATAGGTCATATAGCAAGCAGTTGAAAGCCTGCATGTGGATTGGGGATAAATTCAGTGAATTTAGCAAACATTAAATTTCCCCAAGTTTTGTTTGTATGCTATTGGATGTACCAGTTGTCTCAAACCTAAATGTGTAATTTAGAACTTGTGTCTGTCTGTAATAATCTGGAAGATATAGAGTTTTTACAATTTTAATTGCCCTAATTTGCATAATTTTTAACCTCATGATTATTCCAACCCAGGGGCCAAATTTCACCGTTAGGTGAGTCACCATGGCAAGTTTGGAGATTGTTGGAATAACAGTGTCCGAAAAAAACAAGGACAAACCTGGTCGTAAAATAAGAAAAAAAGAAAGAATTCTTTGAAAAACAAAATGTCTGGGTTGGCACCCAGACATAATTAATATGCGAAGTTTTAGGTCCTATCAAGTGCCAATTAAAAGTAAGCATAGGGCTTGTACTCAATGATTTACTGTAGAGATAATTTAAATGGAAGTCCAACATTGTACAGTTTGTTGAGAACCCGAGTGATTTGGCCTTCATATGCACAAGGATTGTGAACTGGTGTTTGAAGCATGCATTATATATTCATACGCAATGTATTGTGCGTCCCAGCTGGTGAACTCAGAGTTATGACCTTCAAAAAAAAAAAAAAAAAAAAACCTGGAAAAGCTCGTTAGCTTGAAATTATGGGGCCAGGTGACAAATCACATATCAGGTGCAAAACTTCAGTACAGAAGTGTTAACCTGGCAGAATGAGGACTTGCAGAACCCATCCGCCTCTGAGATTTCGTGCATCCATTTTTTTCTTTTCTTTTCTTTTTTCTTTTTGCGTAAAACCGCGTTTTTTTGAGTGGCCATATGACCTCGACATTCAAATAGTACAGAAACACATGATCCATATTCATTAATTCCAAACCCAACAATGACGGCAAAGAGATTTCAGACTTGCCAAAGCATCAACATTTCTTTTCCAATACCAATGTGAAGAAACAAATTTCACTCCTGACTTGAGACAGGCAGTCACCCATTAAAGTCAAGCTTGACGGGTTAGGTCCTCATTAGGTTTTATTATGCCCTGATGACAGCTATCCATAGGGCTCAATGTCATTCAAATCGGTTGATAACTTTTCCAGTTAGCAAAAAATAAGTAAATAAATAAATAAATAAATAAATAAATAAATAAATAAATAAATAAATAAATAAATAAATAAATAAATAAATAAATAAATAAATAAATAAATAAATAAATAAATAAATAAATAAATAAATAAATAAATAAATAAATAAATAAATAAATAAATAAATAAATAAATAAATAAATAAATAAATAAATAAATAAATAAATAAATAAATAAATAAATAAATAAATAAATAAATAAATAAATAAATAAATAAATAAATAAATAAATAAATAAATAGATAGATAGATAGATAGATAAATAAATAAATAAATAAATAGACAAACAGACAGACAGACAGACAGACAAACAAACAAACTTACCAATAAATAAAAAATAAATAAATAAATAAATAAATAAATAAATAAATAAATAAATAAATGAATGAATAAATAAATAAATAAATAGATAAATGAATGAATGAATGAATGAATGAATGAATGAATGAATGAATGAATGAATAAAAACAGAAAAAAAAATCGACATGGCCGTCCGATCGGAGAAATGTAGATCCAGGTCACTAATCGAAAATCAGGTGCATAACTTCAGTATAAATCACACTCCGTATTGCAAAGACGCCCAGCGGTAACTGAGATTCCGCACGTACTAAAATTTCAAAAACATTAGAAAAATCGCCATATGACCTTGACCTTCAACTGGGGACCCATTTGTTACAATAGGCAAAATGTGGTGAGGGCACCAAGGTTTCCGTGTATAGTTTTTTGACCGGATCGGATTATAAGTTTTTGAATGACGGTGAAAATTTCTAACGTGACAGTATGACCCGATTACGTGGAAATCTAGGTCACAGTGAGCCAAACAGTAGGTGACCAGGACAAGTAATTGTAGAAAGTATTTTGGGGTGAAAATTTCTTCGGAGATTCAAATTGTGACCGAGATATGGCAAAATCAAAAGTGCCAATATATATATATATATATATATATATATATATATATATATATATATGAATATATATATAATGATTATGACAATGATAATAACAGCGATGCAAAATTATAATACCATCATTATATTTATCATTTATTTATTAATTCATTTGCGCAATTTCTTTATACAAGATAGCCCACAAAGTAGCAAACATTTCTTCTTTCCAACAGGACGCCGTATATACATACATGCAGTTTGTACATTTACACGCACTAACGGCAGGAAAAATACAGCAAAACATCACAATTGACACGTAAAATACTCCTTAACATAAAGTAGTACACATTGGCTGTTCAAAGGTGAACTTATATATGCCGGATATGTTGCCATTAGATACAATTAAGTTGTTTTACTGACGGTGCAAGTTTGACTGATTCTGGGAGAGAGTTCACTAAATCTAATTTAGAGCCATGATATAAACATTTGTTATGACAGAGTTTGATGAATTGGGGTTTACATACATCATCATCGTCGTCATTAACATCATCGTCGCTGTCGTCGTCATCATCATCGTAAAGACCGACCACTTTTGTTTGGAATCTCGCTGTCAGTCCCTTCACATTTTGTGGCAGTGACAAAAGAATCCACGAATATCATAGGCGCACTCTGTGTCCTAAATGTCCAACATATTGCTACAATATAACACTAGTGACTGATGCGTCTCTCGTTGGTTCTCTTTTCAATATGGGTGTTTTCTGTATGGATACAAATTAAGCAGAAGACCCTTCGTTCTTCTGATCTTTTAGAGTCCTTTGAAGGAGTTAAGTGACAGCCAATAGGGCGTCTATGGTAGCATTTTTTGCAGCAGCGGTGAATCAACTTTTTTTTCTGGTCTGCATGGACCATGGGCGGTCAATTGCGTGACTTTGCAACTTTGGCAAACGAATCACCTGCGCCGTAGTGTCAATGCGTACATCAAATCCTCTTAGGAGCTTCCGAGATACAAGCATCTGTATGTAATACTGTTTGCCGATACTCTGAGCTCAGGCATTTTAGCTACTTATTTCCTGAGACATTATGTAAAACACGGCACACGTATCAATGGTTGGCACATCGTCACCACACGGCAGTCTGGGCCGCGGTACTCAATATGTAGTCAATAATTGCTAACGTGCCAAAGTCAGACGTATTCATTCCTATTTTATATATAATTTTAGCCCACTTAACTATGTACGGACTAATGCCCAACAATCCCCTTACTGAGGGGGCTCACTTGGGAAAATCCCTGTTTCCGCAAGTGATGAATGAAATATGTTTAAAACAACCATCCCTTGGGTGTTCTGACAAATACCACGGTGAACTGCACATTTGTCTCACGTTCATGATAATTAAGACTACTTTATATTAATATTTGTACCAATTTTCTCTTTGATAACGTGCTGCTTCTTGGCTACACAGATTAATACCGTACCCTTTTGACGGTCACAGTTATTCGACTGCCACAAAACAAGAGTTATCAGGAACTATTTTTTGTTCATGTGGTTATGGATGTGTAATTTGACCTCAGGGTTACCAGTGACACTGTTCACAATTGGGCAAGAAATTCATTCGTACGTATATACAAGGAGGGTAGTCTACCCTCCTTGGTATATGTAAAAATGTGCAGAATGTTGTCCTTTTCCTTTTGACATTTAGTGGTCAAAGGATAATATATTTGAGTAATTGGTATATAATTTTGCCACCTAATATTCGGCCAGTACCGGCCATCATTTGTGACATGTCCATTCTGTATCCTTCGTTCCCATTGACTCACATTGTAAGCGTTTCTGTTTGCTCTAGTCCTTCGCATTGCAAAAATAGGTGAAACTGATGTATAATTTCTGATGATTACAGAATCACACGTGCGCCTGACATGCAGCACTATAATGAAACGCCCATAATCGCTGCGACCTCTTTAAAATATGTCGATATCAGGACCGTCACGCCCATTCTACCTACTTCCCGATAAATGAAACTCATGATATTATATTGGGTAAAACGAATGAGAACATTCTACAAATTAACACTCCATAACTATTTTGTTTGAAGAAAAGAAAGATAAAGAGAAAAAAATAGTGGAAGAGAAAAAAATAGTGGAAACGTTTTAAACTAGAATTAAATAGAAAACATTATTTCCCTTTGATTGTATCATTGCCGTTTTTTTATATATATAAATTGTTAACTTGTCTACAGGCATTTTTCTCATTCATATTAAATGGGTCATTTGTGTAAAACTTCATGCACTTATTGTCTGTGATGTAGCAGCTTTTAATATATCATGTATGAAATATGCCATGGATCCTGAATGGACATAGTAATCGGATTGGCTTTCCCCCCCTCCCCTAAAAAAAACTTTCATTCGAAATGTTTGTAGAATTTACGGTACCGTTTTTTCAAATACGATAAAAATTACTTTACACCAGTT
This sequence comes from Hermodice carunculata, assembly GCA_964020975.1. Lineage (NCBI taxonomy): Eukaryota > Metazoa > Annelida > Polychaeta > Eunicida > Amphinomidae > Hermodice > Hermodice carunculata. The sequence goes on from OZ026621.1 coordinate 17,793,544, forward strand.
ATGGTTATTTTCCGCTTTCACAAAATCACTAGGTTATGTTACGCTGGGTTGTAGAAATAATTTATTTTTCAGTGATACTCTGCAAATTATACGGGATATTGACCACATGATGTGTTGTACACTGATCCTTATTTGATTATGATCACAACTCTAATGCTCGCTACATAAACATTTTTATATTGCACAGTAAATACTAAGACCGTTAAGCTTCTTAAAGAGGCGAAAGGTGATTTCATCTGTATTAGTCAGGGCCATCGGATTTGTCTGATCTCTTTATCATGGCGGCATGACTACACGCTGTGATCCATGAACTGAGAGAGTAATAATAGCACAAGGTTCTTGTTGACGAATTGTACAGTGTTGTCAAAATGAGTGCCCCCTCCCCCATTTTACGTAGCTAGAGACCCAACTGTGCATTATTACATCCGCTAATTGAGATACATCGTACACCATTGACACAATGATCGCTCCCTGGCTTCTCATAACAGGAAACAGAGGACTGCGTTATTGCGTGTCACAATAAGCTAAATAGCCATCTCAGCTGAGCGTGCGCAGTGGGAGGTGTTCTTGTACTTAGGTCACATGGCATTCAATGCATCTTCGCCCACTTAGCACAGAAATGTACAAACATTGAAAAGAATTGTAACGGGTGGCAGCTTTATTCATAACGATTTTTATGTTTGTTATCAGCTGTCGGCTATACAGTTTTAATATATTCATAAAATTAGTTCAAGAAGGTGATAAAAGAGAACCCTTGATACTGCATACCAGGATAACTTGACAAGTTGAACGGGGAATGGTCACTTCCTGTGTTGAGCGACCTCTGACCTTAAGCAGCGTCGACTGGGCTGTGTTCAGATAGTGACTTGGCTTGCTAGGCGTATGATGTATTGGTAAAGTTTGAAAATTCTACAGAATCTTAAGAAACTGCGTATGGATAACATCCGCCACTCAGGTGGGTCAAAATGTTTCAAAAGTGGTTATCAGCTTATTCACCCTTTCCTTTGTGTTATCACTGCACTACATATTTTTTGCCGCATTCTCATGGGATAAGGTGACGTGGACTGAAGATGAACTTTCTAACAAAAGAACAATCCCACTGAATAGTAGTGAGTTTTGATGGACCAGCATAGGTATGGGCGCAGTGCCTAAAAGTCTCTCTGTGTGTCTATTTTTTAATTATACAATTTGCATTATCTCCTATACAACCATCTGTCAAGGACATAGCTTGCTGCATCGTTTGAAGTTTAGTCAGGTATTCCTGCTCCCAAACGTTGGCTGTTTTGACAAACAAGAAAGTGGACCTGCGTACGGACCTTATTTTTAACTGCCGCGCATCTAAAATACGTGCAAACAGGACTGCGAACGAGCAAAGCAAATTTATAATTCAGAACTGCCAGAGACCTCCAAGTCGTATCAAACAGGACACTGGCCGAGTACAGCTATAATTTATAATTGCAAGAGACTCCAAGAACGTAACAAATAGCACGCGAGTCGAGTACAGCTATAACAAATAACCACCAAAAACACAAATAAGGTACCAAGCAATACATGCTGTGCTAACTAATAACTGTTTCCAGGGACTCAAACCCTCCCGTTTTTAGCGGAAAATCTCCCATTTTTTGCCTTTTTTTCAAAATTCTCCCGTTCTCTCTATTAGAATATGTTTTCTCCTACCCAGATAAAAAATGGACGAGGTAAAAAAAATCATCAAAATACACAATTTGTTCTCCTTTTTTTCAAAATTTTCTCATCCCAGGAGGGGGCGCTGTCCTCCCAGACCCATCCCCCAGCACAGTCGCTGTGCTCCGTCACATCTCCAGTTTCAATTTAGTACTCCTAGAGGGAGAATCTCCATTTTTATGAAGCTTTGGGTTGGAGTCTCTGTTGAAACAGTTAGTTTAAACATATTTTATTGCAAAAACAATTGGCCAACAGGCGATGCCTATATGAAGGCCTCTTGTACATAAACAGACACACAACAAGTAAATGGATAACATCTAGATAACGAATAGATAACAAACAGGACATTACGGACTGTGGTAAGAAGGAAAGGGAGGGTAAGCCAGTCTGTGAGCATTACGTAAATTGGTAACAGGAGTCAAACATTAAATCTTCCAGTTGCTTTTATGTAATAGTGGACAGCATTAAAAATTTCCATATTCTTTGAATTCATTTTTGTTGATGTTCCAAACAGAATTGAAACAGTTTCAGGAAATGCCAAAACAGGACACTCTACGAAAACTACACACATTATGATAACTGCCAAGGGATATTACCAGAGGACAACTGTACCGCATTCTTAAGAGGACGACTAACGGGTGAGCCTACGAGATACAGTAGTTACCAATGGATCTCTTGGGCACACCACACATTGCACAACTGACGTGTGAGCCAGCCAGATCTCAAGAGCGTACCAAATGCTAAGCAGGATCACTGTATGTGAAAGCTGGCCAGATAGGATAGCCGCCAGTGGATCTCAAAAGTGTACATGGCAAGTAGTGTAACACACGTGAACACTGAATCTACCACGTGGATCTCCAGAGCGTGTTTTCTGTATAGAGTTGTCTTGTGTTGGCAACGGCAATATCATAAATCTACATTATTTTATTTCAGCCACTGGCCTCTCGGTTCTACTCTGACAGTGACTCTTTAGACTTATGCATTTTGCTATATTTTTCGAATGTGTATAATACATTCTTACCAGCAGAGGCACACACACACACACACACACACACACACACACACACACACACACACACACACACACACACACACACACACATATATATATATATATATATATAGTGGCGTAAGGGAGACTTTTCATCAATACGGGCAACTTTGAACATGCAAGACAAAATAAAATTACAATGATTTGAAAGAAGCCTCTGAGTTGTTAGCTGTGAAACAAGTAGAAGCTGACACTTTTAAAACCAGCTGGTGTAACTGTGTTTGGAGAAACAAACCTACAAATATAAACGCGAAATAAAGCACACCGAGATAAGAGTACTTTAGACATAAAATAGCAAAGTATTCTATCATCTAAAAAGAATAGAGCATGATTTTGCAAAGTCATACGTATTGATAAAGGTAGTAAATCATCATCATCATCATCATCATCATCATCATCATCATCATCATCATCATCATCATCATCGCTGTTCCCACTGCTATGGTTATAGTTATTTTTGGTTATGTTTGTTGCTGTTCATTAATATCCCTATTAATAATTAATATTATTTTCATTTCTATTCTCTTTTTCAATGACCTTATTATTACAATTATTATTACGCGCTGAGACAGTGCGTACACATCGATAAAGGTCATCCTTAGCCTGAGGGAAGACGGTCAGTCGTTAATGGCGGGCGCCCAATCTACACAACACTGATGGGATGAAGTTAACACGTCTAATGAAGGGACCAATTGGCTTCATTGTATGGCTGACATTTGTCTGATGTCATAACCATTTACATTATTTATTATGTCATATGTCAAGTATAATTTATTTATCCGCGACCATGGATATAAAGTGATTGCTGTTCATCACAAACAGTTAACCGTTCTCATTAAAATACGTCCCGTGAGTGACAGGAAATTTAACCCTCCAGCTGTTGACTCATAACTGATAAGAGAACTCAGCTCGACAATGTGGTCCTATTTTGGCAGTCATCTTTTACAAATCAATCAATTTAGGAAAGCAAATAATACCACAGCAATATTGATTTTGCTGATTAAAATTTCTGCCATTTCATCTACTTGTAACGAATCATTTTAAACAATAAATTCATAACTTGAAAACTGTGGACCTCACCCTTTGAGTGTTTTTTTTTTCCTCCAAAAAGTTTGCGCTATCACTTTGCACATGTTAACCAATGAGGCTGGTTAGGTCCTGGGCACTCATTAATACTTTTTGTATATATCGTATCGTCAATGCCCTCTTTAAGGGGATCCACCCTGTTACTGTTGCACGGTAATCGATAAAAGGTTTCCATAAGAATGACGCCCTCGCATTGATAATACCAGAACGCATCATTACCTGCCACCCAATCATTGATAAGTAATAGGCTCTACTCTTTGCCTTGGCCCCATACCTCGTTACACATCTTGCCCTTTAACTTCTGCCATATATTAGCAATGAGCAAACACAAAAAAAATTAAGCCTCCCCTATAATTGGAAAATGGCTTGATTGTTTAATTTCTACTAAGATGAAAATCTTTGAAAAAATACTGTATGCTTTACCTCCACCCCTTTATCAGCAAGCATTATGTACCAGTCTCACATTAACATCAATTAATTTCACAATTCTAAAATTTTTCTTCTTTTAAGTTACATACGCTGACATTTGTGTCTGTTGAAACCGATAAGTTCTCCTTTTATCTCATGCTATATACTAGTCTTTTATTATTTATTTTCCTTTGTCTCTCGTTTCGTAATCTATTTTGGGGGCAACCAGCTCCTCCGGTTCGCTTGGATCAATCATCCCTATATATCTCGTCAGATCAATCAGCTAGCGATGCCCTAAACGAGCATTTACATCCTTATGTCTTCAGGTTAGATTAACCCACATACTATCTCAAACGAATGTTTATTCCTCTAAAATAAGTCACCTCTTGCAAAGTTTGTGATGCCTGTCGTGGAAAGTACCGAAAATGGAATTACAGACTGGTTATAAACTTACCACGCTTTGTAATCAGCCACGTGTAAAGATTAACTCTTTCAACGGTAATCACAATAACGTTAGACTCAGCTGAATCATTATATTGTTTTCACGCATAATACCGGGAAGACTATTTTCAACATTAAAATACCATAGCTTCGATATATATGTGTTAAAAAGTACACGCACCGAATTGACTACACGCGAAAGCTGTATTCAATCTGCCAGTGGCAGTGAAGTCCTTTTCCGCGGAACTTTACAAACCTTGATAAACATCATGGTGCGCAGTGCATGTAAGAAAACGTACATATGTTCACCATGGGGAATACATGTAAAGGTAGGGATAGGTTTATCAACACCGCCTGGGATATGAGAAAAAAACTTAACAATACATAAGTTGGATACTGATAAATAGTGCAGATAAATCGCTTACATATTTGTTCCTTCAGTAACAGGAATTCGTCAATTTGTCACATAAATAGGCAGAACTGTACAATAGATTGATCAATGGATGACATGGTGCCACGTCTGTCTGAGTCACCGGTGTAAACAATGACGCTTTATGTATTGAGAATAAACATGTAAATTAAAGATATTCCAGACAGTCAGAGATCGGCACTCGTCTTCATAAACACGGCCAATTCTTTTTATATTTTATACTTTTATACTTGAGGGGGGGGGGGGGTGGTGCCACCACCTTGCTCAACATAATGCACCTGTTATGAGGATGTGTGTGGGGCGAGTGTTTTTACTTTATTATACCATTGCCTTTCCCATTTCTTTTTTGGGGGAAATGGTGGTCCTTAAAAGGACCTTTTTGTTGTTGTTGTTGTTGTTGGTGTAATTGGGAGGTTGTACGCACCAATAGCGGGTGTGTCCACTACGCTTCTGGAAGCAATGTTGGATCCGCCTTTGCACGCTGCTGGTCAGCTTGGTGAACTCAGCCAAGGGAATTTGATTCCACTGGTCTGTGAGCCTCTGTGCCAGTTGGTCCAGGGTAGCCGCTAGTTCTTCATACTAATCCCTGATTCGACGGCCAAGCACATCCCACAAACGCTCCATTGGGGACAGGTCAGGAGAAGGGGTCATGGTTACAATGGGATATTTTGTTGCTGCAGGTACTGCATGCTGACTCCGGCAGTGTGTGGTCGTGTGTGATCCTGTGGAAACAGCTAGTAGCCCTGGATATTGTTGGACCAACTCGTCAACAGTGGGCAGGATGTCATCCACGTAGCATTGACCTGTTAGTGTGCCGTTCATCCTGATGACAGCTGTTCATCCCTCTTGCTTCCCCCCCCCCCCGCCACATCATGACACTCTCCCCCGTTGTGGTCATTTTCAACTATACTTCCTTCTACGAACCTCTCGAAAGGCATTTGTAGAACCCTTGTTTTTCCATTATGAAATTCCAAGCAGAATCAGGATTCATCTGACCACATCACGCCTGTCCACTGATTTCTGGTCCAGGCTGAATGTTCCTCACATACCTGTACCCGTCTTTTGTCTTGTGTGCAGGCCCGGCGCTAGTGCTGACGATACCGTTAGGTGGAAAGAAACCTGTGCCTCTTCACATACTGGATCGAGTAACGGTCATCCGTCCAATCTGACAGTCGTGGACACCCAGGTCTAGCCTTCGTCTTGCACCCTGCGGTTTCCTGGAAACGGTCCCACCACCTTTTGATGGAATAGACGCCTGGAGCACCCCATTGTCCTGGCAACCTCCCGCAGGGAAAGGCCAGTCTCCAAAATCCCAATGATTCTGCCCCTTTCAAATTTAGACAGCTGTTGGCGAGCCGTACGCCGTGGCATTGTGGATTCACACTGATCCCAGTAGTGCCATGGGCCCCTGTTAAAGCCCATAAGCAACCCGATACCAAACACCCTCTTCGCGCCTGTCTTGTTGTTATACTACTTTCACGACATTTTTTGTCGATGTGACTGCTCAGACATACGCTAAACAATCCTGTAGATGTCACATAATATTCCATAAGACACCCATATTTTCCATATAAAGGCATATTTATAGCGTATATCAATTGCGGTGACATCTTTTTGTCCCCTAGCATTATATTTTCGTTCCGTCCATGACATTATATGAGGACGCTTTCTTTACAAAATGGGGTTTCTTCCGGGGAAGAATTGTGACAAAACATTTGTGAGCATATATTCTGGAACGTCGTTATAAAACGGGAGGGAAGGGCGTTTAAATCTACTGTAGACCTCCAGAAAGTTATTTTAGAAGGTACAGACTGTAACCTTGTTTGTTTATATTGCTTTCAGGTTGATTTGGTAGCGTAACAACCTGAGTGTGTAACGTGCCCCAACGTTCGAATACAACTGATTGTACGTCAGTTACCAAAAGAGTACACAGCGGTTGCGCTATCTCGAGGCACACATGTATGTGGCTCAGGCTTCTGAAGAGGACGTGTGGGTGCGTCTCCTGCGCACTTAGATAAATCAGGGTAATCCGTCGCAAAAACTCAGACTCAGGCACAGGCAACACATATTCGACCTCTCATGATACACAGAATCTGTACATTAATGGCATAAAAGGACAGTGAGAGGCGACGTGAATGTGCATGAATCTATAATAAAAATGAAACTGCTGGTCAGGGAGACGCCATTAACTCTTCCAGCCAAGTTTTGGACCGGGTCAACAGCTTTCCTTGTCACGCTTTGGGCGCAAAGCGCCCTTGCCCTGGACTTTTATATTCTATGCAAGTGCAAGCATGCTGCCATTTGAATGAAAGGTCTTTTCACAAGGAACATGAATATAGCACGTTTGTCATTATTCAGAGCAATTCGTTTAAAATAGTTCGCCTGTAGTCACGGTTGGCATTGGAAGAATTATAAGGTTTGGGAAAGCCGCTATCATGCTTGCTACCCATATGAAGTGGGATCTCAGGAGTGTTAATAAAACAATGTAGAATAACAAGGACACAAAAAACGCCACAAGCATACATAAAGGCAACACGGAGGATTTGTGTCCTCATGTATCTATATTAGTCGCAGCGTTACAAACGTATAAGTTATAATGCGTACATCCATTTGCGTATTTTTTATAAGGGAATGTTTTTCTAAGTAAAAAAAATACATGTTGTAAAATGCATGTACAATGTAATATGTATGCAATTTATTTCTGATAATTTCATGAGAACTAATCACTGTTTCCACAATTCTATGCCCTGTGCATTATTTGGCAATTTAGCTGTGAGTCCGAGATTTATAGATGTCATTGTTGGGTGTCCGTGTTGTAGGATATAAAATGATGAATATCTAAATAGTTAATAGTCTTGTTTCATGACATTTGGTCAGCAACACGAAAATGCTGTATGGAAGCTTGACGCGGTAGGCATTGGGAGCCCGGAGCCCAAAAGGGGATCCATCCGTGCTCCGCATATCATATATATGATGGAAGCAAGACATGTGAATTATATATCATTCAAGCGCATGAATACAGCTTGGCGAATTATATTATCAGCGCGTCATGTGAATATAGCTTGGAGAATTATTTATCACCTTGTCACATGAATACAACTGGGCGAATAAGTTATCAGCCTTGCACTAAATACGAGTGGGTAAATTAGTTATCAGCCTAGCCCATGAAATACGACTTGGCGATTTATATTATTCTCAGCTACGCAGCTATGCATTTGACATTTCCCAAACACAAAACTGAATATTATTGATGACGTGTAGTCTGACATCATTTGTTTTTGTCTTGTGGTCCTTCCATTAAACATATTTTTGTGGTTATATTTATGGGAAAAATATTACCATCTGGGTCATATGCCATCCATAAGACCTCGGCAGCCATATAAATATTAACTTAATTATTATGTATTTAGCTCGATACTTGCACGTGTTGGTGTAGGTCTGTTCCTATATGAACAACAAACACGCAATCTGAAGAATAAATAGTCATTTGAGATAATTTTGCTTTCTTCCTCGAAAGTGCACCAAGGTGGTGCTGCATCTTTGTGTGTCACAGCATGGTGCAACATGACGATTTCTCAGTTCTCTGCACTCAAGACATACCATTTGGCAAGCCACTCCGTCTGTAAATGAAACAGTAACGGTGCCGCGTCATAATGTCACATGTCCGTGTTTAAAGATGTGGCATTTGACGAGCCTACTTGTGCCATGATTGTATCACTTGTCTGTGTATTACAGATAAGGTAGGATTCGGCAAGCCGGTCTATGTATAGAACATTGGATGTGAATTTGACGATCATTCTTCTCTATTATACGTGAATTACCAACCATTCTTCTCTGCGATGTATACAATGACGCTGTTCCTCTGTGAACAACCTTCCGCTGTGACAAACGTAAGAACAATTCATCCCCTCTTGTCCAATTACATCTCAAGACATTGCACTATAAAGTTTCTATCCACAAAGAATTTGAAAACAAAACGAGACTCAGGCCCAACTATTCCATTCAGTCTCCAGTTTATATTCTCTGCGGGCACCTACATGTATAAAATAAATACTCCTTATATGCAACTTAAAACGTTTTGCAGATTTTTACCACGAGGCATAATGGTTTGTCCCAGTTGTCTATCCTATAAAATGCAGCATGTGACAGTTAAAAATTCTACACGTTTTTGTGTGTCGGGAAAGGGCGAATGACAGCACTTTTGGTTGAAAACTAAAACAAATTACAAACTGGCTTGCAATAATGTATAAACGAAATGCAATAACATGAACCTCATACACATAAATGCACTTTGTATGATCCAGTTGAAGACGTAGGCACGGTCAGATGCAGTCTTTTAAAAAAAACCCTCTAGATTGTGATGTTTGCACGTCGGAAAACGTTTGGAGTGATGGTTCAAGTTCCTGTCTCTTCGTTGCTTTCGTGGTTGTCAAATAACATCCTCATCAACACGTTGAACGTATTGGATGACACGAGAAGCCGTTGAACTCTTTCGTTCCCAATATCGGTAAAGGTCCATGTCACTTTTATCGACATAAAGATACTGGACTCGTATGCACTATAAACCGACCTGTTATTCGATGATCTGCAGGCCTACAGTTACCATAAGAGACCATACGAACAGTCCAGGTGAAGTTTTCCTCGGCGCTCAAAGTGTTCCGAAGAAACCTGTAACTTCAGCCAAAAACGTGGCTGTGAAAGAGTTAAGTCTTCTTCATCATTACCATGATGCACAGCTGCAGTATAAGACTACCCTATGGCGACAGCTACATTTTGTCCTCATTATTGTCTGTTATAGAGGGCCGATGGTACAGGACAGCTTAAATTAACAGCCATACATTGTCTTCATTATAGCCTGGAATGCAAGACTGGTAGTACGGGGCAGCTTGTGTCGACAGACATATATTGCCAACAGTCATACCAGGGGTGCTAAATAAGAAATTTCTCTTAATCAAAATAAATGTCTTGCTGCAGAAATAAATTACAAGCATGGTAGCACAAGACATTGGTAATTTATCCGTATTGCAATACAGCTTTGACCATGTGAGCGCATTTAAATCACCCTTTGTGTGTTTTCCAAGATATGCTGCCATAAGAATAAAAAAGCAATAATCGTGATAATTAATTGAATTCTACAATATACATATGCTGAAAATGCCAAATGATTCGATGCTTATCTTAGACCCTGCACGATCGTAATATATTAAAAAAAAAAAATTATAAAATGTGTGTCCAAGGGGAGAAACTCGATTAACATCATGTAGCACGGCGGTAGGCCGTCTACTGGCTGAGTAAACCAGTGTAATGCAGCGCACGGTTGATATTGGTGGGTCAGCCTATGGCTTCTTGCCATTAAATGTGTCAGCGCGCCACGAGACGGAAGTACGTCGTCGCTGAGGCATCGTGGGGGTACCGGAGCGGACTGCACCAAAGTAGGCAGGTCACTCATCAATAGTTCGTCCATTGGTAGGGCCAATCAAGTGTTACCTTACTTGCTCCCTGCCCCAGCCTGGGTGTCTGCCAACGGAATCTCAGCCAGAGCAACATCCCGTGTATCCGAACCCGTGCTGGGCAGGTGTCCTGAAGTAACGCAAACGCATAATCCAGATGAATTAAATTGCCCATAAGGCTTAAGGATAATGAATAGAATCGATCTGTACAAAACATGAGGTACATAAAGCCGGGTTGTTCCGTAATGTCTTACAGCTTCAGTTAGGTCCAAAGAGACAATCGTTTCTTGTGCTGATGGTAATTATGACAAGAGAAAGAGGTGAAGTAACAGGACAGTCCATAAATTTCATTCAATATGTTATTGAAAGTATGAGCTAAAGAAGACGAGCGCTACAAAAAGTACGACGCGCAGACTAAACGTCAAAAATGGCTGCTGGAAATTGACCATTTCGTGCGCACTAATTTAAGCAAATTCTAGCGAATGGAAACATTTTTACAAACAAAATATGCCATTCTTGCTTGTCATTGTAAAATAACATAGCCCTATGCCTCACCTTGATTCAAACCTGGCATACAAGTAAAACTACATTCCGTCAATTTTGGTTAACGTAACATATTCCACTTCCCTATTTACAATGATGTATGGTACTTTTCTGGTTCCATCTAAGCCCTTATAAGGTCATATCGTCCTCTGTAGATTGGTTGACAAGGAAAACCGTTTAGCGTGGTCGGATACGCGGGTAAATTCTGTCGGGAACGGGAAAGGGGGCCGCGGGAGGATTATAATAAGCGGGTGTCCAAGTGGCGCAGCCCGTTTGCATAATATTACACAAGCTGCACATTGCCAAGCGCAGAGTACCCTGTGTACAGACTGTGCATCAAACAAGGCAGCGATAGTGTGCCACTCTTGTGGAAAAGTAAAACATTGGGATCACATGAGACTTGTTCCTCAGTTTGTGGACACGGCCGGTAATCGCTTTGATTTGAAAGTTTCGTTGAAGTCGTCGCACGTGCAACGCTACACACTTTCGCGATTTCTGCCGCAGAAGTGCTGCATGCAACCGTTGTCACGTTAAGTGAAAAATGTAGACAACAGATGCCACATCCATGGAGTACAGTAAAATTGATGACGGAATCTATTTTTGACCGCCACTAGCATTACATAATAAGTACATTTAAAACTGGGAAACTGCGTTTGTTGGCGGTTTTACGGAGAGACAGAAAGGGGGAGAGACGCAGAGAGCGAGCCAAACCGAAAGACGAAGAATCACCTGTAGTGACCTTTGCGTTGCACGGCCTTAGGATCACAGTAATAAACTAGGAGGAAGTGTCACTTATTACAAGAAAGTAAGCTGTGACGGGCTAATCTATCAGTTAAATTGGCCGCACATCTTAGTGTTATCCACATGTACGTCTGCGGCAACACAACAGCTATTGCCTATCTACCTATTAGAAAGGCGGTGCTCCTTACACCATTCGGCCATAATTCTTGTTGTCTCCGAGGCAACTGCAATGTCCTTTTTTCTGTTCATCCCCACTTTCACTATGGCTGAAGCTCGATGGCAATGTGACCTGCATACATACTACTTATACTTGTGATAGTGGATTAGATCTAACACTTTCGGTTTCAATGCGAGTGAGTGAACTGTTAAGCCTTTCAGTGCCAAATTTTTGGACTGAGTCAACAACTTTTTGCAGCGCACATTGAATACGCCAAATGCGCGCCCAGAAAAGATGTTGACTTGGGGTATTCTCTCTGCAACTGTAGGCACACTGGTACTTGAGTGGAAGGTCTTTTTACGAGGAATATGAATCTAGGATTCTAAAGATAATTCAGACTAGTTTGGCTTACGTAAATCGATTTAAGACGTGATTGGCACTGAAAGAGTTGAAATACAGCTTTTTAAAGCTCTTTGCAGCAGAAAGTTATCAATAAAAGGGGAGATTTTATATTATGAGAGTATTTCTTCACTATCAGCAACCATATCTTACGTGCATTACATCGGTATCATCCCTTGCATTCATCGTCTGCACAATGTTCATGTTTATTTCTCCTCATGTATGTATGTATGTATGTATGTATGTATGTTTGTATGTATGTATGTATGTATGTATGTATGTATGTATGTATGTATGTATGTATGTATGTATGTATGTAAGCATGATCCACCGGTCGTTATGTTTGTACTTGCAATGAATTCAAGCATCGCCCGTTGTGTTTGTACTCTCACCTATGCAGAACCTGTAAGTACAGATTCTGCATACAAGATGTTCAAATCCAATTGAAACCTGTTATAAAAGAAAAAACAACCTTTCCTTTTGCTTTATTTTATTTCATTTCATTTCATTTCATTTAAATCTAATTTATTTACGGGTGGCGTTGGGGGCGCGGGCGACATTTTTGTCTCTAAACTGCAAGGCGACATCCAGATTCTCTTCCATGTTACCAGCGTAATATGTCTTGTGATTTCATTTAGAATTTTGCATGCATGTAATATGAAAAGGCTATTCAGTCTCACTTCTGTACACTGTTTTCATATTTCCCTATCAAACCTACCTTCAGGCATTTAAAGATCAGCACACAAAATGTTCGGGTTCTTTTTTGTTTTTTGTTTTATTTTTTATTTTATTTATTTATTTATTTTGTATAAACCAGCCCACATGCACGGCCATTGCATGCTCGTACCTCCACTAAAAATTAGAAACCATGCTCATTGAATCAAAGCGTGACATCCTATGGCAAAATTAATGTACATTCCCTCAGGAAGCCTACTTTTGATGTCATAACCTGACACCCAATATGCAATCCAATGATACGATATGGTCCCAGCGTAAACAGTTAAGAATAGGCCATTAAAGCACACCAGACGTATTAAGTTTTGGGACTTGCCGCTGTCAAAGGACATTCTTACCTCAGACATTACAGATTTCTAATTGTAGTTTTCAGCTGTGCATACTGCATTGCTATACACAATAAAACATATGACAGTATGTTACTGGTGCCAAAGTATGCCACTCGCTCCAATACACTTCCCTCAGCAAAGAACTTCATTTGGAAGCACCTTGGCAGTTTATCTAAATTTGTCGGCTACACGCGTTAGTTGCACTAGTGGCGGACTCTAAACTCCACCTTATCATACAGAAATACCAGTATGTCTCCTAAAAATATAACAATACTTTTTTTCAAAAGCCTCCTAAATACAAAACAGATCACTTTTTTTTTCAGATTCTACAGGCTGTGTGCCTTATGATACGCAAACATATGCACATGGTTCATACACATAAAACGTTTAGGTATCACTCAACGTTGCAGTGTGCGAATATTTCATCCAAAATTGGACCTAAAAGTGGTTCAGAAAATATATTTTAAACAAAAATCTTTCTCAAATGTGAGGACTATCGGTTTTACGTGTTTATGAAGCGTTTGTCACAGGTTTTTTTTTTGGCAAAACCTTGCTTTGCAACACTGGACTACAAATGGTTTTTATCGATATTGATGATGGATGATGATGAAAGTGGCAGCTGAAAGACAATCGCATTTTCGTCATATGTCAAACTCAAAGGGCCAACAGTTCAAAACTATACCATATTTTTCACAAGTGCCAAACAATTTCCCATATATTTGTATAAGGTTTTTTGAAGAGGTGCAATCAATGTAGAATTTTCCCTCAATAAAGCATTTTTATGTGCTGCATTTAATTGTCACATAAACTTTATTTCTTCCAATGGAATCAAAACAACCGAATACACATTAAGACTCTATGTTAAAAAGAGATGAGGGATTCGTCAAGTCACGAATTTACACCTGACAAGAGCTTAGAGTCTACTTCTTTATGTTTTCATTATACGTAGCAGTACTTCGTAATTAAAACATATTTCATTTGTGACAGAACAAGCGTACTCCAAATAATACTATATATCAACAACTGGAAAAATGGTATAGCCCTGTATTGACCACTTTGGAACGAGAGATAGACAGAGAGAGAGAGAGGGAGAGAGAGAGAGAGAGAAAGAGAGAGAGAGAGATTTAAACACATTTGCATTATAGCTAAGATCCCATTGTGCATAGTCCTTTCTGTTTTGCAGTGAAGCTTATATACTCTCATTTGCATTATAAATGCGTTTGATTGATATCAACAAATTTCACATGCATGATATTTTAATATCTTTGAGTTTGTTTACATTGCCTTAAAAGCGAAAGTGAAACAAATCAATACCACATGCCACAAGCGCTGGTGCCACAACGTGAGAATTCCTACTGATTGGCTCGCTCTCTTCTTTTCACGTAAAAATATACAGATTTATTGTACATATAATTTTCTGGAATTTGAAGCAAGGATGTCATACAATTTGGCAGCCATGAAGAAATGTGTGGTTATAACCTAGTCTGTCGCGCCTCGTTCACCACTGTTGACGTAAGAATCAATGCATCGATCCCGCCTCTTAGTGAACACAAAAGAAATTGACGTCTTAAGTACAGGTTGAAAATCACAGTTTCATTTTACCATGTTTCACCGACGAATTAGAAATAGCTTCGTGATTGCAATAAGCAAAGAGGCTCAAGTAAAAGGTAGCAACCAGCAGGTCTTCCTTAATGACTCACCACCCTCACCAGGGGGCAGTGTGGGGGCACAAACGGCCATTACAGGGGGACATGTAGCTATACGACCACGCCAAAACAATGCGCTGTCATGTGCAGCTGGGTTAATAGTTCCACGGCCTATGAATACCCTTAAGTAGAATCCGTGAGGTTTATTTTTGCTGTAGACTACACGAACACAGTATTGCGAAGTTAACTAATGAATATTTACATGAATCTCAAGTGACCAAACACGATCCGATTTTATTTCATTTTATGCCGCTGACGGAGTATTAAATTCCATTAATCATTGATAAAATGAAACTAATCGACATTTAAGTTGTAACACCGAAACTGCAATGTGGGGCAAGAAATGCTGTCTGCTACTGAAGTTGACCATAAAAGGCACCCATCGACCTTTAAAAACTGAAACGGTTTCCAATAGGACTGCTGCCGTAAAGAACCCGACATAAATGCATCGTGGAATATATGTATATATATATATATATATATATATATATATATATATATATATATATATATATATATATATATATATATATATATATATATATATATATATATATATATATATATATATATATATATATATATATATATATATATATATATATACCTGCTGAAAAAACACTTCCATTGGGAATCCGTGGAGTATGATACATACGATGTGTTTTTTTTAATTCGACGGACCACTTTCATATAAAAGATGGCGTGTTAGGAGCTGAAAGGTCGGCTCCTAACACTTCAATGATCTTCCCCGATCAAACTGTGACGTCTGCTCCCATTGTTCCTCACGTCGGGACATGATGGCTTCATAGTGCATCGACATGCTGCCTGCGAGGTCATTTTAAAGTCTGTGTGAACCTCAATGCCTAACACAATGATCACCAAATTCTGAACGTAATCCTGTTTCCCGGACTAGCTTTTTTTGACTGCGCACGATCAAACGTGAGGTAGCGGTGTTCATTGCCCACATTGCATAAAATTACAGTGGTGCATTCAATTCTATTTAAAACATCGTACTTTTGAAACTACATGTTAACTCATTCCACCGTGATATAAGACAGAGTCAACAGCTTTCCTTTGCGCGCTCTGGGCGCAATGCGCCAGAGGGCGCCAAGGAAAGCTGTTGAACATGGGCATATAATTTGGAATGATCATCCATGCAAGTTGCATCCAAAACTTTGAAAAAATAATTCCTTAAACAGTAAAATACAATTAGCAGACGACATTAAGATATTAGCGGGAAAAACCGTCACTAAGGTGAAATCAGTTAACCCAATGGAGCGTTCTCTTTTTTTGCAGCAGGAGTATCGTCAGTACGCATTTTACGATCGACAGCAACGCCAGTCTGCCACGTCATAGACTGACTGAAACGTGCAATCGACAGGAACCATTACTGTTTACAAGACGTTGCATTATAGTCCAGGAGATGAGACACCTTTATTTATGTTTTCGAGTGCATTTTGTTTGAACATGTTTTCTAAGGCAGAAATACCTGGAGAAATCATATCTGGCAGTCTTACAAGCTGAAAGTGGTCCATTTTCTTTCCATGCAGCTGTTTTGGAGGGATTCTCGCCTTCCAAAACTGGCACAAAATTAAGGGGTAGGGGACATTTAAACGGCCATATCTTCGTCCATATTGCTTACATCAGAATGTGTTACCCCTCAAAATGTGTGTATTTAGCCCCTCTATCCAATAAAGCAAACCAAATTTGAATATGTTAATTAGTGACGTCAACAGAGGTCATAAGGTCACCAAAACGGGTCAGAGGCTATACCTCCTGGAGGCTCCAGAAAAAACACCACAAACTAGAAGAAACAAGACCAAAATGATTTATTTGACTTTTATTCAGTAGAAAAGAAAATGCTTCACACATCTGCCTACAGTAAATCTTTGTAAAAGACAATCTGGATTTTTTCAAACAAACTGATTCAAATTACATTGCTTTTTCATCAAATTTTGACATTTTCCACTCTGGTGCATTGTAAAGTGGTCCGCAGCTGTTAGGCTAACTTTCTGAACTACAGGATTACGCAAAGCTCGGATACATTGCTTATGGTCTTTTCTAACCACGTGGATGATAGAGAGGACTCAACAGATGAAGTTCGGTACTTGTGAATGGGACTATAAGTTCACAATGACAACATCTCTAGCATAACTCATTGCCTTTTCCAAACATAGTCAGACTTGCTGCAAAATAATGGAAATATAAAGCACCCTTTGATATATCAAGAAAGCTGAATCAAGGGTTTTCAAGTGCTTTATAAATCATCTTCGATTTCATAGTCTGAATCATCAGAGTCAAAGGAATTTTCATACTCATCCTGGTCATCATTTTCGGATGGTTGGTCAGCTGTAACGTGCTCAGCTATGTCTTTTGGCATTTGGTCCCCAACAAACCAGACCATCTGGTATTTGCCATCAGTTAGTTTCCAACCACACTCAGTAGGATCAATTGAATCAGATATTGGGTCCTGGAGGTGTGCATTTCTCCAGATCACAGTCACATAGTTTATCCTGTTCAGCTTTTGTGAAAGAACTCGCCTGGGTGGGGGGAAGAGTGATAGCATCTGCTCCTTTAATTTTGGCTAGTGGTTCAGACTCCTTTCTAGGTGTATACTTCTCTCTGAAGATTGTGTACCTGGCTTCCCCAAGGTTAGAGACTTTTGCTTTGTTGTTGCCTTCTGAGATCTCTTTGCTTTCTCCCAAAGGGCCCCCCCCTCCCCATATATATCCACTGCAAGGCATTTACTTACAAAAAGGGGGCCCAAATATTTTGGAACCAAAGGGCCTCCTCCCCATTTACATCCACTTCAAGACACATACAAATGGAGGGGGAGGGGGGGGGGCAAATATTCTGGAACCAAAGGGCCCCCCTTCCCATATATATCCACTGCAATGCATTTATTTAAAAACAGGGGGCCCAAATATTCTGGAATCAAAGGGCCCCCTGCCCATTCACATCCACTTTAAGACACAAACAAATAGGGGGCCCAAATATTCTGGAACCAAAGGGCCCCTCCCATTTATATCCACTTTAAGACGCTTACAAACAACGGAAATCAGCTGAAAACCCACATCCCTGAGTCAATTCCAGAATATTTAGGCCCTCCCAGTATGAAAGAGCTTTCTTTAAAAAAAAAAAATCTGGTGTTTTATTGTATTTTTATCATTCATATCAAGAGCCAGATATGCCACGTATGTATCTCCAGCAATGCAGATAACCAGGAATCAGGGGGAAATGGAGACACCCGAATCTATACATGTGGGGTAGATTTGTGCTAAAATATGTGTTGCTCAAATAAAAAAAAAAAAAAAACAACTTAGAGGGATTGTGAGATAATTCCTACTTTTTTTTGGGGGGGGGGGACCAAATGTTTGCAGGGAGGCCCAAACGTTCGGCAAATGAACGGGCCCCTGGGGGACCATCCGTTTGGGGGGGGGGGGGCAAGTATTCTCTGACACAGGTAATTGTTGATGGCTTATCTGACATTGTCACAACTGACATGGAGTAATGCAAACTTATCAACTATCGTGTAGCTTTCACTGCATCTATACAAAACACAAGTGCATAAAATATCACTGCATCTAGATACAAAGCACAAGTGCATAAAATATCACTGCATCTGTACAAAACACAAGTGCATAAAACAAAGACTAAGGATGATACAAACAGCACATTCACGAAATAAAATAAAGGCTGATAACTTTCCTGCTCACCAAAAGCAAGCAGTAAACTGACTGGCTTTTCTAATGGCTTAACTTAGGCCAAGATTAAATGTCTTTCCAACAACAGAGTGGAGAAAATGCACTGTCCTTTTGCTTACCATCCTCTTCAGCCTACTGCCTACCTAAAGCAAACAACTGGGACTTTACTAGTTAACTGCTAAAGTGTCAAAAACAAAAACAAAAAATAATAAACAGATTAAGCCCTAATTACAAACTACATTTAACCAGACCTTATTTTAGGAACAGAAATGTGGCTAGACAATTCTAACAAGGACAGTGAAATTTTCCCACCAAATTACAACATACACCGCAAAGACCAGAATACAAATGGAGGCGGCTGTTAAAGATAAAAAAAAACCTGATAAAACGTAAGCAGAAACCATATAACCACATGCAGTCATCCCATAAACATTTCAATATTGAAATCTACAAGAAACATAAAGGACACACCCAGTCAAAGATACGAAAATCTTATTCTAAATATCTCATTACATTATCGAAACTAGTTTTGTTCAGAAAAACAGCAAACACTTCTGGTACATCAAATCCGGACAGAAAGACAAAACAAGACCTAATTGCACTCGAGCACTGGTCAAACACGTGGGGCATGAAGTTCAACATCAACAAAATTTTGTTATATCATGCAAATCAATAGGACCAAATAACCTAAACACCACTGTTACCATTTATACCAACAACAACTTCGACAAGTAACACACAACCCATATCTCTGACTTATACTTAATGAAAAACTTAATATGTACATCACAAGCCGAAAAACACAGAAACTTGTTCTTTCCAACAATTGTCATTGACTGGAACAATCTCACTAATCACCAAATTTCTGCAGAGGCAATAGACACTTTCAAAAGCAGACTGTCTGCAACATGATACATGGACTAATTGTCCTACACCCCTGGGAACTGTTACTCCACGAAAAGATCTGCCCAGTATTTATACACAACAGAACAGAACAGAGATGGGGTTTCCCCTCTTTCAGAACAATACAATTTGCTTGAGGCAGGAATTCCCCACTTTCAGTTTCACAATGCAATGTACATAATGTACTTGATGCAGGGATTCCCCACTTTTAGTCGTTACCATGCAGTGTTCTTGAAGTGGGGATTACCCACTTTCACTACGAGAAGTTAAGTTTAAAATAAATTTCACTTACTGTTGCTTGTTAGGGCTAATCACTGATTGATACATAAATTACCCCAACATACGTAAAATATAATTAAATGAATTGAACAATATTTTAAAATATGTGCCGCATACATTTATCTTTGATAGGTAGTGCACAAGGGCAGAAGATGTCAATATTTGATGTAGGAACGAAATACTTGAATCAGTTTGTTTTTAACAATGCAGATTGTGTTTTACAAAGATTTACTATAGTCAGATGTCTGAAGTATCATCTTTTCTACTGAATAAAAGTCGAATAAATCATTTTGGTCTTGTTTCTTCTAGTTTGTGGTGTTTTTTCTGGAGCCTCCAGGAAGTATAGCCTCTGACCCGTTTTGGTGACCTTATGACCTCTGTTGACGTCACTAATTAACATATTCAAATTTGGTTTGCTTTATTAGATAGAGAGGCTAAATACACACATTTTGAGGGGTAACACATTCTGATGTTAGCAATATGGACGAAGATATGGCCGTTTAAATGTCCCCTACCCCTTAATTTTGTGCCAGTTTTGGAAGGCGAGATACCCTCCAAAACAGCTGCATGGAAAGAAAATGGACCACTTTCAGCTTGTAAGACTGCCAGATATGATTTCTCCAGGTATTTCTGCCTTAGAAAACATGTTCAAACGAAATGCACTCGAAAACATAAATAAAGGTGTCTCATCTCCCGGACTATTACGTTTTTCTCCTGTGCGCATACAAGCAAAGTTATCCCAAGGGGTATTCGGGTCATGTCACGAGGCGCTATGTATACGTACCGTCCAGCCATTTAATAAACTTTGATGCCACGCTTTACACTTGAGCATTCGAACTTAAATGACGAACACAAATGGAAAACATTTGATGCAAGTCCAACATTTTAAAACGTACTTAATTCGACACCAAGTATGTGACTAGAAGCCAATCAGTGGCCGAAAACCCCTCGGCCAGGACGGACAGACGGACGAACGCTTGGTGACGACAATACCCTTCCGGTAGGTCAAGGTTACTTCTGTTTGACTTAATGACAAAGCTTTGGTGCAAATGCAATGAGTAGAGATATCATGGCAAGGCCATTTTTCTTCAAAGCAGCACTGTGACCCAGATATGTGACCCAGTGACCCAGGATTTCACCAGGTGTCTGGAGGGGTTTCCTTAGGACCAACTGTCATGAATAATTGGTGCAGCTACAATGAGTAATTTAATATTTGAAAATATAATGGTACCGCCATTTTTCTTCAATGCAGAACTGTGACCTAAATATGTGACCCAGTGACCTAGTTTTCGCTAAGTGTCTGGGGCATCCTTAGGACCGACTGTCATAAATATTTGATAAAGCTGCATATAATATTTTTAGATATTGTGTTAACGCCGTGTTTTTAAAATGTAGTACTGTGACCTAAATATGTGACCTAATGACCTCTTTTTCGATAGGCACCTGAAGCACTTCAATGATCCCCTATGATAAAAATTCGCTCTCTGTAAAATGAGTATTTTTGGAGATATGGCGTTAACAAGGGATGGACGGACGGACGCGTAGGTGACGACAATACCCCTCCTGCTTACAGGCCAAGGGGTAAAAAAGGATGATAAATCTACTGTATGACTTACAGTGATAACGTTACATCAACTTGTCTCATGCGGTGGATTTTCTATCCCCTAAATTTATGTTCCAAGACAATACTTTTATCAAGTAGACATAACCGGCTTGTGTGCGTGGCATGGGCCCACTCTACGATTGTCCCAACTCGCTCGACCATTGTAGACCAACATTGTCAACAAATAGATACGGCCTGTGTGCGTGCAACGCCACCTGGCCGGGTCAGTGATTGACTGAATAGCATTATTGATCGCAACGTCCAAAACAGCTTTTTCTGTGGAGTTATATTCGGTAATACAAGTAGAACCAGGGATCCAAAGAGGACATCCACAAACCTATCATGTTTGCGTAACAGTGCCTTCACCCCGAGCCCACATACTCTGACTTCACTGTACTGCGCCAACAGGCTTTCAGTTGCCACACCATCATCATGTCCTTCCTCCAGGTCTGGTTGTCCTGTACAATGAATTTTACGACAATCAGATGTCGTTCCGTTGCTGACAAACAATGATTGGCCTGGTAAGCAAGCGCATCTCGCTTCCTGACTTTAGCCAGGCACTTTCCTCGTGCCTTTGCGGGCAAATCATGCAGACCAGCCGTTGAATATTCTTGTCATAAAGTTATTTCTCTCTCTCTCTCTTTATCTGTCTGTCTGTCTATCTGTCTATCTGTCTCTCTCTGTGTTTGTCTCTTTCTCTCTCTCTCTCTCTTTTTCGGGGGGTGGTGGGCTTTATGTCATAAATAAATAAATAAATAAATAAATAAATAAATAAATAAATAAATAAATAAATAAATAAATAAATAAATAAATAAATAAACAAATAAATAAATAAACAATTAGAAGAAAATCACCCTCCCGTACTAAAGACACTGGCCTCAATGAGGCACCAAATGGTATATCACATGAAACCTCCTTGATGACTCTCAAAGCAGAATTTTAGAATTGTGCATAGGTTTCAGAACTCTGGAGTATATATGGTAGCAGCATTTATGGAATTGAAAAGTCAGCTGGATCACGTTCAGTACCATGATATTCTGGACGGAGAGTATTGCATTATTTACAGTCACTCAGCCTCACTTTGGCTCCCCCTAATCATTTTAGAATATATTAATAAAACACATAAAGCACACTTCATTTAATCAATCTTCATTTAGACTTTTTCACTTAACGCGACCCAGACTTTCAGCATTATGGTTATACGCACATGTTGGGATATAAACTCTCTGCATGAATAAATGATTACTGCTTGTTTTAATGCACTGCGGCAAACTGGTCGGCATTTACAATAGACCACAGCTATGATACACGTATCGTTGAAGAACTGATACCATTATATTGATTTGTTCTGCCAGTGTTGCCTCCTCAAGGATCTCCCGCTTGAGCTGAATCTGTATATTTTACACCACATAGAGTAGATATCGCTTCTAGCTTTTCAATAATCTGTATGTTTTACGTAACATAGACTAGATACCACCTCTGGTTTCTCATTTATCTGTGTTTTACTCCAAATAGACTGGGCATCACATGTTGTTTCTCATTGGTCTACGAGCGGCTAGCAAAGCACCATAGCTGATTCCTTCAGAAGGAGTAATGTTTATTTTCATGGTCAACCGTTCTCAGTTCGAAATACGTGATAAGACAAGTTGTTGACTAAGTCTCAATTACCACCCAAGTGTTCATAATCTCAAGTCTAAGGAGAATATCAGTATATCCGTGCCAAAATGTGAGATCAGAAGGCAAGAATTGAAGTATAATCAATGCCCCTTTAGGTGAGCACTTGGTCCTCGATATGTACTTTTTCTAATATACCTTGGGACCTCACACGCATTCGTGAAAAATAAGTAATCTTTCATGTTCACCACGTGACTTAACATTGTACGCGAATTTTCATTTATGCCAATTACGTTTCTTTCACTGTAACAGTCATCAGTGAAGTTTCCCTTGAATGGAAATGAAAACCTGTATTGCTGGGTGGCTCACCTGATTGATACTTCCAAACGGGAACCTATTGACATCCTGATTAAAATTTCTGCTAATTCAAGCCAGGTACTTGTTGACCTTCAACTCCGTCCCATGTGATCTTTCTCTATAATGGAAATAATTTTTAAAATATCTGGACCTATGGGGCACCACCAGTCAGTGTGCGTGCGATTCAGCGTTGCCTCGGAAAGCCGCACAATATTATAGCCTTAGCTTTTTTCACAAGGGATGGGTTATGCTGCTGAGTGCTGCAGGGCAAGATGGTCGGCGATACTGATTCTTTGATCTTGCAAACAGGGCGTTCTCTTGCTCAATAATGGAGGCCTACCTAACTTGTCGATGTCTGCCTGCAAAAGAAGACAGTCACCAGCAGGAGTGGCCTCGTCCTTTTCAACTGAGCCTTTTTAAAAATGTTTCAGTCTGCTTGCATTGTACCTTATAGGTTCTGATAAAATGGTTGGTGGTAATAATAATTCTTTGGATATTTCGTTGCTTTGATTGAACATAAAAATAGCCCGGCGGTATGCACATACATGCAGAGATTAAGAGAAACAACAAAAAATCAATCATTGACACTAAGCAATAACTATAAGCCCAAACCCCGCAAGTCTTATAATAAACAGAATTACTCATTCAAAATTAAAGCTGGCCCAAAATGCCAATTTAGGTATTAATTAATAACACATCCTACTCCAAAGATAAAAGAGCATTCAGCTGCATGTTTGATCATCCACAATCTCTCCCGTCAAAATGACTTAGTGATTTATTGGGGACACTGTACTTAATTTACGATGACCTCATTGGCATATGGGATGCAAAATTACAGAATAGACCTGCATTGTTCGATTCACAATGGAGTCCACAAAATCGCGGTAGACTCTTATGCTTTTTCCATTTTATATTGGTCTTCAGAACACGAATCAGCCCTTTTCCACATTGAGCGTGCCATTGTTATATAGCACAGATGAATTATTCTCACTATGTTGATCAGCAACAAGTACTGTCCCTCACATCTTTGAACACAGACTTGACTTCGAAATTCAGCATGCAGTCGAGGAATGAGCCGTCTTGTCTTTGGCGAACTTGGCACACTTACAAACTATTCTAGTCACATGTGCGGCGCGTCTGGGTCTTAGAATAGCAATATGTTTGCTGTCTTCTCCGTTTGTGGTCCAGAAAAAAGGCAATAGGAGATAAGTGGCCACTAATAGAATCACGGCTTATTTGATGAACCTGGCAGCATGTTTGGTTACTATGTGCATGCGTCGTGTTTCTTCTCTTAGACTGCGTGGCTTCATTCGTGTTGCAGCCAGTCTCATTGTCTTTCAAAGCACTACGTGTAACTGGTTTTGAGTAATATATATGTATATATATATATATATATATATATATATATATATATATATATATATATATATATATATATATATATATATGTATATATTAGGTGCTGTGATTGTACTTAAAGAATATTTGACAAAAATGTTCCAACAGCTGATTTATTGCATAATGCATAAAAATAAGAAATAAATGAATATATGGGCTAGAACGACGTTGGATATGTAGACACTAAAATGGATTATCTATGCAATTATCTTGTTTGCGTACTACTTCAGTAAGTGGAAAAATGTTTTTGAGGATAATTCTTAAATGCTTATTTGATGAAAACGTATGACACCAAACTGTTATCGTTGCGAACAGTACTTGCGTCAATCGTATTTGGGACCTAAAAACTGCAATTTTCATCAGCTCATGCTTAGATGTGGCGGCAATGCTCTGACACCTCCTCTAGCTGTAATGACTCTCGAAGACACTGTTCTTTGCTGGATAGATAAATAGACAGACAGACATTAACCGACAAAAAGATAAATAGATATATTTGTAAATAGATAGATAGACAGACAGACAGACGGGCAGATAGGTAGATAGATAGATAGATAGATAGACAGACAGACAGACAGACAGGCAGACAGACAGACAGACAGACAGACAGACAGACAGACAGACAGACAGACAGACAGACAGATAGATAGATAGATAGATAGATAGATAGATAGATAGATAGATAGATAGATAGATAGATAGATAGATAGACAGCCTTACGTATACTCGACAGTAATGCTGAGTTCAGGGAATTGCTGTAGTCAATAAATTTATCATTAATGGAAGGAGACCATATAACTGAATAATGTATGATGCGGTGTTTACGACTTAATGTACCAGGCCGGCGTTGATGGACCGATGGATGCATTTTTGCGAGATCTTTCACTTATGTCCTACAAATGTGACGAAGATTAAGATAGTGAATATTTTGTCTTGAACACTATGTGCATAAAACACAACGACAGGCACCGCAATTATAAATGAACGGGCAACTAGAACAGACAAAAGTTGTTGAAATAAAACACTACAGAAAATATTTTCCAGCCAAGGTGGGCACCAAGACTGATAGTGACCCCAAAGACGGTGCAGAGAAAGTCAAAGCTAAGGTACACTCGTAAGGTTTCTCACTCAAAGGAACATTAAAAAGGTTTCTGCACTGGCCATACTCATCATTCTACCGTTTACCAAAATTGAAATCATATGGATATAACATTGCTATATGTATCATCAAAAAGGTACTTATATTAACATACCATACTACATGTATCACCAAACATGAACTCATATGAATATAACGCATTACAGGCATCACCAAAATATACTTTGAAATATGAACATAATATACCACATGCATTTACCTACTGTTGATGCCTGATGTTTACACTGCGACTATGTGGCCTTTATATATATATATATATATATATATATATATATATATATATATATATATATATATATATATATATATATATATATATATATATATATATATATATATATATATAATGAGAAAAGAAAAAGAGCGTCAACGAGGACAAAAATATGATTTTCACGTTTCGAACTGCACATCTGCTAATTGTGCCTTATTCATCATCTGTATTTATTTACATTAGTGTACATGGATCATACCTCAAGTGTTTTTTGTGTATAACATTTAAAATAGGACTTTTGTTCGATATACATTAGGTGTTACGAGGCCAATATAACATACTCTGAAGTTAGATATTTGCTCACAATCGAGAAAAGAAAAAGAGCGTTAACGAAGACAAAAATATATGACATATGATTTTCACGTTTCGAATTGCACGTCTGCTAATTGTGCCTTATTCATCCTCTGTATATATGTAAATCAGTGAACATGGTTCATACCTAAAGTGCTTTTGTGTGAAGAAGGCAAGTATTTCGGGCGAAGGAAGGGATGTTTAGCTTTCGGTTCAAGTATTCACAAGGCAATCCATTGAATAGATCTATCCATTCACATGTTCTTGGTAAGTCACTGGCAACAACAGAGGTAATCATGAGGTTTCCCCCTTATTGGTTTGTTTGTAAGGCCTCATGTCAAGCTAATTTCTGTTTGTGACATTTGCCTATGCAAAAAATACCCAAGTTCACAAAATAAGTGTCTGTGGGGTGCATGCTTGTTTTAGTTTCGAACATGTTCCTAATCTTCAAAGGGATGTTATATGTGATTAGGAAATGAGACTGGTGTTGCAAGTTTGCACTGGAAACGTTTCTATCTTGCGCGAGAGACTACAACAAGTTAGCGATTCGATCGTTTTCTTTGCATGCTCTACTGAGTAATACAGCATCCCACATGCACTCGCTCATGCTAAATTGTCCAGTACTCCTTTCTGTTGGAGGTGCATGCTGGTATTTTCTATAAACCTGTTTCTGACCTTAATATCCATAAATTTATCAATTTGAAGTCAGTAATCACCTCTCAAGTGACCAGATAAGTTGATTTTGATGTAGATCATTGACCCATGTGTGCAAACTTATTGTTCTTTGTTCCCGGAAGTGAATATTTTTGTGTTTTCCTACCTCTGGAACTAGGGAGGTACCAGACTATTTGGCACTAGGGGGGGGGGCATTTGTGTTGCTTATGCTGATCCAGTTTTTTCAGTGCCAATTTAGATAAATGTTGATGTGCTCACAATTGACATAAGGATACCAAATTGATATATTTTTTGTAAATCGGCCTGTCAATCAGGTACCAAAATGCCCATGAATGAACAAATCATAAGAATGGTACAGGTTAAAAGATTTTCTCGGTGCACTTTGGATGCAAAATGCGCCCAAACATGGCCAAAGAAAGATTTTGACGCATTAAAAATTTGACAGCGAAATAATTGATACAAATTGCATCATTTAAAAGATTAGCTTCAATAGCAACCTGTCGTCAGCATATGGAGGCTATTGCAACAACTCCCCTCGACGCTTTCTGGGCACATTTGCAAGGAAAGCTAAAACGTAATCTCTCATGTCATTCTTGACGGAGAAAAAAAGCAGACCTTGTTTATAACATTGGACCACTTGTCTTATTTTAAATTAATGGGAAATGTTGGACGAGGATACATCGGCATTTCTTGTTCTCATTGAATTAGATTCAGGAAAAGGGTTCAATCCAATTACTGGTACATTCTGGTTGCACTGATCGGCACGTCTCGTCATACGTAAATTGTATTCCCGGGCACGGGGATTCACATATGCGTGGAAACATGATTATCTTTTATTTGAAAACCAAATAAAATTCATCCGTGTAAGGGGTTAATATATGTGTTTAGGTATAGGTGTGGCTTCAGACAAATTGCTGCAATGGTAATTATTAATAATAGAGTTTTCTTTAAGTTGATTTGTATACTCCTGAAATGTTACTAATAAATTAATCTTTTCCTTAAGTAGCAAATTATATTTTGCAAAAGAGATTCCCATTTAGAAAGCCCTTGTCGTGCATGTCAGTGCATGGCGAACCTGTATTTGTGTATGCGCCAATTTCTGTTTCGCAGAGTCACGCGAGAAGGACTTCCTAAATGTGAAATTTCCAGTATTCATTAGCAAACTCTTGCTAGTTAACTCTCTGTCAGGCAAAAAATACATTAATAATATTTTCTGGCTTAGGAGTTTGTTATGACCCTTTTAATAGTGAGAAAACTATGTTGGCGACCACCCTTTGGAACATAGGGAATCTACCAACAGCTAGCACATTAACGCAATGATTATGGCGGACATTGTTGATATATATATGCTTTTCCCATTTTGGTCGCTGCTCTTCTTGCGCGGACAGAAACTGCAAAATAGTCTTTGAATTACAGCGACATTTTGCTATCATGCATTCGTCATTTTGGTTGCTATTTTTCATTGCGCGGACTAGCCCACTTTACTCGCAGAATATACTAGAAAATATTTCCACCCATAGTATACAGATTATTAATGATTTATAACTAATATTAAGTGTGGCAGTTTCATTATCTGTAGCTGACAAAATCAGTCTTTAATACTGTATTCAAATATGCTCGTCACTCCTTATCATATTATTGATATGCAGAGAAAAGTGAAACACGCCCATTCAAGTAACTGACCAATAGTAAGCGGGTAGGGACAATTAGAAAAGGTACCTAAAACAGGGTTGTAGATAAGATTGGAAAGCATGCCTGCGGCAAGTGCAAGGTATCTGGAAAACAGGCTTTTACGCGTTTTATCTACCTTCGATTTTTTGTTGTAGGTAAACAAAAAATTCCAGGGAAAATAATTAAATTTTCTTCGATTTTTGCGTTGTCGAGTGTTGGAAAGTAGCAAGTGAAGCAGCCAAAAATGTTTTTTTTTTCGTCGTAAAATGAAGGTATAGGACATATTCATTTTTTGATATTATCACTTCAACTACTTCTGTTGCGTTTAATCATTGCACACACACACACACACACACACACATATATATATATATATATATATATATATATATATGTATATATATATATATATATATATATATATATATATATATATATATATATATATGTATATATATTTACAAAATCAAGCTTCGATGAGATATGTCATAACCAGAAGTAACGAAACCATAAGCTCATTCTGTGTTTTACATGCATGTAAGACTGGCACTGGTGTAATATGGCGCCCGGAAATGGCCAGGGCATGATGGGTGTGCAACAGGCTTATACATTTGCAATACGGAATGTCAGGTCCTTTTCTGCATGGTAGCAGCGCCCACTTCCTGTGCTTTTTGTGCCACTTGACATTTCCAACTATTGAATTGAGCTGCTATTGTTCATCCCCATATGTCCCCACTAGCCAAAGGTTGATACCCACAAGTGGCATGCTTTTTTTCCTGTCCTTTATATACTGTCTTCCGTTCCAAATTACACACGGAAATAGCAAGATATGCACCTTTCACATTGCAAACAGTGTTATATGGTTCTCCCATTTGTTCTCTTCCCGACAATTTCAAAATATTTGCAGCAGTCCATGAATATATAGCCAGCAGTGGACGCTTTAAGCGTGCAGGTATTGGTTGACTCATACATTGTTTATATCTATGCAAAGTAGGGTTGTACCCTCCTCACAACAGGGCATGGTTATCATATCATTTATCTGGGTCATTGGTATGGAACACGACAATCCTGTTACAGTACATGGAGAACTGTAATGTTCTGTCTGTCTCGTCATAGTTTCGTCTTCTTGTTTACGTTACTGTGTGTTTGGTTCCGTACCTGTTCTTGCGTCTTCCTTCTGCGAGAGAGATTCATATAGGGCCGAGCCCTCTTTCTCAATCGCGACATTGCTATCAAATGTACTTCAATGAGTTTGTTGCGAAATAAAAATATGTTTAAACCAAGTGGCATGCTCCATTAGTTTTCACCACTTAAGTTTCGCATATTTTCATTGCCCTGATTTCGATACTTGTCCAATGAGTTGCCAGCAATGCTTTTTATATATATCCACAGCGAAAAGCTAAACTTGGCTTTTAATCCATAGGAAGAACTAAAATCGGTAGATCATTTTAGCTACATCAAAAAGTAATGAAATTGGGATGAAGATTAGTTAGAACCTCTGCCCTAAAATTCCAGGTTTACCTCTCTGCTCTTTTCAAGCTTATATCAATCTCTGACAACCTGCTCATATTACTAACCCACCTTTCACATTGTATGTGGCACTCAAAAACGTGTGATCTAGAATTTAATTTCAATTTTTACACTATACTCAGGGTAATTTTTGGTTGAGTTTTGATAACAGTTGTTTTCGTGGGCATAGGTGGTGTGCACTTGATACTATTCGTGCTATTTTCAGACATACTGCTTACAGTGTTTTGCCCCCGTTGAATAAGGTTAGCTCGTCATACCCTGGTTTTATTGTTCCCCAAGAGCATTGTCTTACCTTCGTGTCCGTGATCGATATCCTTGATGGATGTCCCCTTGACTTGCCCGTAGGCTGACCTGTAATTGAACCCTTAACTATTGCTATATATTACACTGCAGATTGTCAAGTTAAATAGACCACAATACTCCAGTGTACTGATGGTAGAGATTGCGCAATATCACTTGATGACTTGACCCCATGCCCGGTGTCCTTTAAGGTGAATTTGTACTACAACTCGAAAGGACAGGGAATATTTTAAAAATTACTGTCATTATACATGTGCTACTCGATAATGATGCAAATAATATATGATATAATAGTGTGCAACGCCAAAATCTTTATGGGTAATAATAAACGAAAGAATGTTATTAAAAGCAAAAACAAGAAACAAACAGTAAAAACGTCAGAGAGAGAGAGAGAGATAGAGAGAGAGACAGAGAGAGAAAGACAGAGAGAGAGACAGAGAGAGAGACAGAGAGAGAGAGACAGAGAGAGAGAGAGAGAGAGGAGAGGGAGGGAGGAGAGAGAGAGAGAGACAGAGTGAGAGAGAGAGACAGACATACAGAGAGAGAGAGAGACAGAGAGATAGAGAGAGAGACAGAGAGAGACAGAGAGAGAAGCAAAACAAAACTAAAATGAAATAAGAAACTAAAAGGTAACTGACCATATAGAAGACGACAGAGTATGACGTGATTGTGAGTTTCCTTTATTTACTTAACAGTGCTGAGCGAGAAATGAACAAACAAATAATATTCCAGACACTTACACTTATCGCTACCAGTGTATAGCGTTTCCAAATAGCTTAAGTCTATACTCAACGGCAGGATATTTTCGCCGCAGCTGTCACCAAAATAATTGGACAAATACATGGACTCTTCAAGCTTCAGAAACAACCAAGATATCTACTCTTTACTTTCAGGAGAAAAGATGGCATTTTCCTCTTAATAGTGGCATCATTGGCTAAGGTATTTTTGTTTGCATGATTTTGTATTTATTTCATTTATTTATTTTTTTTACATGCTACAATATTTTGATATGTTTTGTTTGTCAGTCATGGCAACCTTAGAGCAAAAAGCGTCCATATTCAAACTGAAAATCATTGACTCCCGCCCCCTTCCAAATAAAGACTACAACAGCCAAATAAAAACAAACAATAAAAATGAGAAGGGAGTTAATATTGGGATATGGGTAGAACAATCGGTTCCTTGCCAAAAATGTGCAAATGTTTTTTGCAGACCATAAACTATTGACAGGTCCAAATTTTTGTCACCGTACATACACATAATATTTCTTGTTTCATATGATTTATACTGATCCATTATCTTGTAATTTGGGGTCCGTTAGATCTTTCCATTCGATTTATTTGAAACATTGCCCATTTGGTTGTGATAGTGAACCTTGTTTGTAGTTTTGTTAAAATCTTATTCTAATACTTATTGGTTCCTCTGGATCAGCTTGTTCCATGTATCCAATTTGTACGTCTGACTTATTTCTCTTGTGAAACAGTTTATTGAGGGGTATCACATTACCATCTTTACGTGTTCATGTGAATTTTCTGCCGAAATGATTTGTCCTGTTACTAGGCAACGGCGATAAGCGTCCACCGTAATGCGGGTGTACTGGTGGGTACACCAGTAGTGGAAATAAAGAATATTTATTTTAAACGGATGAGTTCAAGCCTAGTAGGTATTTAGAACGCATCGCTATCACTGGTATAATAAAAAAACTGTTTCGAACTCGTAATTTTAGCGGAGTAATACACTGTGTTCTGTATGAAACAGGGATCTGCTCGCACATACGGGTACACCCATGTTAAGCTTCAGGGCTATATCAACCCCGCAGCTAATACAAGTGTGCCATATTGATATAATATCTCGTAGTCGAATTCCTCAATTCAATATGTTTTGTTTTACACATTTACAAACACATATATTTGTACATTCTGCAAACGTGTTGTACATTCAACATTTTCTAAGTAAACATTTTGTGCAAGACGTTTCAGTTCAGTCGGAAGTCTTTCCGGGTTGTCCATCTTCGTGCTGGCTGAAATTTTTTTTGGCGTAAACATCTGAAGTTCAAAACTGTACGCTTTTGCTCATATGTGCACAATAATATTCGTTATGCGAAATTTTATCACCTTAACCTCTTATTTGTCCGAACCTGATCTAACACAACACTTTATAAAATAATAACTTAGTTGTTTATTTTATAAACCCTTAATTAATGTAAGTACACGTTCAGCAATTATGTACTTGTTGACATTCAACATGTGCTATGCGTCATGTAGCATGGTGTTTGACATGTTCAGTGGTTACATGCAAACACGTTTGCCACTACTGTTCCCCTGGTCCTCTTACAGCACACTAGTTTTATTCACGTAAACTCAATATGTAAAATTATTGATGTTTGTCAATTTCGAGATATAACCAATCTAAATAACATAGCTATGGGTCATATCTGTCCGCAATATGGAAAATCCATATAACACAGTCATGTTAAAAGAACAATAAAGACATATTTTTGGCACATTCGGCAACAAAATATATTTTTGCGCAATCTCCGATGCACCTGCTGTCTTTGAAAACATGTATGATTGACACGTGTCTCTTACTGCACAAACACACTGCACCTCGTGTTTGAAGCTTTATATGTGTTTTGAGCCCACGGAACGGCCGCGTCTCGAGCAAGCAACTTTGGGCTCCAATCACCTAGGTCAGAAGCCAGTCCTTACTCAATGCTTGGTGTAGCATAGGTTTCGTAACATGTCCCATGTAAACCGGGTGGTGCAATATCTTCCATGCATGTGGCCTGCATGAATTGATTTATGGTTTATTCAACAGAACAAATAACTATAATTTAGGTGTTCCTGTTCATCTTACGTCCCTCACGGTGCAATGTTATTTATGCAGCGGAGCATTGGATGATCAAGTCACCGGAGACAGCAGATTTTTTTTTATGCAGCAAAGAAGCGAATGTGAAATCCGTCAGCGAACCAGCTAGGTATTACCGGCTAATCATAAAATACCTGGTCCAAAAAATAACATATAATACTCGCACCGACGAAGATATCTGCTGTAGGCAGATAGGAAGTATGCAGGACACGACTGGCTCCTTGCCCACAGGACAACGTGCATAACGCAGTAACCTGCTTATTCTAGGCAGTTTATGTAATGTACATATTGCGTGAGTACTGGTACCTAGTTTGCTATCTTACTTTACACGGGCGCACAAGCTTGGATATTTCTTGGAAGCCCTCGGCGGCAAAAGCTGGTTGACCTTGGATTTTTTCTAGGGGCGCTGGGTCAGAGGCTCATCACTGAAGCTTCTGTTGTGTCTTAATTGAATAAAATATGTACCTTCACCGTCACAGTTATTACTTCGTCGCCCCCCTACGGTAATTTTGACATGTTCAAAATAAGCACAGGAGACTGCTGTAACAGCAAACCGAGGCCAACAGGAGAGGTCATTGTCACCGCCGACAACTAATTTTTAACCCATTCCTGGTCAGAATACGACTGGGTCAATAGCTTTCCTTGGCTCCTTCGGTTGCATTGCTCGCAACCCGCGATAAGGAAAGCTATTGACTTAGGGCATACCATCATGAATGGTTTTACATACAAATGTCAGCAAAATGCTTTCTAGGGAATAAAACTTTATGTAAAAACGTTAAGGCATAAGACAATTTACATCTCGGCACTTTTGGGCAATTTGAGCGGGAAAGGGTTATGAGGTCTTTAGGCATACATGGCGCAATATACAATGTAGATCCGTTAAAAGCATTTTCATGGACATAGACGTTTGATAGCCCCCCCCCCCCGCCCCTCCCACGTGTCCTTTTCAACATACAGTGTAGCACCAGCCAACATAGGTTAGTATTGCCGGTATAGTGAAACAATCACAAAAGGCCAGGAAGGCAGTTTCATAGTTTGGTTCCCCCAAACCTGATCGATATTCTATCCGCATTTTACGGTATCTGAAAGCAGGAATTCTAGCCACGAGTGATCTCTACAATCCCAGTTAGTTTCTTTCAGTTTAAATGAATTCCATATGATAGGAGGCCCCATTCACTTAATTAGCAATACTGTAGACTTCGAGGGCCATACATCTAAGGTGGACTACGCGTACAGTGTTAACACCTCATGCTGAAGCATTTTCAACTCGTTCCACTCTGATGACGCTTTTCCCCGCTAACATCTGAATGTCGTCTGCTAATTGTATGTTACTAATTTAGGATTTTTTTTTTTCAAATTTTGGATGAAACTTGCATGGAAGATCATTCCAAATTATATGCCCACGGCCAACAACTTTCCTTACCGTGCTCTGGGCGCGCCAAGGAAAGCCGTTGTCTCGGTCTTCTATCAGGGTAGAATGAGTTAAATATGAAGTGGTCTCGCTGTTGTGAACAAACCGAGGGCTTCACTTGGATTTGTGCCAGGCTATGAGGACTTTTTGGATCGCAAACATTCCCAAATGGTAGAGCAGTACAATGATTGATGATCATCTGATGAAAAAACGTAAAAATAGGCAGCTTACATGAAGTGTCTAAAACCCCCACTGACTGTTATGTAGGTTCGTCTGTCAGGATGTTTCATACACATATTTGAGACATAGGCATCCACTTTTTAGGTAAACTCTCTATAAATGTTCTGAACAACGTTACATTTTGATACTTTGAACGCCTCAATCACCTAGCCTAAAGTCCAGTGAATCCTGCAATGGCATGTTCACTACTTGGTCTTTGCATCCAATATTTGCTGTGTCGGCCCAGTGGTGTCACACGTAAACAGGCCTGGGTTGTCATATGCACAACTGCCTGACACAGTGTTGCCACCCTATGTTACTTAATGAAGTGTTGTCAAATGCACGTCTGGCCGGACACAGTGTTGTTACATAATAGTACAATACCTTTCTTGAAGACTGTGGTCATATATACACAGCACCCTGATCTGGTGTTGCCGCATGCACACACACACACCATGTCCTGCTTTTTTGTTGTCTCGGATAGCCTTGGTACTGTACGGATATGTGCACACCCTGATACAGTATTGATGCCAACACATCACCCTGATACAGTATTTATACATACACGCTTCCCTGACACAGTGTCGATGAACACTACTCATGATGAGGTACTGTATGGCTATATCTGATACAGTGTTGACACACACTGCCCAGATACATTTTGGCAAATACACACTGTTCATGATCAGCTACTGTATGGCTATATAACACTACCCTGGTGTAGTCATAACATGTACATACTACCTTGATAAAGTGTTGATACATAATACCCTGAAACAGTATTGTCATACAATACCCTGCCATGGCATTGACACGGACACACTACGCTTTCAGTTTCGTCCCATCATACTAACACCACTCTATACAAGCTACCTCCTAAGCCCTTACCCCCCCCCCCCCCGTGATTTTTGAGACAATGCTTTTTCTCAAAGGTCTCATACCTGCGCTCCATTCTTTTCCGATTTATTAATTTTTGACCTGACAGTGTGTCTGTCCTATAAGTTGTTGTTGTGGCTTGTTTGGTTTTACCCTTGTGTCTGTGTCAACATGACTTCCAGCGTCTGGTGTCACACACTGCAATATTCACTAGGGGGCCAAATGACCAATTATTGCTTACTTGAGAATACATTTGGCATTATCTTCTGAAGTTAAAGGCAAATCTTCATAGAAATTGGCAGATAGTGAGTTTTACCATAGGTATATAAAACTTGACCTTCAGTTGACTTTCAAAAGACCTTAAACACCAAAATATGGCCTTAAACGGGTTTCTATGTCAACTTTCACCCAGATATTGATACATGTACTCAAAATGGCTATTTTATTTGTAAACGATGAAGTATGGATTATTGTGAAAAAAATATTTGGTATATAACCCCAAATTGACTGATCTAAAACATTCTGGGTAGAAAAGGCATTTTCCCTGAATATCAGAAAAGTTTCAAGTTGCCTGCTTAAAGTATGTCCACCATTAGATGCAGCTAAAAGAGTAGATTATTAAGCAAATAAAAATCATGTGAATTTGTTTAATCTTATTGAAATTACATGTATATCCATTTGAAATGAGAGCCTCTTTTTCGATTTTTCAATCCAAGATAGCCACCAACAATGGGTTTATGGGCTAAAAGTTCGAATGGAAGTAATTTCTTTAAAACAGAAGATTTCGGTGTGATATATACATATATATGTATGTAAATATCTACTTAATGAGCGTAATCTTTGTGTTTCACCTATTTTATGTACAGATGTGTCCCTGTTATGTAAAAAGGAATAAAACATTGCAAAATACCCCTCGTACATTTTTTTAATCTTTGGGCTAATTTCGAAAATACTCTTAAAAAAAGAGATATTCTACGCAAAATTTAACACCACTTGTTCTCTTCGCTTCTTGCGGCTTCTGGCTATAAATGTGTCTAAACGACGAAAAGGCCAGCTACCTATGTAGTCCATTAAAGTGACCGCCAAGGTCACTTCAAGTCCATTTCAAGGTCACTAAACATGTATAAGTTTTTTTGTCCTGGTATGATCTATCAACATGCCTAGTTTCATCAAATATAGATTTCTCTACAGTCGGTGCCCAGCATATCACCCAAATATAGCTATTCTAATGCCCACTTTTGGCTTCATTGGCCCCAGTGTGATTGGACAGAGTAAATATTATTATACATTGACAGTTTATGCAGCCCTCCTACGGCATTAATATCTCTTTCTTCCGAACTCCCCACTCACACAACATTAAATTCAATGGCCATGTGGATGGAAAAATAATTGATATCATAACTCTTTCATTTTTACGTACATCACATGGTGATCAGTGTAAAGTCTCGACCACTTGAGAAAAATTTGTTTTGAAGAACACTAGGAGTTTTGAAAACACACAGAGTCTATAAGACAAACCAATGCATTTATTTATGGTATGATTGACGTTGTTATCACACTTTACAGACTTCACTCATATTTCAAATTTGTTCCATAATTACTGGCGGACAGTGCACTGTACCAAAGGTTTAATTTTTAACAAGCAATTGATTTATGAAAGTGTGTACTTTTGGATAAAACTGTATTTCTGTGCTTCTCTGACAACTCTTTCCTAAACTCACAAAGACAATAGTTATCTAAAAAAAATCTCCTCATTTGCTTGCTATTCACGTCCGTGTCGACGCTGTTGAGCCTTTGCGATGCCAGTACTTTAATGCCTTGATTTTCACTAGGAATTAAATCGTTATGATAACTCAGATGAGCATTATTGTTCCGGTGATTAGCATCGAAAGCATCAAACACACACACACACACACACACACACACACACACACATACACACACACATACACACACAGTGCAGTGCGTATATATATATATATATATATATATATATATATATATATATATATATATATATATATATATATATATATATATATACTGCACTGATACTTTGTGTTGTATGTTCCTGTTCTGTAAGCTGCCAATTTGTGCTGGTGTTATTCCCATCCATGTGAGTCAATAAAGCCGGCAACAAATTTAAAAATTATAAAATCGTGGCCTGAACACTAATTTCCTGCCTTGCAATGGTACGTTCTTCCGCCCGTTTAATTAACTTTTAAGTACAATTAACAATTATACAAACTGTGAAAATGTAGACAAATCAATCCGGCTTTTCTATATTAACTTTTGTTTTGCGTTAAGGAGTTTGCACGTGAATAGTGAATCAATAATACAAATCAAGACAAAAGTTGAAAACAAATCCGGAGGTTTTTGTTGATTTGGCACCATTAAGCATCCAAACTGCAAAATCATAGAATCAAATGAAATATTTGAGATACATTTGTGCCAATGTTTAACACCCTAGCCACATCTATAGACATAATACATGTATGCAAATTTAGCAAGAAGTGTCTCAATCTCTCTCTCTCTCTCTCTCTCTCTCTCTCTCTCTCTCCCTCTCTCTCTCTCTCTCTCTTTAAATTATACGTTGTTCAATTGGTTGTATCGTTCCTTTCCTTTGTACCGTGTCAGAAGTATGGTTACTGCGATATTTTCCCTTTCCCTTGTCGTGACGAACTGCCACTATTCAGTCCTATTTCATCAGGCGCTGGCATCACCTTGCTGCATTGGCAACGATGACAACTACAGGAAGTATTGACTGTCAGCTACATGCGTCTCAGCCTAATTGACTTTCGCCACACAAATGTCCACAGGTTGCAATTTCGCGATTGCGTACACAGCTGTATGTATTTCTGTATATATATATATATATATATATATATATATATATATATATATATATATATATATATAT
The DNA here is from genome assembly GCA_964020975.1 of Hermodice carunculata. NCBI lineage: Eukaryota > Metazoa > Annelida > Polychaeta > Eunicida > Amphinomidae > Hermodice > Hermodice carunculata. The sequence continues at coordinate 17,832,746 of OZ026621.1, forward strand.
ATATATATATATATATATATATATATATATATATATATATATATATATATATGTATGTATATATAATTGTTGGTATGTGTTTCTAAGCGCCCTCCTACGTACACGTGTCCCAAGGTAAAACTGATTATTTAATCGAAACAAGAAACAAATTTGTGTGAGTACTATGGCTGGTAGCATCTGTACCATTCAAAACGAATTTTAAGACACTTAACCACAGTAAACTGAGCAGCAAACTCAACGAGTAAATACATTTTTGTGCTATCATCTATAGGTTTTAGGTCTTACCAGTTAATCATCTAGGAGATTTGATTGAATTATCTGTATTAGAAACTGTTCATATTCACCAGGATCTTAAGAACCCGTCAAATGCCGTCGAATTAAAATAAGAATGCGTTTGCAAAAAAGAGACATTTAAAAGGAGGGAACATTAGAGTTAGCGTTTTGAGTGCATCGAATGCATGCATACATACATACATACATACATACATACATACATACATACATACATAAATGCATACATACGTACATACATACACACATTCATACATAATGCCGCTGTCTGTGATTCCAAGTGATCATGCAGAAAGTTGTCTCTGCGTACGTGTCGTGCAGTGTGTCAGTTTTATGGTTGCCATGCATTGTGTATGCTTTAGTATGTCCTTGTTGCTCCAATAATACAGGTATAACAATATGACACGCAAACTTTATCTCAGTCATGCATGTTGGTTGATGATTCATGACTATATCGACACTATCAATGACAATTACTGAAACAGACATTGCCGGTGAAAGGCCTAAAAAGATGCATCTAAAAGATGCAGGCAGATCACATACAAACAAGATTAAAAATATTACCTGGGCTATCTATCTATCTATCTATCTATCTATCTATCTGTCTGTCTGTCTGTCTGTCTGTCTGTCTGTCTATCTATCTATCTATCTGTCTGTCTATCTATCTGTCTGTCTATCTGTCTGTCTGTCTGTCTATATATCTGTCTGTCTGTCTGCCTACCTGTCTGTCTATCTATCTATCTACTGATCTGTCAGTCGGTTGGTCTGTGTTTTTATCTCTTTGTAAATATATCATTCTGTGTGCTTTATTTCGCGTGGGGTCAAAAAAAAAAACAAACTAAAATTACAATAAAATGCAGATCTAATTTACATTTGAAGCATTTCAAATAATTCCACCTACAATTTCTAAGTCATTGTGCGTTTAGGCATTCCAATATGACGATCTCGAGTTGCTCGAGGCCATGTCTGACGCTGGGGGAAACGTTAAGATTGTGCGAAGGATGTTTCTTTGTCATATCTGTGTCATCGGTACGTTATCCGTTTTAATGATGATCAAGTATGCTCATTGAGACTGACAAGCTTGCATGTTACTGATTAATAAGACAGAGAAGATCAGCATAAATTAAAAAAGAGACAAAAGCCAACGTTTTGTACTCAGGATATTTTCTTTTTATGTGTGCCATGTCCGATCCACTATTTTAACCACTTATAAGTTTTTTAGTCATTTGTAATCATAATCAAGCATTATGGGCGCGTGTCGGTAACATATTCAGTGGAAATTCAGCTTACAAGCTTACCCTGTTTTGGGAGAGCTATCCTGTAAAGATGCAAGTTTTGGGTACAGCTTCCACTTGGAAAACAAATGCTATGTAACTCTGGCATAAATTATACTGCTCTATTTGACTTATCGGTTATCTTGTCTACATCTATAGTTCCTCGTAACATCCTGATTGTTCTGTATGGAAATCTTGCGTGTCTTTTATTATGCATTGAGTCCAGAGAACCTCAAGATTAATTTATGTTGTGCTGCTCTCCGTAACTACTTTGTGATATCCAGTATGAATATACATATTGAAAGTAAAAATATGATATATATATATCATATTTTTACTTTTAATATGTATATGTAATGACTCTGCTCTAATGACAGAAGGCTGACTACTACTATCCTCGTAGATGGAAACATTGTATTTGTTTACGTTTAACGTCCACAGTTTTCACAGGAAAGCATCCATTACCCGTAACAGCACTGCGACCCACTATGGGTGATGGATACAAACGCCATTCTGGAGTCGTTTTTTGTCGACGTGCCTTGCACGTCGACCTATAGTGACTGCAACTGACCTAGATAGCAAAATGTCTATGGGTGGATAATGCTGTAAAATGAATCAAAATGATGAAAACGGAATGTGCTTTTCAATCAGCAGAACCACTATCGATAATATGAGTTGCCCAATGCTTTCACGTCTAGTCCTTCGTCTTTTATGCGTTCATTTTACTTGATCAAATTGTCGCATGAGCTTTACTTGCTTCCTGATCTGACAATGTTGAAGTACAGGAATCTTTCAATTCATTCCAGTGGTCAAGTTCGTGTCTAATTTTACACAGCTACGCGCCATTATCTTGGATTCCGACCGAGTAGCTATATGACCACGTTTTCAATAAACGGGAACCAGACAACATCGTATAAACCAGAAATATCTGTCACAGAAAGATTGGGCATACGTATGTATTACAAGACTATTCACCGGATCGCACCAAATCATATCGAATACATCCGAATTGCAACGAACTGAAAGATTATATAAATTAATAACACTGGAATTCAGAAACAGGACTTGGAAAATATTTCTCAATTACTTTTATCTGTGGCATGTTGTTTCATTCCACAGTCATATCCCATACCTCCAGTAAACGTAATTCATGAACTACACTATTCTTCCATTACAAATATCATTTCGGTTAATCCCCGCCCCCTCCCCCCTCCCCCTCCCTCCCAAAAAAGAAAGAGAGAGAGAGAGAGAGAGAGAGAGAGAGAGAGAGAGAGAGAGAGAGAGAGAGAGAGAGAGAGGGCATTCATGTCAGTTTAAAAGAGGCTTGAGTGGTCTCTTTTTAATGGATATCAACCACAGCCAAGTTGAGAACAATAATTTCAACGCAAGAGTGTGGCCCGGGCTTGATGTTATTGTTTCTGTGGGAGCCATGCATATATTTGAAAACTGCATTTGTTCACGTCAATATTGGTTGCTCTTTTTAAAAGGCGGCCAAATTTATTTCTCTTTTTGTCTCTCTGTACGTCCGTCTGAGATCGCTTGGAGGCACCTCGTTGCAACAGATACATAACGATACAATAGTAAAGCAGCTTGGCCGTTATGTCCCCTTGTTTGTTTAACGGTAATTATTGCTGTAACCTCAGTTAAGCAAGATTAAAAGTAAAAAGGTATAAAAGCAAGAACAGTTACAATGTTTATGTATCAGCATGCATTGTCAGTATGGAAAGATGAATTGATTCACATGATTTACATCAAATTAATCACAGACAGCTGAACATACAATTTCTTATTCAGTGTTCATTTGACGTCAATCTATATTCTGAAAAAAATCAACTTTTTTATTATTCGGCTTAGTTTTGTCACAACTGGGTCTAAAAGTTTGCATTTCTTTTTTTTTTTTTTTTTTTTCATTTTCATACCTAGGATTTTCATTTTGTTCACTCCATACAAAAAGAGAGAAACACAGAAAAAAAGTGCAATAATTTGCAATCCATAGTTCACAAAAGCAAACGCTCTTTGTCCGAGCGACTTCAAAGCACGGTCTTTCCTCCTATTCTTCTTCCATAGAAAAGATAGTGCCCCAAAGCCCAATAAAAGGCCTCGCGGCAACAGCGAGTCCGATTTCCCCCCATTATGACACATTTCCATTTTTTTTCAGTCTGCGTTTTTGCAACCTGATAGATAAGACTGAAATGCAAAAAAGCAAATCGGCAGGTCAAAACGGTTTTATTGTATTTTGCGCCCTTTAACCCTATATGTTCTTGCATGCGACCATCAATACAATAAGAATGAGGCATAGTAGTCTGTTCGCGATATATCTGCCATGCTAGGGTCATACGGTCATCTGCAGAAAACGCTCTATCCATACAGAACATAGTTTAGCCATTGCATCAGCTGTTTATCATTATTCTGCAAGATCGGTTGAAAATCATTTAGGTGGCAAATAATGTGTGGTACGTTCTGCGGATGGGTAGGTCAATCAAACTGCTGAGTACCTTAACCAACCCACCTACCTACCTACCTACCTATCTACCTACCTACCTACCTACCTACCTACCTACATACATACATGTGAATGTTTCGGTGTAATACAGGATCTCTGTGCACTAACCCCACACAGACAGGCACGGAGAGAGAGAGAGAGAGAGAGAGAGACAGACAGACAGACAGACAGACAGACAGAGAGCCATTGCTATCCGAACCCGCGTGCATTGCCTTAGACTGCTTCAATCCATCTCTTGGTGCCGCTGGTTCATGTGACGGCATTACCTGGTCCCACAGGTATGCACCCTGCTTTAATCGATAATGGGCACCTGATTGAACGTTGGGTATACTGGCGAGCGCAATCCATGCCTGGGGTCCCCGTTGCTTGCCAGCCGCTGACCCGCAGACTGATACAGCAAAGCTGAGGTACGCTGTCACTGGATTCCTGGTCGATGCTCCCATAGACTCGCGTACTCGCTCCCACTCAAAATGGCGGGCCAAAAATTGTCACAATTTTTATGGTACAATATGAAATTAGGCTTAAGGCCTGCAATGGTTATTATCCCGCCGTAATGATACTGGCACTACGAAGCAGCCGATCAAATATTTTCATGGTGTAGTGGCTGCTTGTTAGATGCCTTTATAATGAAAACGGCGACAGTGACCGGCTCCCTCTTCCCCCCCGTACCCCCAAGGAAAATGTGTTTTTAAGCGTCCTCTCGTTGGGTCTTTCAGATCTCTTATTGCCCTTCAGTCAACACATTTCAAGAAAACGCAAAAGATGGAGAGTGAACAGGACAACTAAAAGTACGCCTGAGTAATCACACAAGCACAAAGTGTGCTGGAAATGAGAAAACCACAAAGGTACGATAAGTGTGTTTGGTATTGGGGTGTCTGGCCTTCAAAAGGGACTAGAAGCGACACAAGGATCAATGTGAATCCATACTGTCATGGCTCGCGAGTTACACACAGTCTCTGAATTCGAAGGGGCACGATCATTGGCATGTTGGAGCCTGGTCCTTCCCAGTGTGACGTATCCAGGAGAATGGGATGCTCCACTTCAGCGGTACAGATGTAGTGAGAGCGTACGCGAGAAACAAGAGGATGCAAGAGGAAAACTGGATCTGGAAGACCCAAACTTTCAGACGGGAGCGACGACCGTTACGTGGAGCAGATGAGATCCTGCAAACGGTGGCCCAATGGTTCCAGCAACACCATGGACTACAGTTCTGGCTCGATAAAACATGGCCATATACTGCTACGGGTCATCATGCAGTATCTCTAGCAGCACTACATCCAAAAGTTGCCATGGCCAGCCCGGTCTCCTAACGTGTACCCTACTGAACATTAACAGTATGTGCTTGGCCGTCGAGCCAGGCACGAGTACGATGGACCGGCGTTCACCCTGGACCGACTGGCACAAGGGATCGCAGATCAGTGAAACCAATTCTGCAGGGCGATATAACCAAGCTCACCGGAAGCATGTCCAGGCTTGATTGCAGAAGCATTGTGGTCACACCCGCTACAGATGGGTGCAGCCTTGAAGCAAACAAAAAGGTCCTTTTCAGGACCATCACATCTTCCCAAAAGAGGTAATAAAAGCACTGGTGCAATAAAATAAACAAAGTTCCCACACACATCCTCACACACATGCCAATATTTTTTAAAGGGTAGCCTTTTTTTTCCTTTGGCCAGGAGTGTACTATAATAATGCCAGATTAAAAATCCTCATAAAGCACATTCCATTTGCAAGTGCTATCATGACTACAGTTCAAAAGAAAAAAGGTGCAGGTCCTGAATTGCCCTCGGGCATGTTGTGCCTCGATGTGCGCTGATGAAAGCTGTTGACTCTATCTTAAACTTTGGCCTGAACAGGTTATGAGTGTTGGTTGCTGTTGACTACTTTGCGACGTCACTGATCATGAAAATAGAGCATTTTGCTGCTTATGCAAACCCAATTGGAGCCTCCCGTGACCTCTCTGGTTCCGTGCATACTAAGCATATGCTTTCACTTGCACGTCATCGTCCTGATTCAAAATGTACATTTTTCACCAGTGCGTCTCAAATAAAAAATAATGCTACCCGAAGGCATGTAATATATTAATAAATTATTATTGTCATCCAACATTATGAGATTAAATAAACCACACCACGTGTTTTCCAACTCCAAAAAGTCTTACTATACATACAGCCAAAAACACAGGACACTCTGTCATTCAGATCTGACAAACTTATTCTTTACAGAAATGTCGACTTTAAGCCTGCATATAACATTCTTCTTCTTCTTCTTCTTCTTCTTCTTCTTCTTCTTCTTCTTCTTCTTCTTCTTCTTCTTCTTCTTCTTCTTCTTCTTCTTCTTCTTCTTCTTCTTCTTCTTCTTCTTCTTATCATAATCATTATTATTACATCATCATCATAATTATTACCATGGAAGTGAGTAAAATACTATATGCACTTGGCGTGACCGGGTCAACAAACGCCTTGTAACAGAGAGGTCCACGTCCTTAGTTCTGCAGGCTACAGCACCTCTGCTAATAAACACTTAGCAAAAGGACAATCGCTCAACGCTTAATTTATTCTGTTCCACGCCCTATCCATCAATTGTCGTGGAAATTTTCTTTAAACCACTGCCCATCCTTTATATTCGCATCGTGTAATGCAAATTTTAGACAGTTTCGTTCCTGATTACATCAACTGAGACCCTTGATTGAACCATGCAGGATACGAAATCGTGACCATCTGGTACACATGTAGTTTGTTCTCAGCATCCCTTGAAGCGCGCCTAGTGTTCAGAAGCAGGCGCGCATATTTAGCGGGACAAAGATACCTTTTGTGCATGCAGAGAAAATTTTGAAAATCTCTTTAAGAGACTACAGCGACAGTCTTATATAATCGAATCGAAGGTTGGTTTTGTAGGATAGTTGAGAGAGAGCATTTGAAATGTAGCTCACCCTGGCCATCATTGTTTACTTGGCCTGACCTGACTTACTTGAAGGTAAGTGTGAACAATGATGGGCCCGGGGGAAGAAAGGTATGTCCTCAATGGATTGCCATGTAAATACATAATGGCGTCTTATCTAAGTCTCTGCCCAAAGGAGCTTGAATTGGTAAACCAGATATTGTATCAAAAGTACAAAATACACGTTCAATAGGACAGTTTGTACTAAAAAGTACATATATGCATATATTAAATCTTTTCAACCGACTATGCAAACATTGCAATGGTAAAACGGGGACGATTTGTTGTACAGTTACCAAAAAACTCTGTTCATATTTTCACACATTCTTTACATAGGTTCAAAAACAAAGTGTTAAACCCATGAATGTATCTTCAGTGAATATTTCTATATTTTTACCAATTTTGACACAGTTTGCTCCTCATCCTGGTCTAATTAATCTTTCACATCGGCCGCAGATAAAAATTGATTTTTATAGTTACATTGATGCTTAATATATCAATATTAATTTTTTTTTGCGTGCTTCACTTTTGTGACAAACAAATGCTTAATTATAATGTAATGTATGGTTTAGTACTTGGATATATTAATTTGTGTATAAGAGGAATTGGAAGGATCTAGTATATTTTGATTGATTTATTGACATTGGATGATACAACAATATAGTGTTTTAGGCCATCATTTGTAAACTTTGATCAGGATTTGGGAATATTTGTGCGTGTGAACAGGTTATTGAGAGACCTTAATAAATCACACACGCATAAATATATATGTATATATATATATATATATATATATATATATATATATATATATATATATATATATATATATATATATATATATATATATATATATGGATAATACGTATGTGTGTGGGTGTGTGGGCGTGGTTGTGATTTAGGAATCAAATGGAATGTGGACATGTAACAAGAAGTTCTACTATATATTGTTATTGCTATCATCAATAAATAACCTTACACAATATATAATCGTAGAAAGTAATTAAAATAAAGTATATTTTTAAGTAAGATCTTTCGTCTGTATGCCTTGGACGCATTTCGCCCAAACCGTGGCGAGGAAAGCTGTTAACTTGGACCATTGCTCTTCGTTTGGAAATTAGGCTCATATCTGAATGAAACGTTTTTTCGGAAGGAATTTTAATCTGCTGCAATTATGATAATTCAGATGAGCACAAAACTTTGCTTTGAATTGCAGCAAAGACATTTCATCTGATTTGTTGCCTTTTCACAAAAGGAAAGCATCTTAATTGCCACAATATTGATTTCAATTACTGTAACAATTACTGCGATGTTACCATCAGCGCCAACATCGTTCATCTTCATCATCATCATAGGACTCCAGCATTCTGTAGGGTAGACATTTCTATACTTTATGATCTCAAATTAGTGACTTTTATAGTCACTTTTTGTTTTGCTGGGTAACACCTTATACCAGTGCACTAAAGACAAGTCATTGCAATTTTTGTGTTTGTATGCTGAATGACAGGTCACAAGGTGCTCATGACGCTGAATCCCTCACACATTGGCGCAACCGTGCAAAGTTGCTTATGTTTTATTCATGCAAAATCAGGATATCTTAATCCTTCTTTTCGCAGTGAAACAATGGCGAACATTTTGACAGCTTCTTTTAAAAGATACACCAGTTTCTTATGTCCCACATTTTTTGAAGCATGAATAGTTGGACTGGTTTATATCATTCACTGCCTCTGCTGCCCCAGCAGCCGTAGTACCTGGTGAATTAGCACGGTTGTGTTCAAGCTGGGCTCTCGCCTTGCAGTAACTGGCGGGCATGCATGCAATTCACCTCGGCCATCAATCTCTCATGTTTACCGCCGCATCTCTGTCCAATGATCAGCTTGGTCTAAATTATTAACCACCGACTTCTTTTGTAAAACCGGGCGAGGTAATTAGGGGATTGGGCGAACGAGTCAAAGCGGGGCCTGGCATTCCCTAAGATCAGTCCTGCCAGTGGCGTATGTGTCCCAAAGGACAGGACCATATTGTACTCTATGGCTCCTTTCAGATCCAAACCTGGCCGCCAAGTTGCTGAGGTGTGCTGGCAGCTATTACAATGCAAACAAGCAAGGTGTAATCCTCCCCTCGTCTCTATCATTACTGCATCATTAATATATTACAAAACAAGACAGCGAGCACGCGGATGTAAAAATATAAATTGACTAGCTTTTCAATGTACCATTTGTAATGGACTTATTATTTCACACGGCGGCGGAACCGCAATAAGTGGACTGCGTTTGACAGGGATCGGTTGCTGTCATGATGTATTGTGGCTTGTATCGGATTATTATTATTTATATACGAGTCGGTCGATGAAGGAAGCCAGCAGACTGGCACCAAGTATATGCGCAAAAACACAACAGCGTGCACAGGCATGTAATACCAGATGCATGCGGTCACACAGGTATCCCCTGAAACAATATTATACCCAGGTGAAAGCCACAAGTCCCGCAAGTATATAGAGCGAATCATGTCAATATTGCTATAACTGTGACACTCTACTTACCCGAAGGCAGCATATGCTGTTTCTCCCGAAGGACCAATGGTTTTTCGGGGATAAAAGTCCTGATATTTCAATTTCCTTAATGTCTTTTTATGCCCACCGTCCACAACGTTGATAACAATATCCGTTGACCTTGTTCCCGCCGCAGGGACTTCGGTGGTATCCGGGTTGTGACCAACAGAGCCACTCTCTATGAGAGGACTCTTGAGCTGCGGCGATCCGTCTCCCTCCATCCCGTAAAGTCCTCAACCTCCTCGGTGCATTCCGACACTGGTCGCAGGCCGGACCTTTTCTGACTCACACACAAAAGAGCGGTGCATCATGGTCTATGTGGTCCATGTAGTCAAGCGTGCCAGCACTCATCGGCCTGAACAATTCTTTAAGAAATGGCTTCCCTTTCTTCGGTGCACGGACACTGCTGGTTTCTACACTTGCCTGCCCCCGATGGCTTGCTTGCCAGTACTGACGTTATGGAACTCACTCCTAATTGTCATAACTTTAATCAAATTCCTTATTCCACATAATGTATATTCAATAAACTCGCATGCAGATAGGGTCCCGCGTGACCAGGCTGAGCCTAAATGGATGTGTAGTGGCTACGTGCTGTATATGGCGTCAACGGCCGCTGTTGTGTGCTGTTTGTAAGGTGGCAAGCCCCAACGGGTGCTTCAAATCCTATTTTTATTGGCAGTCTGTCGTTGTGCATGAGCTAGGACTGCTGCCTGGTTGGCTAAATCATTTACCACCTGTCTCTGTTAGGAACAGGTAGAAATTGCGGTTGCCGCTGTGGAGCCACCGTCCTCACCGCCAGAGAGGATCTATATCTAAATGCAGTGACTGCGCAGGCTGTATATGATGTGTGCAAAAAATACGTTATGGCATTTCACTACCCAAGAAACCGAATATGACTACTTTGTGTCACAAAAAAGCAGGTCTTCCCCATCGACACACCATGCTCACCCGCAATATGCCATAAGTTAACAAATTAACAGATGGATAAAATGAACAGAACGTCGGCTGAGCGTGACTCAAACATGAACATCCGGATCTATTTCATTTATAATCACATTATGTTTTAACAGTAACTTCTTTATGTGTGAACTTTCATGGGCTTAAACTGAATTATTATTATTATTATTATTATTATTATTATTATTATTATTATTATTATAATTATTATTATTATTATTATTATTATTATTATTATTATTATTATTATTATTATCATCATCATCATCATTATCATTATCATTATCATTATCATTATCATTATTATTATTATTATTATTATTATTAGTATTAGTATTATTATTATTGAACTTCCGCGAACGGAGAAATTAAAAGGAATATGTAAGATCGATTTTGGTTTGTGTTTGTGGAAATATTCTGACAGGTATTTTGAAGTTTCTTACATTAGGTGACAAAGAAGACTAATTGCAATTACATACTTTTTAACCACCACGGTGTGCAGACAGGAATGATATGTCGGGTGCCGTTGATTGGAATAAATGAGATGCCCCTCGATCATGAAAATATCGATGGTAGATCTGAAGTCGCATCTGGACCCCGGCTTGTCGGAGTGCCCCGAATATGTGACCGAGGACTTACCGGTGATAGTGTCTTGCCTTGGGTAACATATAAACGCTTTGCCTTACACCTTATACAAGTTCCTCAAAAATGGTTGCAACAAACCGTAACAACAAAATCTTCCCAAGTGGCATTGTTATAATGGACAGGTAAAATGAAGCAAATGTTGCTATGTGGGAAACTTCAGGGTGTGCGGGACCAAGATTTGGCTCGTGAAGGAACGGTTAACAAACACAAGCAGACGGGTCTGGTGCTTGAGCCTGGTTTATTTTTTTTTCAGCTCACGTTGAACTGCAAACGTTATGAAGATGGTGTCTATTTGGCGCAGCGTGCAGGGCAATTTGAATATACCATCACTTTAGCTTCCGTGCGTGTTCTCTATATATTAGACAAATGCTGAATAGCTGGTCAAGAAATACACTTATGTAGAGTGGCAGAAAATCTTACCAAAATCAGCAGCAGCAACAGCAGCTGCAGTGGTACGGGGCACACCCCAAGGTGCATATTATGAAGGACCTGCATGGGAAACCTTTATAGCTAATGTCATAATAGTGGCCCGTTTCAATAAGGGTAGGGGCATTTGAATCATCTAAAACAAGTGGTCGAAGTAGCAATGAGCGGACCCAGGTGCAGCTTTAGCACACAAAGACGATGCAATTCAGGAGGTTTGACTCTAGTTAGACTGATATACTCAGAATTATGTTTGTACCACTCAAGATATGAAAAGAAAAAAAAACCCCACACATATAAATGAAAAGCCAATCAAACATCATATATACAACATGGTGGAAAATCAGGTTATTGGAATTTAGTCAAAAAACAACCCCTCTGAAATAAAAGGGCGATTTCTTTTCGAGCTGGATACAACCATGGCGTATATGGGTTTAGGAACACAGGGAATATATATATATATATATATATATATATATATATATATATATATATATATATATATATATATATATATATATATATATATATATATATATATACATATAAATATATATATATATATATGCATACATACATACATACCTAGGTACATGTTTGTATCTTGATACCCAGATCTTTTCAAGCACTAAGGTTTAAAAAGTGAGTGAATGAGAGAAATGAAGTTGTTGACCGAAATATCTTGAGAGGCGTATCGCTTATCCTTTTCTCCTTCTATGTGTTACTTGTTTTTTGCTCTTTAACCACCATCGGACGTATTTTCATTGTTATATGTAAATATTTTGTGATATTAGTCGAACTTCAGCTTGTTTTCAAATGGACAAGATGTCCGGTACTGATAACAGTATGGCTGATGCAAAATATCCCTTCACGCCTGTAACAACAACCAACCTGCAGAGGTGCATATGCGTTAACTGAAAATATTTATACTTAAAGAGCACAGTCCAATCTTGTAATGTCCATAACAAAACAACTGTACGACTAGGACATCTCATAGTGATATTATGATGTATAATATTCATGTTTGATAGTGAAAAAAAAAACCGTTTTAAGTATGCGATACAATATTACTGAAAGTTATACTTAGAAGATCAGCTTCAAATATTTTACAATGATTACAGCACTTTGATCATTGAATTAGAGCAAATATAAATACAAAAATAGGAACCAATTAAGATAAACTCATAATCTATGCATGTGGTTTCATAATACTAACATACCCATCTACAATCGTTACATATACACAGGAATTTTGGTCACACTACGCACAGAGATAAAATAATCTTATGCATCATGATATTTTATTTTAAACTTATTCATACTGGGTAGCCCATTCAGTTCAAAACTGTTCCATGGGTGCCAGCATACAATAAAATATAGTGCGTACAACTATAATACAATATAATAGTTACACAATAGTACCGGCCTTTGAAGGACACTGGACAAGCTACTTCTGGTGTCTAGGTGGTGGACAACTTCTTTTTTTTTAAAGAATTTGGCTTATAGGTAATTTGGTGCCGTTCCGTTTAGGATTTTTATGTTAACGGTGAGAGATAAAAATGTCGGCCGGAAGCTAATTTTAGCTATCCTAAGCATTGAATAAGTGCTGCTACACTACGGCCATAACCAAGACTACCTTGTGGTAATCCTTGCCGCTCTATTTAGGAGGCGCTGTGAAAAGTGTTGTTGAAATTTGGACCGCTTCACAGTAGTCAAACAGTGGTTGTACTCTGCCCTTGTAGATAGTATTTCATAATGTACCAGACAGTGTATGCTTTAGGAGAGAGATAGAGAGACAGAAGGGCAATTTGGGGGCTAACTTTAGAGACTAAGTAATTTGTAGGTTGTGATCAGTTTAAAGTCTCATCGATTATTATGCCAAGTGATTTTGTGAGGGTTTCCTGCGAAAGAACGCCATAATCTATAAATAAATCTACTACACTTTCGCTTCGCTTCTGATTAAAAGTAACGGTACATGATTTTGAGAACATTAAGGGAAAGTCTGCTTTGAATGAACCAACCAGATACATTGTGGAATTCAGCTGGTAGTTCCCATTACGATTCTTTGTTGTCTGGCCATCAGAATACACTGTTGTACCGTCCACAAATAAGTGACACACGGTTGAAGATGAACACAGGACGAAGCCGTTAAATCTACATTAAAAAGAGAATAGGGCCAAGGGACCCCAATATTTACGTTAAGTCAAAATTAAGCATGTGGCATGTAATATTATGTACGTATGTATGTATGTATGTATGTATGTATGTATGTATGTATGTATATATGTATGTATGTGTGTATGTATGTATGTATGTATGTATGTATGAATGTACGTGTGGATGTATACTAACTTATAGATGCTATTTTTATTCCTCAACATTCTGCAAGTATATTTGTTTGGTACAAACCACAAAATAGATATATTCATGAAGTAAAATAGATAAATGAATAACACTTTGATTACAAAGAATTGATTGTGTATTTTAAGTTTCTAAAATAGAACCAGTCTTCTTTTTTCTTTGTTATGTTGTCTTGTTTGTGTTCTTTTTTCAAATGAGAATTTTTATAATTTGATTATAAAAGCGCCAATTGATTGATTCTGGTGCATATTGAGCCAAGAGCGCAGCCAAATATATCAGTCGATATCACCTTTTTCCACCAAATATTGATTACCTACAAAAAGAATGTGGAGTTGCCATATATTTAGAGCAAAACGTAAAATACAAAAACATGCTCGTAGAGCTGCTCTGACGTTTCTATACAGCTTGTATTCTAAGTGGGAGTACTCTGGTAAACTCTGAATCCTGAACTATGGTACACGTATTGGCCGGTGAGGCTTTCTTGGAAGCTTTTGAAAACTGATATCAGATATCGGTGAAAATGGTGCATTTTTAACTTACGATAAGACTGTTTTCAGTTTTTTTTCCAGCAAAATGGTGAATGGATTTATGATTAAACAATAGTGCCGTGCCATATATATATATATATATATATATATATATATATATATATATATATATATATATATATATATATATATATATATATATATATATGTGTGTGTGTTTGTGTGTGTGTGTGTGTGTGTGTGTGCCTTTTACGCTTAATGAATTAAATGAAATATTATGTTGCATTCATATGGTAAGGCTAAAATGTGCGGCGCTGCAAGTTTATCTGTAAATTTTCGCATAAATGCTTCATAAGTATCTAAGATATTACCTAGACAATGTACTTATACGGCACCAAAATTATCTTCGTCTCTGGTACTTTGCCAGTGTATTTTAAATCACAGAAAGAACGAACAAACCGTTAAAATGCGAAATTAGTGGAAATTAAATATCACGTCCCTTTCATTGTATATATATATATATATATATATATATATATATATATATATATATATATATATATATATATATATATATATATATATATATATATATATATATATATATATATATATATATATATATAAACATGACAAAAATTTAAAGCCCCCCACCCACCCACACACACAAGTACAGTTCTGGGGACTTATTTGGCAGGATGGAGTATCTTGTGGGCAAGGCAGATACGTCTTATATGAATATGGAAGCGACAGTTAAGGTTGAAGCTGCGAAGCTAGTGCACAGTGAGACTGACAACTTTGGATCGATATTACCCATTTAATTCCCAAGTACATTAAACTTATATATTTTCTGATTACTACATATCCATAGATTTGTAACCATAGGTTGTTTTTTTTTTTCAGGATTGAAATTTTTTTGAGACTTTGTAACATTCTTTCTGACTTGGTAAGATTTTCACATTTTTCGTGCAGAAATTGCACATTTTTTTTTCAAGTTGAAATGAGAAGAAATTTAAAATATATATCCATGTCCAGGATCGAATTCAATGGTTAGTCCTGAAATAGCATAAATAAAAAGTTTTATAATTATGAATTTAGTCCTGACAGGTTGTTCATTTTCTTTCTATAAATTGCTCCAAAAGTCACGGAAGGGGCTGTTAGAAAATATATCCTGGTAGCCGTTCTTTTATATGAAAATTTTCTATTGATGTCTATTGATTTTAATGTGATAGGGCAATTCGTATGTTTGTGAGGCGAGATACAAATTGCAGAGGTTGAGCAAAAAACACTTCCGAGAAAATCGCATTGAAACAAAAAGTTGCCAATTCTTACCCATTTATGGCTGTAATATGACACATACTCATTTCTTCTGTCCTGTGCTTTAATTATTGTGTGATACAAAACTTGTAGCTTTACCTCTATGATGTCTTTAAAAAAGTGTATTTTGTGGGTTAAATCTCGACTTGTTTAACATGGGAACACCACACTTTGTTTCTTTGGGTGTGGGTTCACATGCGGCTTTCCATATTTTGGGACCAGTAAGTGGATTGTGCTAATTTGTTTTTACATCAATAGAGAATTTCAAAGTAATCATAACAATGGTAGTGATTAGTCTGATCTGGCCCATTCTTCTCTCTACGGCTAATGGTTTCCTGTGAGTGACCCTTGTCAATGCCTCAATTGGTTTCCAGGGGTCATGGAATAATGACTGTGCAAACAATGACATGGTTCATTATCATGCCCCCATCCAAACAAAGCCATGTACCCAGCACTGCTTAAAATTTCAGTGTAAACAAAAGTTTTGAGATCACCTCTCTGATATAAAAATTATGTTCACCCATCTGAGTTTTTGGGAGCATGTAGTTTAAGTATCAAGCTATCCAAAAATATGAAAAGGTGATTAGAGATTATCCAAAGGTGCTGGCTTCAGATCCTCCACCTTAAGGCCTTTTTCTTTCTGTATGTTGAAAATTAGGAAATATGAGAGTTGAGAAATGTACGGTGTTAGAATCAAGACTAGTTGCAAGTGGAAACAGCCGTCGATGGATACCCTTTATTAACACCTCGTTATTTGTCAAAATATGTTTATTTCTAGGTTGAAAAAGCTTTCTTTTAACATAGTACGTGTCAAGGGTTTGTCGCAGAGGCATGGCGTTTACACAAAAAAGCTTAGGGATAGAGCGTTAGTACCAGACACAACATGATGCAGTTTATATGCACTGTATACATTTACGTACGTCATGATAAGCTCTTTTATCTGTTTGAAATTGCGAAAGTATTTTTGTCACATATATGACAACATGTGTATTGTATACACTTTATCTTTCTGGTGCCCCCTTGTAAAACAGGTAAATTGCAAATTATTATAATAATTATTATGATTATTATCATCATCATCATCATTATTATTATTATACCTATAAATATAATTATTGTTATCAATATTATCATCATTTTCGTCATTTTTGAATGTTAATATGAAAATGATTTTTTCCTTACATTACATATGAAATGTAATGCAAATGTCGTGATGCTTTCCAAGTGGGTTTTCTCTGATTTAAGTGCGGAAGATATGAAACTTTGTGAATAAAGTATATTGAAGTTTTAAACCTGTCATATTTGGGTAATCGCAAAATAATACGTGTGGCTAAGAGCTGAGTGTAAGTCCACCTAATCAGTTTTTACTACATCGACAGTTTGCTACCATTGTACACTATGTCGGTTAATACTATTGTAAATATCCAGGACACATCTCGAAATTAACGGCGGTCTAATAGTGTCCTCGTTATAAAGGAGACAATTTTGTGATAAAATTATTATTATTATTATTATTATTATTATTATTATTATTATTATTATTATTATTATTATTATTATTATTATTATTAATAATAATAATAATAATAATAATAATAATAATAATAATAATAATAATAATAATAATAATAATAACAATTACTCACCTACTGGCTTGCTGATGCTTCGCACAAGGTTTTTGACAGTGGCCTGTGGAGATGCATTCCACTCCTGTGTCCATAGTCCTGCAAGTCCATGCATGGTGCTTCCAGCAACCTCGGCCTGGCTTCTACCTGCCTGTAGGTGCCCTATGGCAATCCTGCGTTGGTCTATAGACAATTTCGACATTTTGACAGATTCCCTGTTTTTGCAAGTTTGAAACAGTGTGTCACCTGGCCTACTGAGTTTGTCTCCCCAGAAGTTCAGGTGACACGTGACACTGTTTCACGCCAAGGTATCCCTGAGAGGCCAGTATGCACATACAATGTTGTGCAATTTTGGAGACACCGACTTCTCGTTACGGCTGCAAAAAAGTGAACAATTTATGTCCCCTAAAGTAAACAGCTGTTTTGGAACTCCAACAGAGACACAGGGCGGCCTTTGAGGCCACACAATTTGCTCAGTTTTAGTTGAGAAAAATTTTCAAACCACCAAGAATTGTTATATATATATATACACCTTCTAGAGACAGGAATGAAGATATTGAACTATACCATATTACATCAAAACCGACGTAAAAAAAAACATTATAACCCATGTAAAAATTCCTCAACCAGTTCAGAATTTCTACCAAGGGTTACATAGTATTGATATCACAGAAATATTGACCAAAGATCCATACACTGATCCCAATGTGTATTACAATAATTTTTTAGTGTTATTCAGAAAGTTATGTAGTAGAAGGGGGAGGGAGGGCACAGGCACTTCAAAAATATCAAATTTAACAATTGTATACGCACGTTATCTCATTGGGTAACTCAAGATACCTTGATATCGGTAAAGTTCAAAGATGATTCATATAGAAAGTTAAAATGTACAAATCAAGAAATTCCTTATTACCAAATCATAAAACATAATTTAAAAACATATGATCAGTTCCGCCGGAAATCTATGTACCAATGTAAACAAAAATATTATTACCAACAATTTAATAGATTTAAAACTGACATCAAAAGATTTGAGATACTGTCAAATTAATCTTTATTTTGAAAAAGGCAGAATAAAGGATTACCATTTATTTTTAAACGTGCATGCTGTTGATTTATATAATTAAACCGAAATCGCCCAACGCTTCAATATGTTTTTCACTGAGATAGGCCCTAGTTACTCAATAATTTAATTACTAATAATTTGTCACACTTTACTTCTTACTTATAGAATCGACGTATTTTTTCTTTCTGTTTCAGACACTGACATTTTAATAGCCTTAAACAGGCTTTAACCCAAAATAAGTGTGGTCATATCGAGCTTTCTATCGAACTGTCACACATTGCCAGTTCATCTGTTTTGTAAGCCTTTGGCATTGATCATTTATCTGTCTTTAAACACAGGCAGTTTCCCAGAGAAATCAAAATGAGCAAAGGTACTACGTATATATAAAAAAGAAGATAGCACTCTCTTGGATAATTATAGGCCCATTTATTTCTCTGCTCCCAGCTTTCTCAAAAGTTTTTGAGAAAAAGGCTATATGATTTTTCTATGCTATTTTTTTTGGGTAATATTCAGCATTGTTTTGGACAGATATACTCACCAAAACTGCAGGTCTTGACTTTATGGTTCCAAATTCTCGATTCAGGGGAAATTCCAATAAATATTAATCTTGCCTCTTAAGCGTTTGATATCCTAGATCATGAAACGTTAGGGTTTGTTTGTTTTTTTAATTAAGTTATTACGGTATTTATGGAAGTGCTCTTACCTGTATGCAATTCATTGTTTTTGCTTCATTTGAATTACTGTATTCTTTTAAAGGGCCATCCGTGTGACCGCATAGAAAAATTACAGAAGAATTTCATTCCCATTGTAACGTCTTCCAATTTCAATGCACGTACTGAGCGTCCGTTCAAAAGTTGGAAGATACTCAAAAGCCAGGATTTATTTCATCTAAAAGCTCTAAAATTCTGTCATCGGTATACCTCATTTTTTTCGATAAAATGTTTTCTTTATTGCCAGGCACAAATACGTACCAAACCCGATATCTCCAGTAATTCCTCGCTACCCATAACCGTCAGGGCAAACTATTCAGTATTGTATTATATACTATATTCCCCCATTAATCAATCAAATATCTGTGAACGCCACTGAAAGATAAATACATCATTCCTACTCTGGTTCTTCCTAATACGTTAAATTATTATAAGTAAATATTCAGAAACTTGTATTGTCACGAATTCTTATGTCTGCCATAGCTCAATTTGCCTGCAAGTCTTCGTTTTCTTGAATATTGTGAAGTTTCAGTAGTTTAATTTTTCTAGCCAAGGTCTGCGTTATTTTGTCACCATACCGCAGGTAACCCCCGTGTTAGCGGATTTTAAATTCTTAGTGGGGGTATTTTCTTTTATATTCGGTACGAGGGAGACTCGAGCTTTGACTCTTTGGAACCAGTCGCCCAGCTGACATGTGTATTTTTATTTTACCTGACTTGCTTTTCATCTATTTTGATGTAAGAGCCGCGATGTGATATTATTGCTTTGTTACAAGTAAATAACAAAGTAAGTACAAATAAATAGTTTCTGAGTCTCAGTCTGGGTCTGCATCTGGCAGCGTTTGACTTTAACCCACACCTACATGACTGTGTTAATAAGGATCATCAAAAAGGCTCTCTACTTACGAGTAGTCATAGCAACTCAATCTCTAAGATAGAGTATGATCTTGTTCATAAGCGAATTTGTTTTAAAAAATAGCTCGATCGATCGCAGCATGGCCGCGGTGTCTGTCATGAGTGTAAACATTGGTCCAATGTCCTTGGAGCCTGACCGCCTATAAACAGACGCCTGTTCGACTGAAAGTTGGTTTTGTGACTCTCCTGCATAATTGGCAACTCTCCAAGTTCCCCAGACGTCTGTCTCTATATGCGGACTAAAGATCCGGGCATCCAAAAGGCGTCTGTATTCGGCAGGTATCAAAAGGGGACGTCTGGTGGATGTTCTAACAGAACTATGGCCTGAAAGATTCTGAAGCCGAGTCAGATATGACTTAAGATTCAAATATAAATACATACACGCAAAAGCCTGTGCAAACCTTTACGCTTACTGATTTGTTTGTTTGTTTTTTCGTCAGACATATGTTGTCAATGAAGATCACGTTTGTTACATAAGGGGATGATTCATCGGCGAACACATAAGAACTCTTTCTGCAATAATACAACATATCAAGAAGAGTGATTTATCAGCCTTTACTTAGCTGTTTACTCTACCCGTAGCACCACTAGCTATCGTGATAAGGTCTGACAGATATATTCAAGGGTTAAATTTTGGTGATCCAGAGACTAAGATTAGGCGGGTAGATGTTGACAACATGCGATGTCCCAGACCAAAAATCAGCAAAATTACTATTTAGGTTGCTAGGTAATTTCGACCATTTGTCACGATTGTGTTGCAATATGGAAAAAAAAAACAGTTGGCTTAAAGTGCCAAAGTTTGATGAAGCTTGGGATTTACCTGTCTTCTGGAGTGACGGTTAATTGTCTATTTTAGACATAATTTTTCATGAAGATGAAAATCAAATGTGTGTTCTGAACTATACTACAAAATTGCATTTATTTAAAAAATGAAAGTTTGAAAAACAAGAAAATTGTCTTCAGTTGGAAAAAATAGTTTTAAAAAGCCTTGCTACTTCAAACTTCTGATATAAATAGTTTCAGAACTGTAAATTCTAATATTTGTCTGTTTTTGTGGGATGATTCTACCCACAAGGTTATAAGAACAGTTATGCATCAGGGTTTCGTCAATGCAGGTCTTAAAATTATACACTTTGGTGCACAGGTGACTGCCTCGCAGCTCAATTAGGCAAATTGCATATTCAACTATGGCAATGCAAAGTGGATAGAAGTATTCCAACTGTTTATACATCATGTTAGCATCAAAGATTTTTTCCTGAGTAGGGATCACCTCGATGTGTCCGAATTTCATTTACCTTTGTTTTATCATGATCTTATTTCAGCGTGGAAACAGTTTCGAAGTTACTTCCACCCTAATACTGCAAGGGACGTGTGTTTTGAATGTTTGTGGTTCACTTCCTTCATTATAGTTCATAGGAATACTATATTCTATAAGCATGGGTATAGGAAAGGTATTAGGTTTATTGAAGACACTGTAAATAATGCTGGAAAATTCTTGAACGTGGACATTTTAGAACCTACGTTTGACGTACAAATAAACTTCCCGGAATACTATTCACTGAGGCTAGCCATTCCAAGAGAATGGAAACAAAAACCGACGTCATCCTATATAAACTTTAGAGAAGGCCCTTCTATTCTGTATTTTATGATTGGTAGTGTGTTGGAAAACATATAACATATAACTTGTAAAGATTTCTACCGATGTATCATTGCAAATAGCTTGAAAGGTGTTTCTGCATGTGTAAACAAATGGCGTGTACTAGTTGGTACTGAAATTGAAGAATGGCTAAGCATACTTGGTCTTTCGTTTAAATGCACCATTTTAAGTAAATTATAAGCATTCCAATTTTTAATCTTGTATAGATTTGTTATTCATAATTCAAGGCAATATAAAGTAGGCTCTGTGGATTCTGAGTTACATAATTTGTGTGAGGGAAAAGACACCATTATTCATAGATATTGAGAATGTAGGTATGCTAACACATTTTGGGTTTTATTTTTAGAACCGCTACAACAAAAATAGTCCAGGGGAAATAATCTCGTTTTTGGTTCTTTTCACAAACAATCATGTTACACTTTGTACAAATGTCTTTTGATTGCGAAATATTATATTCACAAAGAATTGTGTAAAAAAGAAAAAAAAATCATATGCTGGATCTTTGAATTATCTTACCCGTAAAATTTCAGTGGAACAGCAGATATTAAATTCCTGAGGGAAACAACACATATTTCAAAAAGAATTATTGTATCTGGTCTACTTTAATTACATTTTGTGAAACATGTATATGTATTTTATCTAGTTTGGATGTGCTGACAATTGTACGCATATATATATATATATATATATATATATATATATATATATATATATATATATATATATATATATATATATATATATATATATATATATATATATAAAATGTTCATTAAAGATAAGGAAGATATTTTTCAAAAGTATGTCAAATTCGCGACTGTACAACATGAACATAATTGTCTTCGTACACTGTTTTGAGGCAAGTTTTTCGTCAATGATAAATAAATAATAAATAAATAGATAGATAAATATAAAAAAATAAAATTTGCATCAGATATGAAAGAAAAGGGACAAAAGCACTGTATAAAAAGGAAATAAAACAGTTAATAAGTTATCACAAGCACATTTGAATTTTGTAGAAACTTCGATGTCCTATGAATCTTTCGCTTTCAACTTTCATATTTATCACCATGACAACCAACATAGTGTGTGAATCACATTCGGGCGACAGATATTGCATTTGTGACTGATATGCTAGTATTTAATATGAAATTGCCTGCAGGAAAGTATTGAAACTTGAATTGCATTTTTGCCTGTATGGTTGCACGTCAAACTACCATCACGATCATCATTTTTTACTTGATATCTTTCGTCAGTGATTAGAATTAATTGACAATGAGAGCAAATTACTAAAATTACTAGCATCATGCTGTGAAGTTGCGGTATCCCATTAGCTGGATATTCTACACCCGTGAAGCGCTACTGTATGGGTGATATATTCACCATCAAACCTTGTTACTCAATGTCATGCATCACCTCTTGTTGAGTTCATATAACATGAATTGTTCTTGTCCAACCAAAGTAAATGATGTCATCATTTAGAGCCGTATCTAAACAGGCCACTTCATCTTGCCCTCCATGGTGTCATCTGGAAGGGCATGGGTACTTTGCTTATTGACATATTAACTAAAGAAAAAACCAAAATAGAATACTTAATTTGACGCTTGGCCACAATATGAAAGCGAGTGTAACGTTACAAATGGCACAACCCCACACAACCGATTGGCAGCACAAGTTATAGTAACAGTGGTTGTAATAATAGTAGTTGTTGTCGTTGTTAGTGTAATGATAGTGGTTTTTGGACATTGCGAGCGAGCATAGAGATGTACATGAAAATAGCACACAAAATAATGATAGAAGAGTACCGCGAAATTGAGTGATAACAAGACAATTTGAACACGTTCCGTCATATCTTTATTAACACATTTTTGAATTTTTTCACACCCTACTTTTCAACTTTGAATTAAAGTAGATCTAAAACACAAAGTTAACCAAACATAGTGAGGATTCACTTTATTTGCCCTAACCATTGCAACGGAATTTCAGTTTTACTGCAACCTCCGTTTGATTGAAGGTGGGGTGGGGTGTTGTTGAAACCGTATTGAGCCAGTTGCATAGTGACAAAATAGGGTTACCAGTCATAAATCAGGCACGCCCTTTATAGAGTCAGACCCAGGTCATATTTTATTGGCATAAACAAAAAGACACACGGTAATAAACTGAAAATATCACATTTATACAGAGGACAAGGCATTAAATTATTTTCCAAGAAATTCAAACGTAAGGATGGCCCCAACTAAGGATGCACAGATCCGCTACTGTTGGGGCTACCTAAGGATTGAGGCATTTGGACATGCGAAATACTTGAAATTGACCCGCACAACATTAAATGCATTATTACAAACCATATCCAAGTAGTATCTCTACGTTTAGATAAGGAAGGGTAAGAAAAAAATCGGAAAAGCGCGTAAAACAATGTGAATATATGAAGGAGAACGGAAATAAAATCAGCTTAATTTGATAATATAATAATATGCACAGACAATACCAATGAACCGGCAAAAAGTGTTGTTTGCTTGACTATATTTATGAATAAAGCATGCATTTAATAAATATAGCAAATTTAGCATCCTGAAATTAAATATTGCAGACATAACAAATTACGATTGTGCATATTTCAGAACCTTGACCAGCGAAATACGTCTTGACATATCTAGAACATTCTGTTAAGAACGGGTAAGTAGTTTATCCAAGAAAGCAGCGGCAGTGTTATTAAGTTCCTTTGGCATATGAAAACGCATACAATTTTGGGTCGTAGTTTCGGGGAGCATACTTATGGGTGGCAGGTAGAGCTAGGTTAATATTTTGGAAACATTAAAAAGTTCATGGTGAGAATAATGAAAACAAAAATTCAGGCGTTTTGTGCAATAAATCTTTAAGCATAAGAGCATTTATTTTATAAAGTGGTTTTCTGTGTGCTTTATTATAATGCGCCAAACATATAATATGGATAACTTTTTTTTTAAGTTTAACTATTCGATCACTGCAATATCCCTAGGCAAGTACGGCATAGTTTAGGTGGGGAAGAAACAATTATTTGTATATAAATAGCAATCCTTTGCTACGTAGGAATATAGGTTTTTAGTCTGTCTACTTTTCCCGTGAAACTTTGACAACATATTTGCTATTTTATATGGAGATTCCAACTTAAATTTTTATGAAATCTAAGTCATAAAAAATCAAATTCCATGACTCTATCTGTATTTGAGCTTGCCATTTTAAGGTTTATATTCTTATCTAATTTACGCCGTTGAAAATGAAAAATCGTAGATTTTGTTTTCTATGAGTCGCTCAATATTTGAACTTGCTATCTTAAGGTTTATTCGTATCTAATTTAAGTCTTTGAAAATGAAAAATCATAGATTTCGTTTAGAAGACATTTAATAACTTATTTACTGTTAACCAATTATAAACTTTTTCTAGTTCAATATTTGTACTTTTTCTACATTTTTTTATCATTATTACATCTATTTGTGAAATGAAAAGAACAAAGCTAATATGTTTATGGTGTATCGTCAGTATAAAGACTCAATAACATTTTGAGGAAGCACATGGCATATCATTCACACTAATGATAAATCAAGCGGGTCCTAGGATAGAACCTCGGGATACTCCAGTAGTTACAGCCTAAAATTTCAACAGGTATCGTCATATTGAGGATATCGGTACCTGTCACAGGGAGAGAGAGAGAGAGAGAGAGAGAGAGAGAGAGAGACAGAGAGAGAGAGAGAGAGAGAGAGAGACAGACAGAGAGAGAGAGAGAGAGAGAGACAGACAGAGAGAGAGAGAGAGAGAGAGAGAGAGAGAGAGAGAGAGAGAGAGAGAGAGAGAGAGAGAGAGAGAGAGCGCTGCCCCCTCGGCACAGTCCATAATCTGCGGAGAATTCTATCTCTTAACTCCAGAGCAGGTCTCTCTGTTGAGCGAAACTGTAGATTGTGTTGACCTTTATAAAATAATTTATTGGAAAGAAAGTGAGAGTAAAGTTGAAGACATATTACCTTTTCGAACATTTTCGAAACAGCAGGAAGTAGATATATTGGTTTGTAAATATTCAATAATGAATTATCATTTATATTTTTATACATTTGTAGTACCTGTGCAATTTTTAAATATGTCAGGGAAAATTCCAATATTAATTAACTGGTTAATAGTGCGGCTGGAGGCTCAGCTACATGTATTGTGAACTTGATATATTTGTTATGCCGAATGCTCGTTTTTGACTTCAAATTATTTTGTATTTCTAATGTGTATCATGTGGATACTGGTCCAACAGAGAATATACATGGCGGGCACGATTAATTATTGAAATTCAGCATGTTTGATAAATTTATATTTCTGGCCATAATCGGTTCTATATTTGTGAAGAAAGTATTGAAACTTTCAGCTATTTCATATTTATTTGTCACTTTAATGATCGTTATTTTTTTTTCTTGTTCAGTTTCAAAACTAACTTGATAATATCCCACGTTCTTTGTATCTCTTTTGATTTTTTTAAATTCATCAAAATAATATTCCTCCATTATTTTATCAATATTCCCCTTATGAAGTTGGTTATAAACCATAAGGTTAAGTTTTCTGGTATGATGCAATTGTATATTTTGATTGGTACATTTAAGCTGCTTAGCGATAAACTTTATAAGTTTATCACGAAATATAAATGATCGTGAAATACCATTAGTTATCCACGGAGACTGTTTGTGCTTATATTTGTTAAAAGTAACCGTTTTGCTAGGTAAATATTTATTTTTTGACCGACATATTGTACCTATCGTAATTAATAGTTAGGGTTAATATTTGCATCTTGGTTGAGATTTGAGAAATACTAGCGTTTGAAAAGATCTTCTGAAAACTTTTTATTGATTCGTCATCATTAATTTCAATTTTTATGTACTTGGGGGAGGGAGGAACCAACATAGTGTAGATTTTGGCCAAGACAGGGGAAATACGTCAGGTGATCAGATAACTGTTTAAAGATAATTCGTGATAAAGTACGTTTTCTCAATCTAAAAAACTACCAAAACATTATCTAACATAATTGCCTTTTTATCAGTGAAATGAGTATGTAATGCAATCTTGGGCAAAAAAAAAAAAAAAAAAAAAAAAAACGGGGGGGGGGGGAATTTATCATGAGATCAAGAAACTCGGAATATTTTAATCTCAGATACAATTTTAGTGAATCTATATTAAAATCCCCTAAACGGAATTTCATCCGATTGTTTTGTGACAAAGATGAAATGATTGACGATAAATCATCAATAAATAAATCAATATCGTCATTTCTGTCGCGAGGTGGTCGGCAAATATCATACAATGTACCCTTTTAAGTAAGCTGTTGCTAAAAACATCAATAGACTGTCCTTCCTATGACCTGTTTGGAGAGTAAAATTCCCTAATTACATATTGCACATTTTTGTGGAAATAATTAAAAAACAAACAAACAAACAAACAAACAAACAAACAAACAAAAAAAAAAAAAAAAAACAAACAAACAAACAAACAAAAAACAAAACAAAAAGCAAAAAAACAACAGGGGAATTACAGGTCGCTCCCAGTGGAATACATGTGTAATTATTGAAGACATAATGATAGATCCCTTCGACCCATGCATTTAGCAGACAGATAGCACCAAACAAAAAATTATCATTTACTAAGTCACCAATTCACATTTTAACCTAACGATTTTGCATTTAATCTTTAAATATTTAATCCTAAGAAGGACATGCTTTGAGCAAACGATTTTAAGTATTCAGATAATTAATCATGTTCATTGTATGGAGATTCGGATGAAAGCGCATTTTCAAGATCATCTAAACTTTGTAAAAGATTATTCAGATTATTCCTGGTCACGTAACAAAAGTTATTTAAGCTATCATTCACTCTTGTAGCACTCATGGTAACTTGGCAGAACACAGAAAAGATAAAAGACCGCAATAATATTAAAAATTAGGTGAAAAGTAAGTGTATTATTGTATACTTGTGGAGAGAGATTGTTTCCTTGGATCAACTTACGGTGCATACTCACTTGAAGAGGGAAAGCCTAGGAAAATGTCGTTTTGATTCAATTAAGCTTTCAGTAGGAAAGCAAATATAGCATATATGTCCCTGCTTTTAGCTAAGTACATATATTACATGGGTAACGGCAGACCACAGTGGTCCAAATATTATGTTTTACTGGCCCTGTTACAAATAAATAGCCAATACATAGCGAGAGAAACACATCCCTAAAAGTATGACCAACGTAGAAACATGATTTGGGACCAGTAACTTATCATACAGGTGTAACAGGGGTTTAACAGATCAGACAACCTCTGGTTTTAAGTTCAAAGATCGATAGTGTTTATTTGAACAAAATCTTGCAGCACATCCAATAAAGCTAGTTGGCTTTGACTCGAACTCGGAACATGGGGTGTACCAAGCTAAAAAAAACATACAAAAGTCATGTAAGCTTTACATGTACAACTAACTACGCAATTAAGCAACAAAAAAACCCCCAAAACTGACAAATATTTCTTACTCTTACAATAGTAAAAAAATAGGTTTATCCTGATGACCACTGCACTAGTTAGTGCGCAGTGCAGACAAATTTGCACTCCATTTTCAACCTAAGACGTTGTTAAGACTTCCACTTCCACTATACAATGTATTCGATAGTCATTATGGACAACTTATCACTTCAATCAACATCTCATGTCATTGGCCAACATGCAATACAATATCAAAGGAATATATATATACATACACAAGCAATTATAAAAAAAATGATGCCGATGATAAACACACTATCCCTAAAAAAATAACAACTGCATCTTGAAAAACTTCACAGATGTGGCTAAAGAAATGTGGCTCTGAAAAAAAAAATCAATTCCTAAGAACTGCTCATTGCAGTAAAAAAAATGTGTATGCAAAGCAGTGACTTAGCTATAACTTTCCACCAATGATTCCAAGTAGGAGAGTTGAAACTTTCTCCTTTCCCTTCAGAACTCCTGTGTTTACTAACCTCTCCAGATAATTAGCTCACACTTTTCACTCCGGTTCTACTTGTTCTTGGGTCATGGTGTAAAAATTCACCTGTTCTCAACCTGGCTTACTTGTCTGTCTGTGTGATTTTCTGAGAACTTCCTGATCTGCAAAAACTTCTGCCTCACCATCTCCTACATCCTTCTCTTGATTACCATCATCTCTGGAGTTCTGAACCTGCAAATCCTCTCGATTTGTTTGGCCAGCAAGTCGACCCCATCATCACTCTGCACCGACCATCCTCTCAGTCCTGTAGTGGTGTCATGCCCAGCATCCATTAGAACACCAGCACCCAATACAACCACATCTTCTTCCAATGGTGCCTCAGAGCTCTCTGGATCAACCATGTTCTCAGGCACTCATCTAGACCTGAGAGCTGGCTTTCTTCTCTTCTTTTCTGGCCCCTGAATAAATCTGTGGCAATCCTTCATTGAGATGTATCCAATTGGCAGCAGAAGATTTCTGTGAACTGTCCTGTTTCTACCTTCACCATTCTCTTTTCCAACAACATAAACAGCGATGTCTACGTTTGGTTGCTCCAGAATCACATATATATCATCTTCCCATTTGTTTGCTAGCTTGTGCTTTCCCTCAAATGCCACAATCTTAACTAAGACACAATCACCCTAAGAAAGCACAGCACCACGTACTTTTGCATCAAAATTATATTTATGCCTTGCTTGATGTTTCGCACAACTAGCTGAAGCTAATTCATCAGCCTTCTGCAAGCGATTCTTAAGTTTCTCGACATATGCTAGTAAAGATCTTTTCTTGTCCCCAGTGTCTAACCCATAAGCCAAATCCACTGGTGAGATGGGGTCACGACCAAACATCAACAGATAAGGATTTTGACCAGAGGTCTCGTGCCTAGTACAGTTATAAGCATGCACTAAAGTGGCAACATGAGATTTCCAATCTTGTTTCTGTTCATCCTCAAGTGTTCCCAACATACCAAGAAGAGTCCTGTTGAACCATTCCGTGCAACCATTCCCCATTGGATCATAAGCTGTAGTACGGGACTCCTCTATCCCCAACAACTTACACAACTCTTTCAGTAAACGACTCTCGAAATTGGGACTTGGTCAGAATGAATTCTCTGTGGAAGACCATTATGTACAACAAAGTCATTAAAGAAAACATCTGCAGTAGTTTTAGGTGTACTATTACTGGTAGGAATTGCTAAAGCATACTTAGTGAAATGATCGGTGATGACCAGTGTGTTGTTATACCCCCCTTTTGAATTCTCCAACATCAAGAAATCCAAACTCCAATGGCTGACTGGTAGTGATATTTACAAGAGGAGCCCTGGAATTAACAGGAGATTTTCTCAACACATACCTCGGGCAAGCCTTAATCCAGTCATCTACATCTTTACTCATTTCACACCAGTAAAACCGATCACGTAGCGGTGAAAAAGTCTTCTCTCGCACCAAGTGGCCCATCTGGTCATGCATCATTGTCAACACTGTAGGAATTTGCGATCTTGGCAATACAAGTTGTTTCCTCATAACCTCATCAATCTCCACTTGACGGTAGAGTATGCCCTCCTCCAACCCCAACTTAGAAAAATTTCAAGACATCATGGGATGAATCTTGGAAGCAGGTACACTACTCTTTTCTGGTATCTCTATCTGAGAGTCCAATTCCTCCAAATTTAATATCCACCTCAACATAACCATTATAAGGCAATAATTGCCCATCAGGGCACTCTATTTTGAGAATACTATCAAGGGAATGCTAAGGGATACCATTCAAATACTGATCATAAAAACCTGCTGATGGTAGACACAGTTGATCCAGTATCCAAAAAAGATTTAACTTCCATCCCTTCAACTGTTATTATAATCACTGTGGATTCACCCACTAAATCTGGAGCAATATTACGGCGACATTGTTCACCAGTCTCTTGCTCCTTATCTATTGTCCATTGCCTGACGTAGGCCTGCTGGAGTTTAATGGCACATACTTCATGTGATCCAGCCTATCTCTGCAACCTATGGCAATATGGCCCTCCTGACCACGTCTCCAACACACAGGTTTGTTTTCCACTTTTGACTAGGTTGACTGGCCATGTGACCAAGGAATAGTACTCTGATTAACCTCAGGAGAGAATTTCTGCCGAGATTTCTTTCCTCTTCCTTTACCCTGACGCTGAAAATTGTTTCTGTCACTTCCTTGGGTCACCTGACTCTCCCTTAAACTACTTACCTCTGCTGCTAGCTGTTGGATCATCCCTTTCAACTCCTTGATCTCTGACTGACCAGCAGCTGTCATGTCAATAGCTGTTTTTACCTGAGCAGCTTGCTTCTTTATGCTCTTGTCCTCCTGTGACCTTGTCTTCCGATTTTGTTCACAACGTCTAATTGCCACTCTCAATTTATCAAAATCTGTGATGCGCTCGTACAAGTAACCAGTAGCATCTTTAAGAATTGGGCACAAACCACTCCAAAACATGGTTCTTAGTAAACTGTCAGCCTTGTTGCCAGTGACCTGACCCTCATCATTGGCATGGGCTACCAAGTCTTCGAGTCTACAACTCATGCTACCACATCTTCATCTTCTCCTTGCCTGGCTGAACAAAACTTTGCCAACAGCATCTCATCTTGCTCCACTACTCCATAGACACTGTCCATCTTTGCAAGGACCTCTTCTACACTTGCATTCGGACAAAGACGTACTGGAATGGGCAAAGCCTCACCCCGCAAGGAGTTTCAAATGGCTTGAGCGATTGCTTGTTCTGAGTGCCCTTCTCTTCTAACAGAGTCCACCTCACTCCGCCATACATCAAAGGAAACATTCTTCTTTTCAATTCCACAAAAGCTGTAATCCTTGGAAAATGTTGGAGTGAACTTGCTACATAGACTTGGGTGGTGGTGGGCTTCACATCACCCGAATTGATACCGATACCCTTGAGCCAGTCTTTAAAATCGCCTTTAGAATCCAGTTTTGGCCGCATACCCATTTCCTTGAAATGTGCTCTCAATTTATTTAATTCACTGTCCGTGAGTTCCCCAGTCATGTTTGCTATATCAAGAAAAAGAATCTAGGAACTTGGAAATATCATGATGATTAAAGAAAACGAACAGCGCAAGCCAAACCCCTAAGAAAATTTACGCAACTATGGCTCACGCCTAAAGCCACAAACGTTTGTTGTGCTAATAGGCACAGTAGGCCTTGCTATGTTATATAAAAATAGATGTCATAATGTGCAAGGTAAAATATAAAAGGCAATGAACAGGCAGTAGTGTTTGGTATAAAAAGAAAAACAATGCACCACCAGCAGTTTTACCAAGAACTTGACAAATATACAATTGAACACACCTGCAGCTGCAATATCCCACTAACAATACCCCAAACAATGCAGCACCACACCTGGGTAAACCATATTCTAAAGGGTGCAAACACTACTTGAAATAACTTGATGCAACCCAGCAGCAGCAGCAGTAGCAACAGCAGCAATAACAGTGATATGCCACTATGATGGGACCATGCAAGGTGGAAATATGCCCCTGCATGCAAACACCCTGAAAAGTTTTGTCCTCAACGTTCCACTCACAATAGTTTATTCAAGGTCAATCACCTGTAAAGAAAACCTAAAGAAAAAAAATACCATAAGCCCACCCGTTCATACAATATGCACCTGGAAAAAAAAAACATGTTAAAAAAAAAAAAAAACAATCATCAAAGTACAGAAATTCCACTGCACTACCAATGTACCAATGTAACACCAGGTAAGAAACAAAATGAAGTAATGGATACTACCAATTCCATGAGTTTATGCACTCATGGAAGTATAAGAAGCCCTTCAAAAAAAAAAAAAACAAACAAAAAAACAACTAAAAAACTCAATGGACTATTGGTTCATGCATGACACATGCAGCTAACTCTTCAAGCATGATTGCCCAATCAGTGAAATAACTGTCCACTCACCATATGCAATATGTGTGTACAAGTAGTAATTAAAGTATCACAAAGTATCAACTCAACATATGTTCATTCACTACTATCTTCCTTGGTCATGTGAACATCTTACCTCAGACCTGCATTTTAATCTGAACATTTCAACTATCAACTTACACAAGGATGCTGATGTCCCCTGAAAGAAAACAGCATTATATAATATGTATTTCCCTTTCAAAATATTAATTTCCAATAGCACAGCTTTCATTCCGTCATGACGCTGAAAGAAACGTCAGTGGCATCATCATATGCACATGGAACAGTGGTAGGAAAATGCTGTAATGTCTATAATATGTGCTCACGTAAAAAAATGACCACAAAAGTCACAGGTTTGTACAGGTGGTCTAGTTGCAACTGTTTATTTTACTATCACTGGGACTGAATATAAGGCCCCAGCTTGTTTCCACTTCAGTTATACACTGGCGGGTGGTTTAACTAGGATAAACTGTCCAGCCAGAAAGGGTACATATTGGTTCAGGGGTAAGTCAAATTGTTCTTATCTGAACCTGTACTATACAAATTTAGTAATTATGGTTTGTGTGACAGGGGTTCTTCTTTCATAACGAAGCTCTGCATTTATAAGCAAAACTTCACGTATTTAGCTAATTCATCATTTGCCACGTTCTTATTTATTCTTTATTATGTGGGTTGTCTTTGCTGAATATTTAGCTTAGACAAGGAGCCGCTACTCAGAGAGACATGTACGGGTAAAAGGCTCCGAAACATGTTGAGTAGTTACCCGCTGAAGACCCTTTAATTTATTTGGGCTGATACAGCCTATGTCAAAATTTTACAGAGGAACGTGTGCAATATAGACAATAGTAATTCCATATGTATACTGGTTAGACAGGGACAGGTTAGCTTATGGAGAGTAAAGAGTTCGAACTGCGGAATAGGATATTGACTACTAGGAAGTGGTTCTGGGCAAAAAGACACAAATACAACAATAATGGATCCAATATCACACAATCAATCCTCAAAAACATTAAACTCATAGAGTCTCAATCTTCACTTCGGCTCTCCCAACTTGCAGTCACATAATTACACAACACAATTTGTTGGTAAAAAAAAACGACCAGCAAAACTTCTCACTGAAGCTAACTATAGTGTATGTGAAGAAGTCCCCTAAGGTCAGTAAGTCAAATCAACATGTGTGCACAAACAATCATACACTGCTAGTATACTTTATGAAAGGCATAGAATAAATTTCTCTGACCTATCATCATAATTTATGTAGCCAGTCACCGACAATGATTGACCAACACCCCAAGACAGAGTGAATAAACATAAACCGTGCACACCTTATTACCTATATTACACTATAGGCCTGTAATCAATGTACAGCCTATTCAGATCTCTGGTTCATGGTACACCCCAAATAAAATTACGATAATGACACAATGACCGTGTAGCCAAATGTATTAACCATGTCAATGATACGAGTATTTTAAAAGCAGACTGATAGTGATACCTTAATCGTCCAGCTGGCGACAGTCGGCTACTGCATAATCATGTAAACGAGGCCACGTGACAGGGTGCCACCTCTTCACAGAAAATAGGCGTCCCTTACCTTTTACCGTCAGCTACACTCACTGTAATACAAAACCTACAAACTTTCATACACAAACACTTGAAATAAATCCGTGCCTCGATCTTTATGTTACGCTAATCACGTTACTTTCGAACATGCACTAAACGTTGCGGCTGTCCTTGCAAAATCTGAGCAACTTACGTCAAAGGCTGCTCATCGCCGCAGGAGCCATACAGAATGAATACCAGTTACACCAGCATAACACAACTTTGGCTTATGGACATACTTTTGTCCCGCTTGGTACCAGAACAACATCCACCAGTTTTTCGTCTGCCATGACAGCGACCTCGGTACTCCCCAACCTCGGTTTTATCCTCAGGTTTGTCGTCAGCCTGTGGCACTCCAAATAAGTTACCTCCTGGTAATTTCCTCACAATTTGGCCGCTTTCTTCTTTAATGACTGAAATTGTATTAGATTATGCATGTCAGTCGGAACAGTCCCCGAATGGTTTCCGGCACCATCCACTCGTGGTTTTGTACTGCGTTGCCTAGAAACATCGACATGTTGGGACTGCACGAATTGAATGGGTTTCTGCAGGGCCTGCTCCAATACTCTTAGAAGATCTCTTTTTTGTGTCAACAGAAGACGTTTCTGCTGAATCACAATACGTGCCTCAATATCTCTCAATTCTAAGTCCAACTCATCCTCATGCTCAATAACTTTTGACACATCGGGTTTCTCAACAGGAATATGTGGCTCTCTAACATTGACATCGTCAGCAGAATTTTTATCGGTAACAAGGCTGTTCATATCATCTGTGGTACCGATCTGCAATTTGTCAAGACAGTCTTCAATGCCATACTAAGCTTCTCTCAGGGAAGAGTCTCCGTATAAAATTTCTTTCGCCTCCGTGTTGAGTAATCCATGATGCAATTTATGAGAGTCCACCCTCGATTTGTTTCTCAAATCCATCTTCACCAAATTCACAAGGCTCAAGGCCCAAATCAAAGTAACTACAAACGTGGAATGACCCATTTACAAAGTATATGCCACATGATCCAAGAAAAGAAAAACTACATAAGTCTAAGTGACGATCGGCACGTCTTGACTATAGTGAAAAGACCAAGAATGATTAAATTGCCCGGAAAGTAGACAAGAACAATGAAAAGTCACGGGAGTGCAGAAACAGTCATGTGACCAACAGGTCCTTTCAAAAGTAAAGTCCAATCACAGTAGAATCAATTAGTATTTTTTTTAAATAAAAAATACCAACACAACTTTTGCTTCTGCGAAAAAATATATCAAAACTAGCTAAATTTATGAATAACTTCGGCAAAAGTCTCCTGATAATTTCATGCAAGAAACACCGACTTTGTATAAACAGCAATTGTCCCTGGAAGAAGAAAACGTATAAAATTTACCAGGTCAAACAGTCCGTGAAGATTCCATGGGCGCATCCATGTTGAATCAAATCAAGCGACGTCACAGGTCCCATGTCACGTGACAAATAACCCAGCCCAGTGGACTGGCTTCAGTTCAGTTAGTAAATTCGAAAACTTGCGTCGGACGATCTCAAGATAAATTCCGATGCAGCTCTGGTTGCGTTTAACTCCTACGATAACCGATGTATATACACAAAATTAGGTCTGGCCACTAGTTTTCACAAAACATGGCCCAACTGATCACCGAATCTAACAAAGCGGCTCCTACGATGCACGTAACTTCGCAGTACTAAATGCCAGTGAATAGGTGCAGTCTCCAATCCCCGTAATCCCCGTAATCCGCTCAGCCTGGGAGAATTCTCTTTCCCGACTCGTATGTACAACGGCCTAGTATACCATGAATGCTCTTTACCACCAAGTGAATCAAAACTCCGAACCCGTCGATCTCACTGGGGGCTCCAATGTAACAGGGGTTTAACAGATCAGACAACCTCTGGTTTCAAGTTCAAAGATCGACAGGTTTTATTCGAACAAAATCTTGCGGCACATCTAATAAAGCTAGCTGGCTTTGACTCGAACTCGGAACATGGGGTGTACCAAGCTAAAAAAAAACAAAAAAACAACAACAATACAAAAAGTACAACTCACTGCGCAATTAAGCAAAAAAACTGACAAATATTTCTTACTCTTACAATAGTTAAAAAAATAGGTTTATCCTGATGACCACCGCGCTAGTTACAGCGCACTGCAAACAAATCCGCACTCCATTTTCAACCTAAGACGTAGTTAAGACTTAATTGTCTTGCACTTCTACTATACAATGTATCCAATAGTCTTTATGGACTACTTATTACTTCAAATGGTCAAATTTCAATTACATTCCATGCATAAACTACTACAAACCAGAAACAAAGACTATTCAGGATATATCAAAACATTTAAAAAAAACACACAATCTACTGCCACACACGTCCCTCCATTGTCATTGAATCGGAAGTAATGCAGAAGAATGAAAAGTCGCGGGAAAAACAAAACATGATCCCCCAAAAATTCATGACCAATCGGCCCGACCACAGCTGAACAGCTGCCTGACTTTGGAAACACTTCGGAAACCACATGGAAATACACATGCGCACACACCAATACACTGATATACCACATTCGCATACAGCATATATATACATCAAAACACCAATACACATATCATATTAAATCCAACCCTGTCACACATGTACTGAAATATCAAGTCATTTAAAAAACTGCGAGGCTCTTTAATCTTTCAGATCGCATGCGTGAAAATGTACAAAGGCAAGTACCTTGAGTTCGATCAATGTTAAAAGCAAAAGAATCAAACGTACGCCAGACTTGCGGACCAAGCTCATATGTATACCACAATAAGTCAAAAAAGTAGAAACCAGTAAATATCTTCATTTGACTCCTGGATATCTTCCCTTGTCATAGAACATGTATGTACTATTAAATAGATTTGAATATATATGATCGGGTGATACCACATTGTGCCTTGTAATTAATGTAGTGTTCACAGACAAGCTCAGTAAGAGAACTTCGTCCGAGCACAGCACAAAAGGATACATTACATCTGGATCGTATTAAAATACCGTGCGGCTCAGGGTGTTGGCATTAAATATGCACCCAATCGCTTAGTGGAGAGTTGTACACATTAATATGACAGCGGTTGGTACCCAAGAAGTAGGCAGGAACTCGACATTACTTCACATTAACCAGAAATATATGATTGGTGTCATGCTTTATATAGACTATTTGGCTTAGACCTTGATCGGTTGCAGTCAGTGGCCAGTATAGACCAATAGACCAAACATTTCACATACATGTAAACGCAATATCAAAGAGGTATGCTAATGTAAGCAGTCACTGTATTGCAGCTCATCGAGATGCGTTCAGGGTCTATTGATACATCACAAATTTTAAAAACTGACGATCCATAGTTTGATATCTTACAGAATCGCCCGTAATTGCAGGGACTGTAGAAATATATTTATAGGCAAATAAATTTGGTGCAAAGATTCAAGTACCGGTAATAGATATTTTCCGTACCTGGTGTTGTAAATATATGGGCACAGCTGATCCCGCCTTCAATCACGGGTGGAAATGTCATTAATCACATAATTCAACGTTGTGACACACTATACTGCCGATAGGTTTACATAATCATGTTCAAAGATTAACACCAACTTGCTTACGTAAACACTGCCCAACGTAAATACTCTTTACTCTCAATTACGCTGTACATGTTGTACTGCAACAGTTATTAGTAAACGTATGTGCTAAGCTCGTGATATGATCGCACAAGTACCCTACAGCTAACTGCTATCAAGTAGTGGGTGAAGGATGCCATGGCTTTGCACTGTGCAGTTTTACTTCAGCTGTCGCTTGCGGAAATGCAAATTCTATGCATCTGAGTTGTTAGTACACGCTTACAGACAAAATAGTTGGAAGCCATCGACATTTTTGAAGATCCCTTGTACCAGTATCCCTTGTACCAGTAAAACAGTTTTTAAGGGTCTGCCCATGGGGGGGGGGGGGGGGGGGGGGGGCTTTTTGGTGTCGGGTTGTCCGTCCACCCGGATGTGCACATTCTTGTTACCGAGACATCTACAGAATACCTCCATGTATTTTGGCAATATGCGGACCTAACCTGGCAAGATGCACTCATTCGATTTTGGTGTCACCATGACCTGTAATTTGAGCAAATGGCGGACCCTTCAGTCAACGCTTGCGCTGAAGGTATGTCTTGTTTTCTTTGTGGTATTATGTTACTGGTGTATTGCCTTCGAACGCTGTGTAGAATGTAAGTGAGGAGGCTGGGTAGAATAGCATGCCCCTGGGTAACAACGGGAAATATTCACTCGTCTTATGAGTGGAATAATTAGGCCTAAGAGTTAAATACTGTATCAAAGCAGCTTCAGTTGTTTTATATATTACAAGTGATAAAAGTGATTTTTAAAAATATTTTTATCTCCTTATAACACATTTTGTATATGTATGTATTATATGACGGTTAATGGGGCTGGTTATTGGAAATTACAGAACCTCATGCCCTAATTCTCGGCTTGAAGGCCTTGATCAGTGGTTTTTGCATCGGAATGACAAGTGGAACAAAGTACTGACTTCGGACTGGGGGAGGTTGATACTGGAAATTAAAAAACCGTTGGATAAACGTAAATCCACAGTTGTCTTTACAAGTCAAGGTAAATTTTCAAAGAAAACCAGTGACTACCTCAAGATAGGGATTCATCTACAGAATCTCGCTTTTTTTCCAGGCCGTGCTTCGGAAAAAAAACCCCCGTTAAAAACAAGTTCTTTTCAGAAATGGGTCAAAGTGGAACATGTTTGAGTATGAAGAACTGTATCGTACAGTTCAAATATTGTAACTGGTTCAAAATCTCACTGATATATATATATATATATATATATATATATATATATATATATATATATAACATATATATATATATATATATATATATATATAATATATATATATATATATATATATATATATAGACAAAGTAACAAAAGCATTTGCGCGTAAAACCCTCCCGACAACGTGCTATTTGGTGGTAAGTGACAATTCTTTCATACAGAATTGATTTATTTTCAAAGCTGCTCCTCTTCCTATAATATGAAGCAACATGCCACTTATTGAATTAAAATGCCAATGTCAGGCACTATACTTGGGATAGAATCACCTATTTTTATTGAATTGTGAATAAATTGTCATTGTTAGAACGTTTGGCTAGAATAATTTTACAGTTATAAGACCTGCCTGTTTTCCTACTGAATTTTATCTTCGGCATCAGTCTGTTTTAATGTTCACTTTCAGACATTTTAGGCTTACATGTTTTCTGTCAGGTTAACCCCTGCCCTCCCCCCCCCGGGGGGAGGGGGGCTATCGGTAGCAAGCAGCGGTCTACGACAGTTACAAGTTTGCCTAATTGTACTTAAAATCGTGTTAAGAACAATTGTTTTGATAACATGTTTTTGACATAAATGCTAATGACTTCCATTCTTTTCTGACATGCCTAAATGCATATTTACTCAATATTAAAATAATACTCAAAATTGACAGTATTTTCTCAAATGTCACAAACCTGACACATTATGTTGAAACATTGACTCAGGGTTGGCAGGGAAATAGAGCTTAATTGTCTGGAGACTTTCAAAGTGAGAAGCAGGTATCATCATGGAGTTTGTTTTACATTTCTAGTGCATGATGTCCATTGTTGCAGTACTTGTTAGGATTCTCCTTGGTTTGTACTGGTGGCCCAGCTGCAACTATTTATTTTACAATCACTGGGACTGAATAAAATGCCCCAGTTTGTTTCTACTTCGGTCATGCACTGGCAGGTGGTTTAACTAGGATAAGCTATCCAGCTAGAAAGGGTACATACTGGTTCGTGGGTAAATCAAATTGTTCTTATCTGAACCTGTACTGTACAAATTTAGTAATTATGTTTGGTTCGACAGGTACTCTTCTTTCATAATGAAGCTCTGCATTTATAAGCAAAACTTCACGTATTTAGCTAATTCATCATTTGCCACGTTCATATTTATACATTATTATATGGTTTGTCTTTTCAGAATATTTAGCTTAGACAAGGAGCCGCTACTCAGAGAAACATGTACGGATATAGGCTCCGAAACATGTTCTGAGTAGTTACCCGCCGAAAACTGTTCAATTTATTTGGGCTAATACAGCCTATGTCAAAATTCTACAGAGGAACGTGTGCAATATGGATAATGGTGCTTCCATCTGTATTTAGGTTAGACAGTGACAGGTTAGCCTTTGGAGAGTAAAGAGTTCGGACCTCGGAATAAGGAATGACTTCTCGGAGGTGGTTCTGGACAAAAAGACACAAATACAATGTAGCAGTACATTAATGCACTTAACATAGCATAATATCCTGCCGAACTACTTTTAAAAGCCATTATGAGCCAGTGAATAAACAGAGGTCGTAGATTATGAACTATGTTATCAATGGCATAGCTATAACAGACATCCTACAATCTTACACAACTACTTTCCACCGCAAAAGAATAAATTCACAAAAGAAACACAATAAACTAAATCCAACCAAACAAACACAGTTGTATTACGGCGTAAGCAAATTGGATCAAAATCGTTATTGTAAGATTTATTACAGTTTGAAAATGTCTGAGAAAAATTAGCGCACCTAGAATCAGCAAGAAGTTCAGAAATTTTCATTAAGCATGAAGTGCTTTAGAACAATGAATCCGTTTATACATCTTTGCAGAGATATCGTAGAGACCGTCACAGCGACAAGAGGACTTGCGTGCTTCATTTTAATGAGCGAGGAGCCAGTGTTATTTTGGCAATCTTGGGCAAATAAATATATTTAAAATATGAGAACGGAATCCTCAAAGAAACACAGACACGTTAAACTTCAATTGTACATCCCCTGCGTACTTTTTTTTCAAATAAAAGAGTTCCAGTGGCAATCGCCTTACATACGGTCAGTCGAAAATAAAACACTTTTCTCACTCTTACACGGCCGTTAACATGCAGCTACACATACGATCTTAACTGTTCATATATTATCTTTAAATCAGGTAAGTATATACGCTTGTGAATGTCTCCGGTTGTACGTTGTTTTTGCATGTAGTCCAGTGGCTGCGTCATTTTGTCCTTTTATGCCTGACTGCTTATCATGTGGTCATGTGATAGGCGGCAAAATGATTCTGGGCACTTTTTAATATTACCATTAGCAATTGTCCAAGTTGTTTGCTTCAAAATTTTAGATTGCACGCAAGAAATGGGATACGTGTGATTCAACGGAGATATGTTGATATCTGGTCCTATCAAATTGCATTTAAAATTCCACATTGTACAAAGACGTTTCCAGTAAGCAGTGTGCATTTAATGGGTTTTATTTGGGTGCGATATAAATGATTTTACATGTCAAAGTATGAAAAAGAGCTCTGAAGGAACCATTCCGCAGTTATATCAATAACCGCGGTTAATCACGCCACGCAATCCGTTGATGGGGGCAATTCTTTAAAAGATATGTACCTGTCCATATTGTATTAGAGCTCTTACAAAATCTCGACAAGTCAGTCGATCGATCAATGCAGGTAGAACTTTTATGCAAATGAAGGGAGAATTTGTTAATTGTACCGTCAGTATATATATACATGTGCCATGAAAATACATCGATATCAAATGTGTTAGATTATGGATGTGTTTGCGTATAAATGGTATATAGGACACTATCTGTTTGTTTCATATGAAGTGATAATTCCCGAACGATTTCATGGCAAGAAAACATGCCGTATGGCGAGTGATGCAAAACATGACAGGTCGCACAAGCGCAACGACGTCCTTGCATACACGACTTTCAATCGAGTATGGGAGACAGATATTAAGGTAGCCTAAATCCCGGACCTATGAAAATGAAATGTCTATGAAGATAATAAGGTTTTCCTTAAACATAACCACAGACACAGGCCGGCAATCTTGACAGATTTTGAACAACTGACCACGTGCACCGTTGTCATAAAAGTCTTCATGGATCATGTACAGCGTCAACAGCGTCGACTGCCGAGGTCCCGTAGCCTGATTGACCACAGGGAAATGACGACCAGCCATAGCCAGTCGACGACTGAAGTCAATCAGGTTACTCGACCTCGAAAGTCGCCGCTGTACATGATCCGTGAAGTCTTTTATGGCAACAGTGTGCGTGGTCAGTTATTCAAAGCAGGGACTTATATACACTTATATAAGAAGACCTGCAATGTTGCTGTAATAGGTGATTTAGGACAATACCCATATTCTTTGAAAATATTAACACGTGTGTGTAAAAATTGGTACAGAATGAGATATATTGATCCAGAAAGTTTGTTGGGCGACACATTTCAATGTAACTATGACTTGACGACCGATAAATCCCAATGGTTAGCGTCAGTTAAAAATACACTAATCATTGTAAATTGTGAAGATTATTGGAACAGAACTATTTACGAAACTTTTGATTTTTCTGCCGGCGTCATACAAAATTTATTGCAAGAAAAATTTGTTATACAGTGGGAAAAAACAATGGAAATGCAGTCGTCATCAGATAAAAAATTACGAACCTATGTAAAATTTAAAAATAAGTTGGAAATAGAGCCTTACCTAACTATGATAAAGGATTTTAATATCCGTAAAAATTTTGTACGACTCAGAACTAGTTCACACAATTTATATATTGAAACAGGTGG
The DNA here is from genome assembly GCA_964020975.1 of Hermodice carunculata. Taxonomy (NCBI): domain Eukaryota; kingdom Metazoa; phylum Annelida; class Polychaeta; order Eunicida; family Amphinomidae; genus Hermodice; species Hermodice carunculata. The sequence goes on from OZ026621.1 coordinate 17,875,679, forward strand.
ACACAGAAGACCTATGAAAGTACCTGTGCATGAAAGACTATGTAACCATTGTAACCTAGTAGAGGATGAAATACATTATGTTCTAGTTTGTGAAAAATTTGATGAGCCCCGGAAACGATTTTTAGACAAATTGTCAGAGATATTTGTTACATTTGGAGAATTGGACTTAGAAGAAAAAATTATTTTTATTATGAAATGTGACGATTATGAAATAATAACTCTTCTGGCTCAATATTTAACCGAAACCACTAAAATAAGGGGTGATCTATAGTATTTTTCTCCAATCTGTATACGAAGCAAGGTTGTTTACGATGGACAAGAGTTAGTTTTCCTAACTTTTCCTCTTTCTTTTTTCTGTTTCTTTTACATATTTTGTTGTTGTGTATTGTATTTGGCAAAATGCCTCCATCTGTAAGTTGAGGTGCAGCAAATAAAGAATCATTCATCATCATCATCACTGTCAGAAAATAAAAAGTAAACAGGAATACCATGTTACGCAAATACCAGTGTTTATTTTTTTTATTTTCTGACAGTATAATATGTAAATCCCAGTCCAAAGGTAGATAGCAGTAGAAAAAAAGTCATGTCAAATGTGTGATCCGACATGATTAGATGTTCTATGAAAATAAATCAACATAACTGCATGATTAGGATTTTTGTATTACCGGTGCAGGTATTCACTTCGTTTGTCACGAAAAAAAATCGGAATGTATACATGTCAAAAAAGGATACAATTTCCCTTTATTGAAATCAACGAACTTAATCACAAATATAACAAGGTACTCGAGATGACACTTATATCGGTGGGATAAATCGGTAATGCGACATCCACTTTTTTTCAACACTGACGACAGTACGTCGTCGAATGTTTATGCAAAAATGTATTCAGTAAAAAGAAAAATTATATTGCCTTTAAATAAATAATGTCTAACTATACCTATATAAGATTAACCATTGTAAAACATGTCGAGCCTCCGCTGCGCAAGTCCAGCGTACAATTCGACGATCCTTGCAACATCCGCCCTGCAATGTCTATGAACATGTAGTTCCCCTATCACGCGGTACATTTTGATATAATTCTTCATGTGCTCAACATAGATGCGGAGACCGTTCATAGTACGGTTATACAGGCGACTAGCTTGGCGCATAAAGTGGGGCTGTCGAAGAATCTGTGCCGCACGATAGGGTGTAACTAGATGGTATCTGTTAGGAAATCCTTTGTCGGCGAGTAAAACTACCTCATCTGGAAAGTCTAAAGCTAAATTTGGACCTATCTGAGGTAAAAGAGCAAAGCATTGAGAATCATTTTGGTGGCCCAAAAAACCTGATCTAATGTACCTAATTTGTTTATTGTTATCTACAATGACCATTGTATGGATGCAATGGAATTTTCGGTTTCAGTTATAAAGATCAATCTGTGGTTGAGATAATGGTCTGTAAATCTCATGTGATGTGCCGTCTATAGCACCTACCGCGTCTGGTATTTGTGGCCACCCCCCTCTCATCTGCAGCCATTCCTGCCTTGTGGGCCATACTATGGTGGGTGCGAAATGTGTCCACATGGTGTGTTTCATACGGTTTATCAACCTAGATACACTGGCCTGCGATATACCGAAACAAGTAGATAAAATCATGTATGTCGGGTACCTCTTAAGCCACTCAAGGGTTAACATCAGTTTGTTTCTTTTGTCTAATTGTTTGCACACAGTTGAGGGGATGTCCATTTCTATAGTACGAAGCATATGTTCAAACGTTTCGGATGTCTCTCCTGTTAGATAGTAAAACAGATGTTAGTTCTCCCTTGTGACGGAATATAAGTCCCTTCCATCCCATACATTGGTTCCGTCTAACAGCAGCCTGCAGTACAGCGAGGAATGATCTTCATGATAACTGTAGATTAACAATGAAACATAAAAATACAGTTGCCATCTCTTTTCACGTTGCATCCGTGAATATATGGTGTATACTTGACAAAGGAGCGGTAACTCATACAGAAGCTTAGCATGAGCCCGGTGTCGTTGACATGTCAAATATAGTTTGCAAGCGACAGTCAGTAACATGAGAAAAATCTTCTTGGATTGGCGTCGACCAAAGTTCTGAAAAAGATTGTGATTGCTATAATTGTGTCTGACTCCTTGCAAGTAAATTTGGGCGGCAGATTACATACCCATCATTTGATTTTCCCCTGTAAACCAAGAATTAGTTCATTCTATGAAATTTTATCACAGCATGAAAATAAATCTTTGTGAAAATGAATATTACAGCAGTAGAGAACACTGTTTGCGTAAACCCTGTCAACGACAAAGACAGACGCACACTGTACTCACGCGCTACTCTCTGTAACACCTTGCAACTGATCACATGTAACCTGCATTTATTTCCCCATTTCGCTCTACAATAATGGCTGAAGCAGCAACCTTGAGAGGTCAGTTAATATTTGATTCATTTTATTTTTTATCACGGTGAGTAGATTAAGATTCTGTTTGCAATCTTGACGCTCAAGTGTGACTGGTTTGTAAGATGTTTCGGTCTTTTTTTTTTTTTTTTTTTTTTAAATTTTTTAACTGCAGGTATTTGAAACACCAACCTCAGTTAAGCTCAAACCAATTGACATAATTGCCGTCCACGCTGCAAACACACGTTGCGTACTCGTAAGCTGCGTATTCTGAACTTGTTAAGAAATGCATATCCGTGAAGGGCCATTCCAAACATTTCTACGTATGTATATTTCAAACGTTTCTACGTATATATTTTTTGAAGAAGTAATGAAGACTAATAGTGATAAAGTGTTATGCTACGTAAATATTTCCAAATTATGAAACGAGATGTGTTACTGCCTCTCATTTATTTGGATTTTTTTTTCTAATTTTGTATTTATTTGGAAAAAGAAAACATACTGTGCATACTTGTATTTCTGATATAGTCATAGATTCACTTACCGGCATTTTATCTGTTACACGCAGCTAAATATGGAAGGCAAATCGAACGTCTCTATGAACGTGTGATTCAATGGATGAAAATCACGTGACATATTATGAAACACATTCAGAAGTATACAAGGCACATAAAACTACTTTTCGTTGCAATTGCTGTTTCATTGCCTCAAACATAGGCATTGCACTCAACAAGAGATGAAACGCAACAAACTTAGAAATGTATGATTTACTAACTGTACAGTTTCACACATTTATTCCACATTTGACTTAATAATAACGATAATAATAATAATAATAATAATAATAATAATAATAATAATAATAATAATAATAATAATAATAATAATAATAATAATAATCTAGATTTAACCCTTGCTTTTTTCGAAGCGGGTTCAGCCAGTACACGTTTTAAAACTCAATGGTAATCTGAAAAGAGAACATGTATTATTAAAGAAAAGGATATGTTTTAACGTGTTAGCTCATTTGAATCTAAAAGCAACAAACAAGTTGCGTTCTTCTGTCGTTGAGTATACTTAATTCTTGCGTTTGATATAAATTTGCTTACATTATTTCAGCTAAACACGTTTCCTTGCCTCATGGTCCACAAGAGACCAAAGCTACACTGAAAGCCCACATGGATCATTGGGCTGACTGAAAAGGGTTGTGGAGGTAGTGCGGAGTAAAGGGCCGGACTTGCCCGATCGCGTGAGGCAACATTACGAAAATGCTTCCCTGACAAGCCTGAAGGGAAGAGTGAGGGACAGGGTCTCCAAATTAAAGAAAAAGCAGAATGAGGTGCACGATGAAGAAATCAGGTAACTGATTCTTACATGTTTTTTTTATCACGTTTAAAACATTGTCATTTTGTGTCGCTGATTGTCCAACACATAGGCAGTTGATATTTGCAACAGAATTATAAAAGGGATTTCATGTCCGATACAACCATGTTCCAAAATTCTAACTTCCAAAAATTGCCCCTTGCTTTTCCGTAAATAGGGTTTATCAAGTTCACATCTCATAGCATATCTGAAAAGAGAGCCAAATTACAAAAACAAAAATTAAATTTTGATAAGAGAGGTTATTTCAGCATTATAAAATTAGCACTAAATCTTATCTATCTCCCTGTCCGTCAGTTGATCCATCCATCAATTTTCGTAGTCACTCTTCAATAAATATCATTTGTCTGCCAATAAGCCTATCCATACTTCCGTCCTTCCGCTCGTCCTCTCACCCGCCCACCCATTCATGGCCTTTCATTCATTCATTCATTCATTTAATCTATCTATCTATCTATCTATCTATCTATCTATCTATCTATCTATCTATCTATCCATCCATCCATCCATCCATCCATCCATCCATCCATCCATCTATCTATCTATCTATCTATCTATATCTATCCATCCATCCATCCATCCATCCATCCATCCATCCATCCATCCATCCATCTATCTATCTATCTATCCATCGGTATATGCATTCATTCAGCAATACATCCATCCATATAGAGTATCCATCGTTCCGGCCGGCTGGCCGTCCAGATATTAATCCATGTATCTATTTATCCAGCCATCCATCTTATATTTATCTGTGTATAATTTCAGAACCTTGCTGTCCCAGGTCTTGGACAGGGCACAACGACACCAACCCTCGCCAGCCACCGACAGGCGGGACCAGCTGCGGGATGCAATGACAGAGCCAGGGAGAGACGGGGAGACAGACCGTGAAAGTCACTGCCCCAGGCCGGACGATGAAGGAGCAGGAGACAACGATGGCGACAAAACACCACCTCGTCCTTCCCGCAAGCGCAAGCGATCCCTCCACAGAAAAAATGAAAAGCTGATGAACACGCTACTGAGCAAAAGGGTTAAAAAAAATGGACCGCATGTTTTCTTCCAGTGAGGAAGATTAGGATTATTAAACAATGCGGTCCTTCAATGTGTTCTCAAAAATCTGTACCACCTTATTTCCTAAAGTGAACAAAATGAGAGAAAAACTTTCGTGTCAGTGTTCACTTTGTGACAAAGGTGTTAGGTAACACCAGATCAGACCCACAAAGCCCAAATGCACCGGCGATAATGGGTCAGCATTATGTCATTTCATTCTCTCGAAATAATTATGGCTCCCTCAAATGTGACACTGCAGTCGTCGGTCGATTGACTTGTCGAGATTTTGTAAGAGCTCTATTAGATACACGTGAATAACGGCCATATATTCATGGCGATTTGCATACACTGCAGGGTGCTTTTGTATAAGTTGACAGGATGCCTCACGTGTTTCAACTGTTGTAGGCACTTGCAGCCAAATCATTTGTCAGTGCAAATGCCCCAGATCAAACCAGCAAGATATTACAATGCACTGCAGTTCATCAAACTAAACGGAATTGAAGGGATGCCGGATGCTGATGCTGTCTCTGTAGGACAAATGCCTAGATGTACGTTCTTCGTGAGCAAAGTACATTATACTGTTTTTTGTACATCTGTTTGTTTACATGTATGTGCAGAAGAATGGTATACATAATTCACTGGCTGTTGGTAAAAAAAAAGAAGGAATGAATAAATAAATAAATAAGTAAGTAAGTAAGTAAGTAAGTAAGTGAATGAATGAATGAATGAATGAATGAATGAATGAATAAATAAATAAATAAATAAATAAATAAATAAATAAATAAATAAATAAATAAATAAATAAATAAATAAATAAATAATATCTTTCTTTATAACTGAGATGAGGTGTCCCTAATGTCTTGCCAGTGTAAATTAAGTGTTCGGGAAAGCACATTTATACCATAAAAGTAAACTGTATGATCAGAATTGTTACTTCATAGTCTGTATTAAAGCATTGCCGGGTATGAAAAGTAAATACCCAGGTACCCGAAATCATCGTATTGCAATACTCGGCTACCCGGTCAGGTATCACCCTCTTTTGACAAAATAACCTCAACCAGTAACCACTCAAGCAACCAACCGTTTGATCAATCAGTCAGTGTGTATAAAATACACAGTCAATAAAGAATAAAAAGAAATTCAATATGTCATTTTGCATGTTCATCACCTGGTGTCACCATCGTCCGAAAAAAGGCGTCCAAACGCAACACTGGTCGATGGCGTTGACAAATACATACTACGAAAAGCAAAAAAGCTGGCCTATCTTATCACGGGTAAGGTACAGGCCACACACACACACACACACACACACACACACACACGTACAATCATCCTTAATTAGATCCCCAAGATATTTTCTTAGATGATTTTTCTTGCTGATCTTATTTAAGATGGGTGTGTGTGGGGGGGTGTGGGGGGGTGTGTGTATTGTTTTGTTTCTTTCTTGTTTTCTCCGGAGTACAAAGTAATAAAGGTATCAGTTAGATTATCCTTGATTTGCTGATACTATGTATCCATGTACAGTCGGCTATTTTTGGATATCCGGTTCTTGGACGCTGGAATATGATACCCGGAAAAATATTATAACCCAGTTACTCGGCTTCTTCCGTGGGTTCCCGACAATGCTCTAATCCAAATTTGCGTCACCCTTTTCGCAGATACTAGCATGTTCACCTATGGACTGCTTTGTTTTCTCGACAGAATGAAATATCAATAAGGCTAAGTCGTGTATGTCATTTTATGCATTTGTATGCGAACAATAAAGGACATACATCCCGGGACATACATATTAGCAGCGATGCTGCATAGGCCTGCATCATTTAGTAAGGAAGTGTCCGGATCTACGGGCAGATGCCTGTATCAAAAACAGCAAAAATTGTTTATGTTGCGAAACTTGCACAAAACGTACTACTTATAAAATCGTGGTGACATTCTCCAAGCACACGCTGAGCTTGACATATTAAAAAAGTCGTGGTCATATGCTTCAAATAAGCAGTCTTTATTCCCACAAACGCTAGCAACTTTTTTGCTATTCCATCAGTGCGGTCGCATCAAGGCGGCTTATTGCCGCCGGTTCCAAGTGACAGGGTCAAAGATGCCACCAGGGATTTACCATGCAAGCCCTGAATTAAACATTAAAACCGGTAAAACCAATTTATTCACTCATCCACCTAGTGTATTTTTGTTATGTGCAAACATCTTTTTGTATGGGCCTTTGGTTCTATCACTCACGCTGCACTTGTACCAAGCGAGGGAAAAGGCATATCATAGTCTTCTGTTCTCGTCCAGTGTGTATTGTATATATTCCTGTGCGTCCTTTATGTACTGGAGAGCCTCCAGATTAGTCTTTGTGTACTATTAGGCAATCCAGAAAAAATAAATATGTTTATAATAATACAGGGATCCAAATCACCATGCTTGATTTTCATATTTATTACAATTTAGACACCGACATGTTTTCAAGGAACTATCCTTTGGAACTTGTTGTATTACTGATCTGAGTATTGCTTTTACTGCAAAATGCATTTTGAATCTGACTTATGTTGCAGGTTTGCTTTAACTCTTTCGGCGCTACATTTTGAGCCGAGGCAAGAGCAATGCACCCAAAACGCACCGAGGCAAGCTGTTGACCTGAACTATTATATTCTATGTAACTTGGGGCATACTGATACTTTTCACAGGGGATGCGAATCCAGCATCGTTATCATAATTCGGAGCAGTTCTTTGAAAGTATTCAGACTTTAGTCGCTGGTGGCATTGAAAGAAATAATCGAGATTTTCGTATGCGTGCCTTCAAATCCGTAATGACTGACTTGGAAACCACAAGTGGGAATGATTTGTTTTTGTCAGAACATATGAAACAGCGATGCGCGAAGTGTGCTGTGGTATGTTATTCACTCTGAACCACCCAGGTCCGAATCCCGCTGGGTCCACCAACTGTCATTTTTGTGAGAAAATAAGTGAGAACATATCAGATGTCGAACTCCAACTGCTGCAAGTAGTCCCAGAGACAGAAGAAAACATAAACAAACATTTGATGTTGTTTTTGAAATACATATGCTTTAAGTTGGAGACATGGCACATCAAAGAGAAGTTATTTTTAAGAGACTCTGGTGACAAAACGGCACGAAATTTTGAAAAAAATCTGAGACACAATTTTTATTTGTTACAAAAAAACCCTTAAGGTTGCTACAGATTTGGTGCCCCTATCCTCGAAATTGAACTGGTTGAATCAATGTTTCTGGAGAACTATGATGGACTTTCAGTAATTGCTATGTAAACATAGTTAATATCTAATATAAAATTGTTATCAACAGAATTTTCAGTTTGCTATCTTTCAGAAAATGTATATTCTACTGTACTGATAATCTAAACTTTAAAATTATAGGTAGGAATTTGTGAAAGCCATAATAAACCTGACGCAGATCCTTAACTAAAATCATGGAAGACGAAACCACTGCCAGAAATAACAGAATTATGGTTTAAGTCGAGCCACTTCTTACGCCTTAAGTGGAGCCCAGATTCAAGATCTTCGTATATTGTGTGATCGATGGGAATGTCTTATTACTAGTATGATACTAAGTGTCGTCAAGAACTACTTAACTTCAGATCAAGTTATCGCACAGTGATGCATGCTGACAGCCACATACTATCGATAAAAACATTCTTTGTTTGCCCTCCACTCGCCGTCAACAATACACACACAAATGGCGCAATGGACGGTGTATTGTGCACATGATCGCAGATGGCACACGCTGATACAATTTGTCACGGTACTCAGATTCATTTGTCTTACTTGCGTAAACACCACTGGCGCATATGGCAGGGAATACCGACAGGTGAACAGCCAGAGAGCCACTCACAGGCTGGTTCCCAGTTTCTGCTTTCCAAATGGCGTGCTTCAGGATGGAGAAACGAGTGTTCGTGAAGCAAGGGGAAACCACTTGTGTGACATGCATAGTGCGTCACAGAGGGTTTTGTTATATTTTGTACTATTGCTTATTTTGCATGTACATTCACAACGTTGTTTCATATTACTTGAACGGCGACCAAAGTACAAAGTTGCATTCCTCCGACCATTGCGCACGGGCAAGTCAATAGTAACACGGGAAAACATGGAGACATTTCAACTGATAGAATCGTGAAATATTTTGTTATATCCAATTTGGCATGTGCACAATTGCTTTCTTCATGGATATTTGTGGCTCTTCTGGAAACATTCATTATATGCCTGGTCCTATAAGCACTTTTTTTCTACATGACAACCAGCCATTTTATTTTGGGCTTTGCACATTTTAATATCCTTGGGGGCGATGTTTTTTTTTTCAAATATCATACGCATGAAATTGTTTGTCGATTTCTAAACGTACAAAGTAATAAACATGTAACGAAAGAGAGTTTGGGTTTTGTGAAAATAGTTTAACAATTTTCCGATTTAAACTTTTATTGTCTTCTCGCCGCTTCAGACTGGCCTTAACAGTATACATATTTATGCAATTGTCAAACAGTAAGGAGCGCCAAATAAATGATACTAATAGTTTAATTATTTGATATGATAATGCATTATTTTAACCGTTTTTGTCGTCAATATAAGAGAGAAACTGCCTTTATAAATAAATAAATAAATAAATAAATAAATAAATAAATAAATATATATATATATATATATATATATATATATATATATATATATATATATATATATATATATATATATATATATATATATACATACATACATACATCGAAAGTACATATTAAACCAATTTTCCAACAGGAAGGAGAGTTAGATAAATGATGTCAAGGCTATAATTATTGAATATGATTCTGAGCTATTTTACTTCTTTAAGGTCGTCGACATACCACAGATACTGCCGTTCATATATATGCCGTGAGATATCCACTGGTTAAATTGTTATCAGTGACATCATATTTTTGTCCTATTGGTACATACTGAAAATTTTGACTGTTAAGAGCCATGGAGCCTGTGACTATATCAAAACTTTAAATAATACCCATCGCATGACCCATGTATACGGAATAGGACACATTCATGTTTAACTGCGATCCTGCTCACTTGCTGTGTTGCCGGGGCAACAGACTGATGCTTCCACCATGATCAGGGCAGATTTTAATTATATACTACATAATCATCCATAATAACACCTTTTCAACCAAAAGAGAGCCCATTTCTGATCAATTTAGGTATCCTTTATGTTTCAAATGTATGTTGATACATTTTCTTGATAGTATTGTGTGTTTGTGTTGTTTATTTTGATGAGAAAGTACTTTTGACCATGCTAAATACAAGGATCTGCCCTGATGCAGGTGGCCCCCTCTTTTGCTCAATAGGTGTTAGAGTGGGACAGTATTGAGAGAGAGAGAGAGAGAGAGAGAGAGAGAGAGAGAGAGAGAGAGAGCACTCTAAAAACGAATGATCTCTAATGCATTGTCTTTTGCAATATTTAATCATGTAAAAGCATCACTTTGACATTGTGCGAGTTGCTACGAATGAAACAGACATAATCATGCATGCAATATAGCTGCAAAAGGTAACGTTACTTTCATTAAATTGCTATTACCCCATGTCTACAGTATCGTTAACACGAGGCAGAAAGTCAGTGTATGTGTGGTTGTCTCGAGTCTCTACAGCATACCACGTGTGAACCAATGCAGATTAACTGTGAGTTTCGTACTAGGCAAAACAAAGACACATCATTAGCAGCCGACCAGCTGTTTGTTATTTTATACAAGAAGCTGCAACTGTGGCCAGTAACAAATTAAACTGACATCAAAGGAGGTAATGTGTAAAAGGGGAAAGAACATCCATTTTAAGCATGTTTCAACATATGTCCAAGTTACCTACGGCCTAACAAAAATATGTTCGTGATTCCGGCAGCCTGACAGACCTTACTAAAAAGGCCCAACCCTAAAATCAATGGAACTAAAAATAAAAAAAGTACTTTTTAAACATTTTCGCTAAGGGATGGTTCAACATTTTCATAATTTTTGAATTAGTACTTACAGTACGCAAGGGGGGAGGGGGTTACATGGGTCTGTACACTTTCACAGGATATGGAAAATGATGGTCAATGTTTGGCCTGTTTTGTGCAATTTTGCTATGATTTGGGGGGGGGGGAAATCATCATTTTTAAATTACTAATTTGGGGGGGAGGGAGGGGTTCATGAAATTTAGTACCCTAAGTACCAATTCAAAAATGATGATAATGTTGAACCATCCCTAAGACAAATTGATTGACCCTGGCTGAAGGATTTTATCGAGAAAGGGGCCATCGTGTGCCGTTATTTTCCAGTAAAGTCAACTCAAACACAGCATTTTATTTTAACATGTCTGGAGGGTTAACTTGGGCCGCAGAAACAGCATAGCTGCATAGCCACAGTTGTTTGATGAAACAGTATCGTCCCGGATATTGGGTGATCGCTATCGTAACATTTCGCAACGTTGCAGGTGTCTGTTCACCAAGTTGCCAGGGTAAACGTTCGTTAAAGTAGTTTTAAAACATGACTTGCTATCTTATCTTTAATCTGCCCGCTCGGTAGTGTCTGAAGCAGTTATCATCGATAGTTACAAATCCAAATGCAACACGATACCTTAAGCCGGAACGTGGGGAGCGCCATTTTGAACATTGCGCAGTGCATTGATTGCTGGACAGTCGCACAAAAATACATTTTGATTTGGATATCAAAGGGAATCGCGGCCACTGCATATATCATATCGGTATTGATGCTATGAAACCTTCGCAAAATATATACTTTTGGATTTATATATTATGCCCTCCCCCCCCCCCCCCCCAATGAATTTGTCGAACGAATGTAATATACATGTACAATATATAATAGGACTTTTCCAGAGTGAGCATGAACTGAAAATGTCAATACAACGCCATTCAGTTAGAAGTTGGAGGCAGCGGTGGGCCCCAGAATAAGGATTTTGGGATTTTGCATCGGACACTGAAGTCGCCCCCAGGCTATGAATTAAGTAGCAGCACAGGGAGCATGAGGCAAGACCCCCGCTGAGTCAAAGATGGAGCTTAATGGAGAAGGTTGCCCCGATAGTGGATACAGGTCCGAAAATACCAGCGGGTTTTTATGCAAGTGGTAAACGAAAACGTCATCCAGTCCTGTTTGATGGCATTGTAAGCAATCCGATAACATTGTGTAATAATATAAAGCTGTATACCATTCAAAACCACCAAGAAAATTGATCTGTGCTTCCAAAACAGGGTGCATATTTGTATATAGTTACTGTTTATTCACAGTATAGGACAATTCTGCCTTGAACAAACTTTCAATCCCAGAAGGACAAAAAGAAGGGGGGGGGGGGGGAAGTCATATTTTGCAGCAGTACCTAATGAGTTCCCCACCGGAGGTCAATGGCAGCTGTATTATACGGTAGATAGATAGATAGATAGATAAACTTTATTTTACGAGGGTAACCTGATAAACAAATTGTTTATCTTCCTCAGGGCCCTCCAATAAATACAAATACAGTAAAATACATACAATAAAATACACACAATAAATATAAATACAATAAGATACATGCCAATAAGGATGTGGGTTTATATAGGGGGACCCCCAGGAACAGCTGGCTAAGATTAAAAATGCAAATAGGCAGCCGATGGTCTCTTACAATTTATACAAATTACAGTGATGACTGTTAAAAGCTAAAAACTTCATTTCCCATAAAAAGATCTCATAAAAGCAGATTTAAAGGCAAAAGGTGGTGGCTTTTCTCTGATATCACGTGAGAGTGAATTGTATACTTTAGCACCAGATACCGCAATGGAGTTGCGGTATGCTGCCTTGTTAGCGCGAGGAATTTGGAGGAGGCCACTTTCTATAGGAATAGGAAATATAGCCTAGGAAAGCGGTTTTATGATTGGGTCAGAGGTCAAATGTCAACGCCACAGTGACATTATTTTGGTACGCAAGACACCCTATCCCTAGGAGTGTACAAATATGAAGTTTTATATGTATAAGTATAACGGTAAGGGAAGTATGGCGCAGACAAGGATTTTTATAGCAAGGTCAAAGGTCAAAGTCAGAGCAACCTGATGTTGGTACGTGACACAGCCCTATCCAAAGAAGTATCTACACACCAACTTTGGTATCTAAAAGTTTACGGTTAAGAAATGTGGCTCGTACAACCCTTTCTATGAAGGGTTTATAGGCAAAAGGCACATGGGCCTAATGTTGGCGCGTGGTAAACTACTATTCCAAGAAAAATCGACTCACCACGCTTGGTATCTGTGAGTTTCACCTTGTAAGAAATATGGCACCCACAAGCACTTTCTATATGGGGTGCAAGGTCAAAGGTCAAGGTCACAATCATGTTATCTTGGTACGTTATTCACTCTTATCCCAAGAAGTATTTATGTACACACCAATTAGATATCTTTAGTATTTTTGTGCAGAAAATATGCTACATACAAGAATTGTCTTTGTCGAGGTCAAAAGTGAAAGACACAGTGACCTAATTTTGCTACCCGACACATAGCTTTCATAGGAAGTCCTGAGCTACACACCACGCTTGGTATCCTTAACTTTTATAGTGTAGACACTATAGCCAGAACAAGACCTTTTGGGAGGATGATGAAAGGACGGAAAGACAGATGAACTGAATGTAAACTTAGAGCCCCTCTCCCTTCCACGGGCGGAGTGCGATTAAGAGAGAGAGAGAGAGAGAAGAGAGAGAGAGAGAGAGAGAGAGAGAGAGAGAGAGAAAGGGTACGGGTAAGAAGAAGAAGAAGAAGAAGAAGAAGAAGAAGAAGAAGAAGAAGAAGAAGAAGAAGAGAGAGGAGGAGGAGGAGGAGGAGGAGGAGGAGGAGGAGGAGGAGGAGGAGGAGGAGGAGGAGGAGAAGGCAAGAATTTGAAAATGCAGAAGTGGAAGGATCAGACCCATTGCTGCAAGGATTCGTTAGAAATTGCTCGGGTGTGCCTTCTCTAATTATATGACCATTTATCACATTCTGCGTATATGTCACGGGGAGGCGTACATAAAGCAGATAAAGGTCTGGTATAATTCTGAAGTGTCACGCTCTTTTCAATAGGTGTGTCTGTGCCGTTTGCAACGAAGCAGGAAAAATGTCTTCCTGCCCGTATAAATGATGTATTTTGACGCACGACAATTTTGATTTATCCTGTTGCCTCATTTAGAAGGTAAGATTAAATTCTCACCGTTGGCGTTATTGCGACGACCGAAAAACAGGAACAGATAGAGAATGCTCGGCTTCATTTTGATCTGGTTGCTTTGAACGGTTCTATCGTTCTATCACACGACCACCCCCCCCCCCCCTAATTAATTTAATAAACAAAGAATTTTTTAAACATTAAGAAAAAAGACTTTCAAGCTGCGTGCAACTATGCAAAATAGTTCCGCAGGTATAAATTGCATTCGCGTTCTAGCGAGTGCTCTGTCATAGGTACTGATCTTATTGTAAGATAAGCTTTATGCTCAACAGGGGATGGAAACACATTTATCTCTAAGGGAAGAGGATATTAATGTGAATCCTACAGGCAAGTGCTTCTTTGCTGTACCAATAGCATACAGCGGCGCATGCGCGCCGCTGTTGCAAAAGCAGAACGTTTGAGCATACCTGATATTCCTCACATATTTTGAGGCCCGATCCCCACTGCTCGGTCACATAAACGTCTTTTTTTCGCACAAATAATCTTTCGTTATCTGTAGCCGACTGTAACGAAATTCAGAGTGTTGGTTTGTCGAGGGCAATAAACCCAGGCGTGAGGTTGGCAGCGGTTCATACAAAGAGGCAATGTTTGAAAATGTCCTTGGATTTGGCAGAAGAAAACTTCCAAGCGCTTCACCATCGAGCAAGGTGAAACGATTAGATCAATACCGACACTTACCAATGAACATTGCGTACAAGAGAAGAGACAATCACTGGTGAGCTAAAAATGTATGAAGTACACACATCACTTAAAAGTACTGTACATCAGATAGAAATTTAAAATGCCCTTGGTACATAGCCTTTGATAAATTTAAAAGTCATGAAGGCTAAATTAAATATTTCTCTTGTTTAAAAGTTGCAAGACCGATTGCTCACAAAAGGTCGAAACATCTAAATTCGACACGGAGCTGTCCAGCACCTGCCACACTTGGGCGCAACTTCGGCTGCAAATTAACCGTCGTGAGCTGGACAAACATATATATTGACTTTTGGAAATTTTGTTGACCGACTCCGGCCACCTTAGCGCTGCATCACTGAATCATATGGTGTGCCATTGTTGCTCACCTAAGTCCGGCCAAGCTCCCTGGACTCGCATTGCGCAGTTTCATACACAGGTTCATGAAGTTTTCCCTGGTCAATGTGCGCAGCTTGCAGCGCCACGCGCTTGTTGTGGACAATATGAACATTGAAAGGTGTGAAGGCTTTCTCGGTCCTGCACATGCATCGCGTTATTTCAAGAAAGAGGAAAAAATATTTCTACATAAGCACTTATCATCGACACAGATCCACACTCGATCTTCTTATCTCTCTCTGCCTACAAGGCCATATCTTTTGGGGGATTTGTTTCCCACGAGATGTTTTGCTAAATTAACTTTGTACCATGCACCTGACAGCCCTTTGTGCAACCCTATAATTTAGATTTCAGTTATTCACAAATTACTCTCTGGTGAAAAAAAAAAACGTTTGGTGGAAATCCATAATTTTTTATATCACTTTGAGTTTCCTTGAAATAACAAGCCACATCATTGTCAGTGAAATATAATGAATAGTCTCGTTTGGTATATTCCCGAGTGGTTTTTGAAACGTCAAAATGTCTGAATGGCACAAAGCCTTCCCTGTGTAAAACGTTGTAGTCCCCTCAGACAGCTACATCCATCTAACATGGCGAACTTTACGTGGCTTTTTCACGTTTGCATTGTACATTGGGTAAAAGTTTGTACAATATTCTGGCAAACGTACCTAGCTGGATGGAATTGTCACCAGTTGCTTCCACATATCTGTTATGGATGGAACTGACACCAATGGTGTGACCATTTCCTAAAAAAGACACGGGGGTCAAAATACTGGAAGAACGTCCTCTTTATGAATATCTACCACGTTGCCAAACTTAGGACAAGGTGATGTAATCTTTGTCAACTGGAATATTTACATCAAAATAAAAATGCATTAAAGGCAGGATAAAAGGAAAATAGTTTAAATCGCTTTTTTGTGTGTTTGTATTTTTAAGAGCCAGGCGGGATCATTTACTTTTCTTTTCTTGTATTTCATGTTATTACATGACAACAATTAAGGTATTGTCCAACCTGTTTTTGTATAATTGTTCATTTGAGATTTTTGAACATTTTAGTAGAAATATATGCTGTCTATCATATGTCCAAATTTGGTATTTCTTGCCCTAACGCAATCTTTAAAAATGAAAAAAAAATAAATAAAAAAAAACTTCAGTGTTAACATGGTAGTCAATTGACCGTTTTAATATTTTTTTATTGTTTCAATACAATAATTTTAAACACACACCTTTGAATCTTGACGGCAGATAACAGGTATCTGCACTAAAATGCTTGTTTCACGTGGATATTTCTCCAAAAAGACTTATCTGATTTTACACAATTAAAAACTAATTTACTCTGAGACATTTCTAGTGCCAAAATGTATCCAGAATTTTCTAAGAAATGATAAGTTCTTTTTTAAATCCTTGTAAAAAACTGAGAATTCCCCAAAACTAAATGATTTTCATAAAAAATCCGTTTTCACAAAAATACATTTTTTACCCAAAAGGATCTGTTTATACAACATTGGATTTTGAGTTCCATTTTTAGCACAGACAGATTCCTGCAAAGCCTTGTGGTCAATTGGGTATTATAGGTTTCATGTTAGGAATGCATATTTCTGTGATATTTGGCGTGGAAATGAAGTCACTTTTCCAGGTTGGACATTACCTTTGTAGTTAATGCTATCTTCACACATCTATTCACACCGTGTCATTCATTCATGCTGTTTGGTGAACATTAAGATGATGCTTGGATATATACAGTAAAACCTCTCTAACCGAACACCTCCGTATACCGAACACTTCTCTATACTGAACACCATTTCCCGGTCTCAAATATATACTTTCAATGCTATCAAACCTCCCTATACCGAACACCTCACTATACTGAACACTTTTTCCTGTTCCAAGGGTGTTCGGTATAGGGAGGTTTCACTATATATATATATATATATATATATATATATATATATATATATATATATATATATATATATAATGATGTTTTTGTGCTTCTTTTTGTATTTGGGCATGTGGTGTAGCGTTTCACTTGAACAAAAATTCTAAATTAGTCTTAGACCAATAGCTGTTATGAAAATAGATAGTAAAATAACAGAACAGAAAATTGAACAGCGGTTAAAAAAATAGACTGTTTTTTTGGGATTCACTTTACAAGTGCCAACAAAACCTGCACCACGTCGTTTTGATAATGAATTTCTCATATACTTAGTATTGTTGTGTAAAACGATGATGAGAATATTGGCGATCATGATAGAATGTACATGTACTCACCAATAAGCACACATATGCAATCAGAAGAGGACCTCCCTTAACTCCCAAACTTTGTACATAAAACGAATAATATACTGTATATAGCTATGATTGCACAACGTTTTTATCATGGTTTGATTTTACTTTGTCCACATGACTTTTAAGCTGTGACGGACGCATCATGGACTCACCCCGGTCTATGGTGCCCCCGTGTCGAAGGGTTAGTTTTCGGAAAAAAATTATTATTGTTATTATTATTATTATCATCATCATTATTATTATTATTATTATTATTATTATTATTATTATTATTATTATTATTATTATTATTATTATTATTATTATCATTATCATTATCATTATCATTATCATTATCATTATCATTATCATTATCATTATTATTATTATTATTATATCCATGCTTCGAATTTGTGGTGCAACGACATGTATACAGTGTAATGCATGACGCCCCTGAGACACATTGAGGTGACCAATCAATTCGTTTGGTCAAGCAGAAGACCGACAGAATTGCACGACCTCCAGTCAGACAGCGTATGATCCAATAGAAAAGGAAAAAATGTATTGAGATAGAATCATCTGAGTTTCTCCTTAGGCAAGGTATAATTCTCCCAAAACTCAAAAAGTGAAAAAAAAATACATGCAAAGGAACCTTCCTACTAAGACCCCCTAAGGGACTGAAAATTTGGTCTTAATAGTGATGTAACTTAAGGACTTAGAAGTTGATACGACAAATTAATGATCATAATCTAGAAATTGCTTCTTGATGGAGGTGGTCTTAGTTTGACCCTAACTTCCAACTCAGAATGCACGAGTTGGTGCATACATGAACGATTTTCGGGAGGGATGGGGATGCCGTCACCCGCTATTGATGATGTGGTAGTGTGCAGGACATTTGACATTTTGAATAAACAAGTAGATGGCGCCACATGCTGACAATTCAAATTTTTGCAAGTCTTTGTGCACGCCATTCACCTTCGGGTGTTCAAGCAAGGGAATGTATCGGAATATAATGATAAAGTATTGTTGAAGTTTATGCAATTTGCACTAAACACAGCGTTGCATGTGCTTGTTCACGCCTCGCGCATTAGGACCTAACCTGTGTTACGGGTAAACAAAGTACACACTTGAATAAAAATGGACGACACGGCAGGCAAGGGTTATGCATGGTGATATATATATATATATATATATATATTATTTAACTCCAATTGAAGCCTCTTTCTTTCTCTCTCTCTCCCTCTTTCTGTTTTGTTTGTTTTTTTTGTTTTTTTTATTTTGTTTTTTGGTACTTCTTATTTTAGTTTTTTTTTCTTTTTAATGTGGGCGCAGCAGGAGGCCATGAACGCAGAAAATTCTTGAAGGCATGATATTTAACTTTAATAGCGCGTATTAATCCATCATATGACCGAACATGCATGCGCTATCTTCTGTGCCAATTTCGTCAGCATTTTATAACAGTGGTGACAAGAAACATACGGTGAAATATGTCTTCCAAACCTTGGTCTGAGCGGCTGTCGAAAAGTCTGGCTGATTCGTTTCCCAATTGGCAGATATGACTGACACCACTGCAGTTCCATACTTATTAAATATATGTGCTTCATGACTACGAACTCATCTTCCTGACACCAATTGGTGCACTGTACATCTATAAAGTTGGAGCTTGAATTTTCAAAACGCTGTATGAGTGCATTGTACCGAAACTGCGCTGAGGAAGTCTGTTGATTCAGCTTTAAACGGGCACTGAAAGGGTTAAACAGTATTGCTATAGGGGAATGGAAGTGTTAAACAGTATTGTTATAGGGGACTGACAGTGTTAAACAGTATTGTTGTAGGGACTTAAAGTGTTAAACTGTAGTGTTATAGGGGACTAAAAGTGCTAAACAGTATTGTTATAGGGGACTGAAAGTGTTAAAACGTATTGTTATAGGGGACTGAAAGGGTTAAACAGTATTGTTATAGGGGACTGAAAGTGTTAAAACGTATTGTTATAGGGGACTTAAAGTGTTAAACAGTAGTGTTATAGAGGACCTAAAGGGTTAAACTGTATTGTTACAAGGACTGAAAGTGTTAAAGGGGAGTGAGAGTGTTAAATAGGGGACTGAAAGTGTTAAACAGTATTGTTATAGGGTGATTCTTTTGTTACAAAAAGGACGTCCACCTTCTGGGGTAAATGGGACTGGTTACCTGGTAAATACATGCGAATCTGCTAATTTTGCCCCAACAACGACAGTGTGATATTATGTAGCTGTGAACTTTAGCGGCGAATCTGATTAGAAATGTGAAGATGGGTCATGAGATTATTAATCCAAAAATGTCTGGCGTGTAACCTGGGGACACATTCTTGAGGGTTGGAGTCCCACTGTTCTGTATTAGCACCTTTTACTTGTTTATATAAATGAAATTGTCGAGATAATACGCACAAACCTTCGTCTTTTCACGCAGATGATAATATACTTTACGCTACCATTGATAATCCTGACACTGCTGCAGAAGGAATGAATGAGGACTTGGTTTCTGTTTCTGATTGGTCCAATGACTGGCGTCTAACATTCAATCCAGATAGGATAAAAGAAATAATTGTAAGTAGGAAAAGGCACACTAGGTGTCATGCTGACTAACCGTATGAAGGAAAAATCATCGGAAAGGTGCAGGAACATAAGCACATTGGGTTTTGATTAAACTTTGGTTTAACTTGGTTTTCTCATATCAATACTCTCTGGACCTGAGCAATGGAAACGATTTGCATCCCTCTCAGTCATCAATATACACCAGGCAGACGTTCTCTTGAAATTTTAAATTTTCATTCATGCGACCAATTCTTGAGTATGTTAATGGTGTTTTCAGGTGAAGATGAAGAAAATTTATCAAATGTACAACTGCCAGCTGCTCGAGCAGTAACTGCTGCATCATGTTTTACCAGTCGTGCGCAAATTCCTGACGAAACTGGATGGGATACATTAGCTACCAGAAGGAAAAATAAAAAGCTAGTCATTAGTGTAGAATAGTAAACAAAATTGTACCTCAGTACCTTCAAAATCTGCTACCCCAGACTGTTCACGATGGATCCAAATAAAATGTTCGCTCTTATTCAAAATTAACTGCTATACCTGCACGTACTGTTTCTTTCAGCAAATCCAGATTGCATTGTAATATAGTTTTAAAATAAAATTAAAACAGTATAAACAAACAAGAAAAAAAAACCCTAGCAATATATATATATATATCATATATATATATATATATATATATATATATACATGTATATATATATAATAACGCCGTGACCTTATCTCTGCCTGCTCCCCTGGGGCTATACTAAACTACGGCTGCTTGTCAATTTCACAACATGCCATGGCTCCGCTTGCTCTGCGACAATATGATTACGAGAGATAAGTTAACAGGTTTACATGCGATATGGGTTGTGGAAATAGCCTGCCTATCGAACAAGAATATATCCTAATCAAGGCTCCAATTGCTTCAAAAGTCAAACGGGCCAGGTAAGTGTTTTGCGGTTTTATTGTTTATGCTCAATTCACCCATAGCAACCATTATATTGTGATTGTTTACAAAATGACACCATTGCAGGGCAACAACAGCACCAAGCAGGCTTACCGATCTCAGTGGTAAATAAATAATATATTGATCTATGAACGAAAATCGGTGTCACAAGTGTAAATAGCGACTGACGGTAACCATGTTCTGTTTGTCGCAGTCACCTCTCCAGCATGTTAATAGAGGCCCGTAATACGCTGTTTTTAACGGCAACCATTTGCGATTTCACAGTTTGGAGCGACATTATCATAAAGGTAAATAATATGAGAAGTTTGTGTTGCAGGCCATTAAAATAACTATAGATGTGTCCTCACTTTGCTACCCTTAAAATGTATTATGTAGCGGGCTATAGAGGAAAATTATTCAAGCGTGCAGGGAACTCTGCATTTTGTGTCGCGCCCAGGACCCATGTCCACGCGATCCTCGTACAGTGCTCCGCCTGTAATAATTAAGGCACCCGTCAAGGGAGGCCACCCTCTCTCCAGAGGCCACTTCTTCATGCGATAAAATTGGTTTTCCATTGTATTGTCCCTCTCAATAGAGACCACCTCTATAATGTGGCCATTCTTTGGTTGCATTGTGGGTGGTCTTATTTGACCGTACATTTTGCTGCTGTGCAACTGTTGAACTGAACATCTGGACGAGATTTTGAGTTACATCAATTACGTACTTTTTCAGTTGCCCCAGGCTATACTGGATCCACGCGATACGTGAGCAAACTCACTATTTGGAGTTTCCTTGCCTCCTTACCCCCCACCCCTGCCCACCAACTTTTCCATGATGTTGATCTGATTGTGATAGGCCTCAAACTGGAAACATTTGTGTGGTATTTTCGTCTGGGACTTTTTTTAATGTTAAGACTCCAACAAGTACGCGACAAATTAATACATTACATACAAGCGTCATATTTTTTCCCTTTGTATTATATTCCTGATATTAAATGACTGGGGATTTCGATAATGCATATCCTATTCGATGCTTTGCGTTTCATTATTTTTGTTTTATATATATATATATATATATATATATATATATATATATATATATATATATATATATATATATATATATAATTATATATATACACACACACATATATATATATATATATATATATATATATATATATATATATATATATATATATATATATATAATCATTTTTATTATTAGATATGTGTACATGTGTGTTTTATTCAGGCCAAGGGAAGATTCAGCGTCAAGTAAACAGCGACGCAAAAGTGGTACTTTGACAACAACTGATGAAGAATCCAGTTCGGACGAAGAAAACCCAAAATGCGACGAATTGGCTCTCTCAATACATGTTCCTTCGGGAAAACTAGTCAATAAGCCATCGGCCACTAAACGTCCCCGAAAAAGGAAATCAATGTTTTACAATCAGGGAGAACAACAGAAAGATGTGTCAATCACTTTCAAGGAATGGCAAAATATACCGGAGACACACCGTGGTAGCTTAGGGAAAAACTGTACATATGGTCACGTTACCTCAGAATGGCATTCAGCGATCGAGAGAAATCGTGACGCTTTGGGTGATGCAGACGAGTCAAATCAGCTGCTGATGTCCGTTAGTAATGTATATAATGCCAACCAAAAGAAAATGCGTACACTAGCTGCAAATGAACAAAAAATGTTAAACGATACAAAGGAGATGCCTGTGATTCAATCAGCTATCCTGGAGACTGCAAATAGGAATCGCGCATCTTCCAAAGAAATTGATTCGCAGTACGTCACATCAGAGTCGGAAAAGTATATCACTTCAGAATCTGAATATGCTACATCAGTGGGGTCAGAGCCAACTTCTGATTTTGCGACTCCAGAATGTTCAGATGCAGGGAAGTAGGCAAGTGAAGCAAGTCTTCCTTGTAAATAGGGAAAAGGACGCTAGGCACATAATCAATGTCCAAAGTTTTTTTTTTTTGGGGGGGGGGGGGGGAGGAGGCACCAACTGCAGCGAATCATCATTTTTCAATACATCAACACTTGCCGCAGAACAATCATTTGACGAACACTCTGCCCATGTTGCCAGTGATCCCACATTTTGAGGATTTCTTTTTGTCACCGTGGAAATATCAAAGTATTTTACCCCCGTCACTTTTTTTTTTTTGGGGGGGGGGCTGTAACATTTGCACATTTCTAGTTTTGGTAGATCATTGACCAGGTTAGTGCTAGCTGGTCGAATACGTAAGTATACAATCCTTATTATCACTCGATAGGGAATAAAGACCCGCTTGGTGAATTTTACACTTTCTATTCCTCCTCCACGGGAGTCACCGTAAAAAAAATTAAAGCAATATTTGAGAGATCGCCCTTGTAACAAACTTTACCCTTTCGGTCAGTCTTATGGGTAGCTGCGGTATACGTATGAAAATTGGAAGTGGTAGATTTTTCTTCAGAAACATAGGAACGTGTAGAACTTGTTTTATTTAACTGCACAATCAAAACGGTTAAACAATGAACATTTTTCATCTCATAGCCGGTATAAAAGAGCATCGTGCCCTCTTCGGATATATCACATGATCGCGTCCCGTACTGGCGTGCAGCATATAGTTTGTTCGTTTGAAGTTTTGTTAAAAATTTACTACCGTTTGGTTTATCTCTTCGCTCTCTACTCTTAACTTCCCCGTCGTTGGGCGTCGAGATTGGGGGTAGGGGGAGGGGGGGGCGTAGGTTACTTAATTCTGTCTAGAAGCTCATGTCAAGGAAGCCCAGCGAAAATACATGTACAAGTAATGACAAGAAATTGTCTGATGCACGCTTTAGCTGCTCAAAAAGTATTTTAACGGAATAGTGAGCCTGTTAAAATTATATCAGTGCGACTGCGAAACGACCGCCGTGACATGCATTCAGGTCAAATTATATGTTTGGATGCACAAACACGTGGCCCGCTACACATAAATAGGACGCGTTTGGAACCTGTTTCTGATAAGATATTAACCCACCTAGTATCACTGTTGAGAAATGTCCTAATGAAAGCACGCCTTTTATAGTATACAGTCAGATGCTTCTAACCGTTAGTACAGTTGAATGGTGCTTCCATTATCACACAGCCGTATTGGTGCAATGGATTGACTAAATCTTTTGCTGAAAACAACAAATAAATGTTCACGAACATGTACAACCGATACTAGAACTATCGTGTTGTAAGTTTGGGTTCGTGTGGAGGGATTCCCTTTCATACCATATGTATGCATGATTTTTTGTATCCTCCTAATCTCTGGTAATAGGGAACTACGTTACTGACATTAGAGGGTCTCGTTAGAATTATTCGTCAACATATACATAAAGTGCAAATGCACCAGATACCAAAGATAGGTGCTGTGAGATAAAGTATATGGTGCAAAATACAATCATGTCATGAGACAACAGTTTTTCGACAATACCCACCGTTGTGATGGGTGCAAAAAAGGCTTGCCGTGCAAATATCTTCCCAGAGCGAATAAAATATCTTGTTGCTTTGTTTTCATGACATATGCAAATATTTCATCATCATTCAGAGTATTTGAATCTTTCTGTTAGACCTTTCCATTAAACTACTTTTTGATGCGAAGAAATCATAAATTTGGTAAAGAAAGAGGTATTTTTAGCCCCTCCCCTCAAGGGGGTAAGAGATTGCTAGGAAAATATAATTAAAGTGTGTGTGTCAACACACACTTTTCTGTTTTTCCTCGAGTTCTTTCTTTCTTTCTTTCTTTCTTTCTTTCTTTCTTTCTTTCTTTCTTTCTTTCTTTCTTTCTTTCTTCTTTACCAGCAAATTTGCCCGACACATTTCTCCGACACTATTATACATAGAAACCCCAAACTTGGCATGATTGTACCTCCATACAAGAAATTTGACCGTTTTATACGAAGGAATGAAGATGTTTGAAATTATGCAAATTAGGGGCATTTGAAATTTTAAATCTTAAATATCTTCAAAAGTATAACAGATAGAGATGTCATTCCAACTTTCACTAGGGGGTTATTGACCATTGTGCATCTAATGAATTTAAAACAATAGTTGTAGCAATTTAAATTATGCTGATTAGCAGCATTTGAAATTTTAAAACTTGAATATTTTCAAAAGTATTATAGATACAGATGTCATTTTAACTTCTACTAGGGGGTTATTGACCATTCCACATGTAATAAATCTAAAGCAAAACTTGTAGCCATTTAAATTATGCTAATTGGCAGTATTTAAAAATTTAAAAATTTGAATATCTGCAAAACTATAATAGATAAAGATGTCATTCCAACTTCCACTAGGGGGTTGTTGACAATCGCACACCCAATGAATTAAAAATAAAAGTTGTAGCAATTTAAATTATGCTAAATAGCACCATTAGAAATTTTAAATCTTGAATAACTTCAAAGCTATAATAGATAGAGATGCCATTCCAACTTCTACTCCTGTGTTATTGAATAGTTGTACATTGCCATACCAATATGCTTTGAAGACACACACACTGATTTGCAATGCAGCAAATCATCATTCCTAGTTATCCATTTTAGTTTCTTATGCTTAAGATAAGAGTTCTCGTGCATTTTTCTTGTGGCGTAATCGATCGCCAGTTTCAATGATGCAAAGTATTTTTGCATCATTATATGCTTCCATCTTGGCCTGGTGCTATTGTACAAGTATAACATTTATTTGTTTACAATGCTGCCGTTAAAGTTTGCTGTTGCTGAAATGTCTGAAACAATGTGAAAACCTATACAAGAGAAAAAGTTCTTAAACTTATCTTCAAACGTTAAGTGGTAGTAAAACGTTCACGTTTCAACAAATGAGATAATTATCGCAAAAAGTCAATCCTTCGTGATGTTATGGGGCGGACGAAAGGAGTGCTTTGCCCTTTTTCGCACAGTATAATGTAATATTTATAAGAGAGGAGTTCCCTTGCTGTGGGCTGACATCTCTCTTTTTTTTTGTGCGATAATGATATATTAATTTGAGCACTTTTCTTCTTGAGACCTGGCAATGCTTTTTCTGTAGTTAGTGTACTATTTATTTGGACAAAGTTTCATTCTGGAGACCTGACAGTACTGTTTCTGTGTGAACATAACGTTTTTCCCATGACACTGATAATGCATCACACATCTGCGTAGTCAAAATATAGTACATTGGCCAAAATAATTATACTATATATATAGGCTAATATGTTCCATAAATACAAGTGACAAATTGTATTATATTTTAGTTATTGTAGATCGGATGTTAATGTTTATATTTATGTACAATTGCTTCAATGTTAATTCAATTCTCTGTTTCATACCTTTTAGAAGATAAACCTTTTGGTACTTACTCCGGTGGTGATAAAACAATATATATTTGCGGACGGCACAACCAAATGAAATAACATTAAATCTATCTCGAAAACATTCCCTTTCGGTTCTTTAAACTTTTAACGGTGCTGTGTATTTTCAGCCGTGTGCTGATAATATTCGTGCATATTTTACCGGACTTTATTGAGAAAAAAATTAATCAATAAATTCAGATTTCCAGTAGAATATTTTTATGCCGTCTTTGTACTCATAAGAATATAAGCGACAATAAAAATTACATACAGCATATGGATGTACCATGGGTTTAATTTTAAACCTTGCATTGGGATTAATGTAATTCTTCGCTGGTACATGAGCGTAAATGAAAACTTGATGTTTTTAAATGTTTCAAGACAAGGGCAGCTATTTAAACAAGTTAGCGTATGCTGTCTTTACTATGTTTTCCTTCATGTTGAAAATGCATATTGTGCTGTATCTGCCAGTCCTGGATAAGCTCTGAATGGTCTGTGTTGGAACTGCCAAATCTCAAATTATGGAATAAATTGCACAAAATTACGCTCAGTATGTCAAAAGTAATTTATGGACGAAGTCATGTTATGACGGGAAGCGCAGATTCGGTTATTGCTTGCTGAGATTTCCCCCTGCTGAGAGGGCACCGGGCTGGTTGTAAGATAGCCGTGGCAACATAAGATTCTTATCAGTCTTCCCTTTTTGTCACCACAAGTGGTACAAGCTTGTGAAAAGACATGATGGATCTTGTAACAAACTTTGTATTACATATAACATAATGTCACAGAGCACTTGTCATTGTCATTTTGTTTTGTTGATTATATACATACTTTTTGTATTCATATGACTTATGCACCTTGTTCATCAGCGGATTTTCCTTCTGAAATAAAGCTTATATGTACAAATACAATACACGCCTGTATTGCTATATGCATGTACATTCACGGTACTTAGCAACATATTGTTCCAAAGTTTAATAACCCAAAGCTTCGTAAAAAATTAATCTATTCTCACAATTTTCACGAAACTCGTTATCCGACTACACTGTGGTGAATTTTTAAACGATTGCATTCAGCCGTTGTGGAAAAGTCTCAAACGCAAAGTAAATAAGCTACTGTAAAAGAAGTCCTACCCACAGCAAATCTTATGGATGATTCTTTAGCTTGTCCAATGACGTCAGAGGTGCAGCATAGTTTTTTTTAAAAATCAATTTATCTATTATTACAGCATATCTTTAAGACGATAATCCAGAAGAGGACTTTGATGAGGTTGGTACACAGACGGACGAAACATAATGGCTGACTGAGCCCCCTAAAAGTTGAGCTGGAAGGTCTGATGTGCTAAAATTCCTGACACGGTTTTCAAACTCTATACGTCCACATTTATTCAACCCATAAAAAGATATTTTGACATTTGCGTAGATATGTAAAATATTACATTTTTGTTATAAGTTTTAATCAGCTCACCTTCTTAAACACATTTGATTTGGAATGTGTGCATAGTGACAGTGTGTAATATATATGTATGTATGTATGTATGTATGTATGTATGTATGTATGTATGTATGTATGTATGTATGTATGCATCCTGTATGTATTATGCTGCCAAAGACACTCATATTTGCAGGGCAAACAGTCAATAATTGGATACATAAAATCCACGAGTGACTCAATGACAAATTCCTAATACCATCATCTTTATAGGCAATCACATGCTCCTTTTTACCTTGAACTACATACGGTAAAAAACATAACCACACATTAACATGAATGAGCAACTTTGTTGTTTGCATTCTTAGTAAACACATTCTTATATATATATATATATATATATATATATATATATATATATAACATATATAAAGCCATGGACTATTTTAGACATCGCCGGTAAAGCGCCCCTTGCGCAGTAATTAAATATTCATACACTTTTTATGAAAGAAAATATGCCCGTCCCGTGGTCAAAACATAAAGCATATACGTTTGGAAACTGTGAGATCATAAATAGTGGTTTCCTTGTAATGTAACTGCTTCAGGCAGAAAACAGTAAGGGGAATTAATGCATATAAAATAGCGTTCAAAGAACGGATTACCCTCGGCGCCCACAATCTTTTTTCTCCTTCCTCAATTATGCATTTTGGAGACTCCAAAGTAAAATACTTTGCATACAATTTCCATATTGTTGTCTATAAAATCAAGGAGCACTTTTGGATGTGTTCTTGGGGCAGGTTCTGGTGACAGAGACGACTGTACTTTGCGTCACTCAGATGCCCATCAAATAAACACTTCAAACATTTCATAACAAGCTTAAAATAAGAAGAATCTGGTTTTCAATTGGAATGTGGTGCCCTACGATGTGCATATCTGAGAACAAGTGAGGAAGCTTCGTCGGACTCCTTGAGGTATTATGGCAATGTCGTCCCCTTGTACACCATTCAGGCGGCCTAAAAGATATATACTTTTAAAGTTTCATAAAAAGTTTATAAATACAAAAGGGAAGCTATAGAAGAACATGGTCCATCATAAAATGCATCTATGACAAAAATTTGGGAAAGCTGCGGTCAATATTATTTTAGATATGGCAGTAACGTCGTCCGGGTTGACGCCACTTAGACGGCCTTCAAATAAATACAAGAAAAGATTCATAAACACTTTTTAAAAATCAGGGGAAGCAGGTTTTAAATAGAAACTTGGTCCATACATTGAAATTTTCATAAAAACTTTTGAAATAATCAAAGGAAGCTGGTATTCAACACAAACTTGGTCCATCATAAGGTCCTTCTGTGACAAAAAATTGGTACAGCCACAGTGAACATTTTTTTAGATATCGCGGTAACGACGACAAGACGGACGGACGGACAACGCAGTGGACGACAATACACTCCCACACTTTATGTGCCAAGGGTAATAAAACCCTACACTTACATGTACACCAGATAATAAAAATATAGAAACCTAATTTATTTAGTAATAAACTACAAAATAGTATGTATCTACAAATGGCGGCAATTCCTAAGACAGCTCCTCGGTAACGTCACGGATGACGTCACTGTCATAGCATTTGTGATATTATAATCTGATTGCGTAAGGAAAAAATGTGCAGATATAATCTTCACTTTCCTTAAAATATTTGACCAATCAAGCAGCTTCATTTTCAGTGCTTGGAAGTCACCAGGGATGGATAACAAAATGACAATTTTCTGCCGATGGCGATCATCTTGAGAGTACGATTCTTTTAGCTGGTAAACTGTTTATACTCTTCTGTGTTTTACCGTCATAATGTATCACATTCTGACTGCATTATTTCATCCAGGTCATTTTCAGTGAAAGGCCTTTCGTGGCCTTCAAATCGAGGCTGTGGTTCGCGCCATCTTGTGACTGCTTCCACTACACAGAGCGCCGCAGCTACAAAGTCCATTACAACAATTACTCCAGCAAGCCCAAAGGACCAGGCGAGATGAAAACCATTTGCTAGGTGTGGAATTGCCCAAAAAGCAAGATCCGTGCAAAGTAGAACACCTTCAGAACAAGAATTTAAAATGTATTAATATGCAACAAAATAAAAATTTTGACACATTAACTCTTGACTAGAGAAGACTACTCTTGATCAGTCAGTGTAGCTTTTGGTAACACCAAAAAATCTATGCGTCAAAACACTTTCTTTTGACTCACTAAACAATGAACTTGACTTGAGACTGTATACAGGAATCAATAGTGTAATTGCTTATCATATATCCAGGTGAACTGTACAACTTTATGGGTATCTAAATGGACTTATCGGTATATATGCAAATTTTATTTGCCAAAATACTATGTCAAGCAAACGTATGTCCATGGCACTTTTCATCACTCGAAATTATAGAAGTTTGCAGCAAAGGGAATGGTGCTCAGGATCATTATATCCCATTATGGGACGTCCACCTATATCTTTCCTGTCCCGGTGACGTTAACTCCCATAAATATATGCATATAGTCATGTTCACGTAAATGCACGTGCCATTCTGTTCCTTATCCACCTTTGCAAGTATTTATTTATTTATTTATTTATTTATTTATTTATTTATTTATTTATTTATTTATTTATTTATTTATTTATTTATTTATTTTTATTTATTTCCTTGTTTATTTAAATTTTTAATTATTTGTTCTTTCTTATTTTTGGCGGATTATTGGGTAACTCTATGTATATGGCATGCGGGCAGGTATATTTTCTAAGCTGTTGTTCTGATAAACATCAGCATGTTCAATGTTTTGTTTGGCTCATTGCCCTCAAGTCAGTGAGTGAATCAGATAAAGACAAAGACAAAGAGGATACAGATAAAAAAGAGTGACTTTTGGGCGGTATAAATGATGAGAGAGAGAGAGAGAGAGAGAGAGAGAGAGAGAGAGAGAGAGAGAGAGAGAGAGAGAGAGAGAGAGAGAGAAGCCACACTTTCTCATGATTTACCTGCTGAGAGTGACAGCAATATCATTGTTATCATAATGAGGGCAAAGTGACCATGTAGACATCCCAAGTTGACAACGAAGTCCACAAGCCTAAATATGAGAGACAGGATGGCCAAGGTCGGGTAGAGCACAGGCCGTGTACCGACGGGAGCTAGAAGAAATAACATTTACAGTGAAACCTCATTATAACGACACTCAGATATCCAACATATTCAATATGATAACACAAATTTTCATGGGAACAAGTTTATTATTTTTGTTATCTGATGCATTTATCTGACATATTCAGTTATCTGACAAATCTCTCAGGGAACAGATGCTGTCATTATAACGTGTTTTCACTGTATAGAACACTCGTGTACTAAGGTATTATTGGTGCCGGTACAAGTAGCCTGTGCCTGTAGGATGAAATTGGGTTTGCTTACGTAGCGTTAAAATTGCAATAAGTAAATCTTTTAAAGCCACATTAATTACAGAAAAACGCTTGGGGGAAAATTACTAAAGCAGTGGTCATATACATACACACACACACACACACACACACACACACACACACACACACACACACACATATATATATATATATATATATATATATATATATATATATATATATATATATATATATATATATATATATATATATATTAGGCTTTAGGTGAACCAGTGCCTAAATTGCAGTATAAGAGGGACCACACAAGTACTTATAATATTGGTGTAATCCTGACAAATAAACTGAAAAAACAAACATTTATAGTGTACCAGCAACTGAGTATCAGATACATGTAAGCATATTATTTCAGTATTAGGGTGACCATATATATAAACATAAAGATGACCAGACGTAGGGGACCAATGTTTGGTCTCGTTAAGTCTGCGCTCTGCCTAAGTCTGCCTTTTATCATATGTTTATGTATATTTGGACCCCCCCCACACACACACACACTGCTGAAGTATCGTATATATATATGTGTGTGTGTGTGTGTGTGTGTGTGTGTGTGTGTCTGACTAGTCCACTGTCTGGCTTCTAACATTCAATCCAGACAAGACAAGCGTAGTGATTTTAACTAGGAAAAGGCAAACTATGTGCCATCCTAACTTAACGTATGAAGGAAAAGGTCATATGAAAGATACAGGAACATAAACACCTAGGGATTTTGTTAAAATCTGATGTAACTTGGTCTTCTCATATTAATACTGTCTGCACCGGAGCGATTAAAATGGCATCCATCCTTCGTAGTCTTCAATACAAACTATGCAGACGTTTTCTCGAAATTATTATTATTATTATTATTATTATTATTATTATTATTATTATTATTATTATTATTATTATTATTATTATTATTATTATTATTATTATTATTATTATTATTATTATTATTATTATTATCCTCCATACGACCAATCTGGAGTATGGTAATGCTGTATTTGTAAATTATTCAGGTGAAGACGGAAATTTAGAAAATGTGCAACTGGCAGCCGCTCAAGCAGCAACAGGTGCACGTCGTTTTACCAGCCATGCACAAATTTATAACGAAACTGGATTGGATACATTAGCTTCCTGAAGGAAAAATTTAACAAAATCTAGTCATTATGTATAAAATAGTAATCACAATTGCACCTCAGTATCCCCCAAAATTTTCTGAAGATTTTGGGGGATACTGAGGTGCAATTGCAACGAATCGACTTACAGATCATAATTATTCCTTACGCTTTACTGTTAGAACATAACTCCATGGGCCAGGACGGCGTCAAAATACTATAAAAAATCGAAATTTATGAAGCTGTTATAAAGTTTATACAAGATACGAATCGTTTCCCTTAGCAAGTATTATGTATCATATTGACACGCTGGCAAAGGGAACCACATGGCCACGACTAATGTATACTTACTATCTCTTGAGTCCATGTGTTGTCACCTTTTCTTTTTTGTTTGTCCGTGTCAAGTCCTGTCCTGTGCCCCTCCTGCTTTGTTTTTTCACTGTACCTTTTTCATTTCTTGCAAGGAGGTTAACATAGGCTTCGCCTACTCCCATTACTACTTTTGAAAATAGAAATATGTTTAAACCAATTGCTGAGGGAACCTATATAAACATCTCGTGTGGTTTTTTTTTTTGTACTGTGCTACTATCATAGTATATATATGGATGATAGTGAGCTACTATTTTTCTCTCACGAGCGATCGTTGGTGGTGGGGAAAATCACTCGTGACCTGCGGTCGCCTGTGATTTTCCCCACCACCAACGATCCAGGGCCATACAAAATGTTGTTTATTCGATGTTTAATTGGGTATTCATTACAAAAAACATGCCGTATGCTTACTTTTAACACAGACCTGGTATGTGCCGCATCTGTTTACGTTCCTCGATTGATCAAACATCCGTCGCGCACATTTGATTTTTTCTATGTTAATGCACCGCGCGGTTGATACAGGCGCGTCACAATTTAGTAACAATGTTTAGGTCATGTCATCTTTGGTGAGTTATCACTTTTGAATGTTTCGCTAGTAAATGATAATTAACCCCAAAATATAGAAAAATGAAGCATTTTAAATAGATCGTGGTAAACCATGTGGGCGCAACGTGGAAGCATTCTGTTTGTTATTTTAGGGCCCACTTTCTTCTCAACTACCCTTTGAATTATATAAAAATCATCTCATTATCGCAGGGGGTTTTTGCAGTCGATCAAGAGTGAGAAAAACAGATATTATTCAGGAAGTTACACCGGCATTTTCGACACTGGTCCCCTGAGCAGACCAAGAACCGTATTATCTCTTTGGAGATTAGCCTGCTCAGCAGGCAATTTCGACACCAGACTGGATGGGAACAATCAAATGGTTAATAGCTGATAGCGGTAACCTTCTGTCCTCATACTTCACGAACATTAATTTTGCAAAATGCGAGACTATATGGAACAATGTACAAAATGATACACTTCTGCGACCGCTTTTGAAATGTGCCAGGCACATATTGCCACTGTATGGTATATGTTTAGAGTTCTATGGTCATTATCGAAAAGTAGCAAACCCGATGAATATACATACATACATACATATATATATATATATATATATATATATATATATATATATATATATATATATACCTTCTATTTGTTAGAATAAACTCCTGGATTCCGGGTATATAGATTAATTAATTAACTGAAACTTATCATGCCGCTCTGACTTTCACATTTCTTGCTCGGTTTATCAATGGAGCTCTATTATGTACTCGGTCAACGGTTTATCGTGCAACTTTAAAGGGAACTTAGGAGAAGTGCTGCTACCAGCATGTATCTAATTGTATGTTAATTAATGCATGGGGCAGGTCATGCAGTATACAGGACACTTGTCAGATCAAGAAGTGGGTAACACCTCAGACCCGGCTCACAAACAGAGATGAAAGAAAAGCGAATTATGACATGACCATTGTAGAGTAATACCACGGCTAAAGAGCCCACCAAGGTCAGAAATTAAAAATACTGGCGATTGCAACGGGAACTGTCCAAGTTTGGACAATAATTATAAGCGTGATGAGTAAAAAAGCCATGCTTTACTTAAATATAACCATTTTATTTCATTAAACATACCGCCTTGTTGCGGAAACGAGGTTTTGTCACCCTTGTGCACAGCGGACCACATAAATGTCAGAACGACAGGTCTGAGCAGTGTTTCTTTTCTTTTTTCTTTTTTTTTGAGGGGGGGGGGCAGGACCACGGAACGGTCGGGTCAAAAATCAACCACCTTTGGCACCAACCACTCAGCCGAAAATAGGAAATGCAACAAATCCTCGTTCTAAAAAGATTGGTTCAATTGAGGTAGGTATGTATGAATGGCATAATCGACACGGCATAGTTAACTGTATTTAATCCATTACAATTACTGTATTCGGAGTTGTTCCAGATAATGCACTATACACATGCAATTCCACGAGCATCAAAGGGGCGCCGAAAATATATTTGTATCTGAGCGTGGAACCGCCGGGTCTCGAGCCAACAATCTTCTTCACCAACCATCTTCCCACAGGAAGTGTATATAAGTTTGGACAGTAATTATAACCTTGATAAACATGGGCTAGAAAAAACCTCTGTATTTTTCTTAAATATGACCTTCTTTTTTGGTCATGTCAGCAATGGGAATATATGCTACCATGGAGCTACTGTAGTACCTCCATGATGCTACCTAGTCCTAGCATCAATATGACAACACGTGCGTGGGCACATAAATTATGCAGGTTAGCCACATGCCCATAGTAGTTTCCTAGCATCACATCATAATGCCCTCTCACCATACTCACGATGGCCGTCTCCTAAATAACTGAACAGGCCTGCTTCTATCTTGGTGGAGTTTGCGGTTAACTTGAATGCCCAGTGATCTGTAGCCAGACAGAATGTATGGAGAAGAGTTCCGATTGCCATAATCCAGGGCGCTATTTTCATCACCAGAGACCGACGTTTCCACATGCGCGGGATGCCCATAGTTTCAACGAACAGCGGAGGAAACAGTCAAAAATGAGACAAGAACAATTGGCTGCAAAGCAAACTGAAATCAACACACACGGCGGTGCAGTTTGTGACCCATTTTCGACAAGCCCCGCACAAATCACCCATCCGTGGAAGGTGGTCTACCTGTCAACGTATCTTTGTACAAGGCCCTTGTTCCGCCATGGTTAATATTAAAACTCTTTCGCTCTGTTTTGTGTATTGCAAGTTTTTGCGGTCAAACATACCTTGGGAATTTAAATGCATGTGATAACACAACACATAAATTCATTTTTTGTTATTCAACGAAAAGAAACGCTTCCACTTCTTAGCAAATGAACTAAAATTGTGTTACGACTTTACGTTACCACCTGAGAGAAAACTACGGAGACATCAATTGCTGAGGCTTACAAGTAAATCAAAACAAGTTATCAAGCAAATGACCACAAAAACAAAAAATGATAAGTAGGTATGTATAGGCTAGTATATAGGCAGGTAATTACGTAGGTAGGTATGTTGGTAGACAGACAGACTGATTTATTTATTTATTTATTGATTGATTTTCCAACAATTATAAAGTAGACCGGTTAACAACTTATATGATTTGTCATGAAATGATGGACACGGAAACTTTTTGATCTGATGTCAAAATACAAAGAACATCAGCAACAGGTCATTTACTGCGCCTACAAAATGAACTGAACATGAAAGGATAAGCATGGTTAATATATTATGATAGTCATGGTGAAACTTATTTTCAGTTTCTGGCTCTCAGGTTGAAATAATAAACAATGGAATATTGACTATCTGTTATTTGTCTGTTTATATTTTAAACATGTTTATTTCGGATCACCCTACAGTATTCAAATACCAATGGATGGGTATCCAGACATAGAGAAACGCACAATATAGCCTATGTACGAAACTCACAGGACAATATAAAGCTTTGTTATCGTACTTACAATTAAGTCACAGTAGGAAGAAATAATATAAAAATCAAATCCAAATAAATAAAATAAAAAAGGTAAATATTTCGACTTGATAGTGAGTTTGGTAACTTAAGATATGAAACGTCTTGTGTGCGGACTCAAGCTGTAAGCAATAAGCCTTCGTTTCCCCCATGCTATCCTTCCGGCCTTCTGATTACTCCGAAACAACTACGATGTTACATGAATGTTAGTTATGTCACTGCCTGGTCAGGTGTGATGACCACGCAGGCAGAAAAGTGGGTCAGTATAATTAACCTTCTGTCTGTGTGCCCTCGGCCTGCCGGGGGGGGCACCATTGGCCGAGGTGCACCTCCTGGCCTACCTCTCCAACCCACCCAAGCCTACCCCCACCAACTCATGGGCTGAAAAGACATTGTGTGCTTCGCTGGCCTGCCTCATATATACAATAAAGAAAACTACATCATTCTATAGATGCCCCCGCCCCCTGAAAACGAGGCTTTTAATTACACGCTTATAATTTATGGGGAATAAACTGGAAATGACATACATATAATCGATATGATTGAACGTTGAAAAAAATGTTTATGAGGTACGGATGCAGGTGCGCAAAACTTCCCAGTTATTTCTCATGATAATATTTTGATCTCACGAAATAAAATTTTTAAAAAGCGGTAAAGAATCGGGGCTCGTTGCTCAAAATGCACAAAGTACGTTATGTAATTCCTTAAGGACAATGTAGGTGCATGGTATATTGACATAGGTATTAAGATTGGGATCTCCTCATAACCATAGACTCAACTACATGTCACTCGTACCCTGCTAGAAGTTTGGAAATGTCTCGAACACCACTGTTATGTGATTTATAGATACTATATCAGCGATATTTCCCCCAAAAGGTCCAATGGAAAGTGATGACATAGATACAAATTTTAAATGAAGCTTGTGCAGACGTGAGGACAAAACCACCTGATGTTTGTTCAATGGACCATTTACTCCTGGTTTCTCGGATTCCATTTCGTGCCAGTATCCTTTTTCTCAGACCACTATGATGATGATGATGATGGTGAGAAAATATCCTCATTAACTACATTTTTCGTTACAGACAATTTCCGGTAGGCAGGGCATCATACTCACATACATTCTCAACCTAAAACATACAAATTATGATTATCTAGACCCTTCCGCCCAAAAGATACGCAAGACAGCGATAATCTTACCAAAGAAGGCAATAAAATTCCACACCTAAACTTGCCTGCCTCAAAAAGAATACGATAATACAACATTTTTCTTCCTCAGGGACTGTGCTTTTGAAGAGTTTTCAGCGTGCCCCTCGAGCAAGTGAATCAATGTTAATAATAATACTGTGGCTCTCCGCTTATGCGCCGCGGTCCTGTGTGACACAGGTGGCCTAGGAAGAAGGAAAAAAAATTATGATCATGAGATGGAGGAAACCATGGTTATGCTAATCAGCTCATGCTGCCATGTTTACCAGGACCAGAGCCGAGGCAA
Source organism: Hermodice carunculata (assembly GCA_964020975.1). Classification (NCBI taxonomy): domain Eukaryota; kingdom Metazoa; phylum Annelida; class Polychaeta; order Eunicida; family Amphinomidae; genus Hermodice; species Hermodice carunculata. Next base: position 17,913,286 of record OZ026621.1, read on the forward strand.
AGAGTCCACCACACACTCTCTCACAGCTGTGGTGGGCCCCTGGCCCTGGATATATCCCCCAACACTCATCGCTTGTAGCCCCCCCCCCCCCCCCAGCCCCCTAAAAAGACAGAAAAACCTTCCCTCATACACCCTATCCCCGCCTCTAAGGCTCAGGCATTTCCCATGGGGGATCCCATGGGAGCCCTTATAAGGGCTACCAGCATTCCCTCTCCTCCCTGCATCTAAGATTCTAATTCACCCTGTTGCTATCCAGCCCTATCAATTCATTTCTTTTCTCCCAGCACCCTACGAGGTAGTCCTGTACACTTTTAGTGCCTTTCCTGCCTCCCAGAAAGCCACCCTTCAAACCTAAAACCCATGCTACACGTTCCTCTTCCTCTAAACACTGAACCTCTTCTAGACCCTTGTTATTATAGTCTTCCCTGCGCCACTTTCTGAAAAATTCTTCTCTTATCTCTCTATATGCATCACACCACAACAGCCAGTGATCCACTGTCTCATCTGCCTCTTGTCTACATACCTTACATTTACTATTACTCCCTGTTGTCCACTTCTGTTTTCTCTTTTCTAGATTGATTATTCCTGACCTACTTTGAAAAAGAAGCTTGGATCCCTTCCCTCCATCCCAACACACACTTTTCTTTGGTTTTTCTAGTACCTTGTATGCTTTTAGTGTATTCTTTTCCCTGACACCTCTTTTCCAGTCTTCTTTCCAGCCCTCTGTAACAGTCCTACCTATGTACACTTTCCTAATACATGAGAAGTCCATTTTAAAATGAATATAGAAAGACCAATGTTAACAACCTCAATCCCAACAAGTCTTGATACCACAACATAAAAGTCCTTTTGTTTAGGAATTATTGTTGCTCAAAACAAGTGACTTTTTAACATAAGTTACCGAACTTAATGACAGATACAGTAAAACGTTTTGAAGGCCAATATCCTTGAATTGTAACAATTGGTGACTTCTTATAATATGTCAAAACGGAATCGCTCTGAAAAAATATTGCACGCATGTTAACCAGCACTATCTGAGACACAATATTCTTAACAAAGAGGACATACATCCAGACACGATCTTGACTTAGTTTTGAAGGTCATTAAGCACTAAAGCCAAAAACGAAAAAATTCAAGTTTGTTGAATTTGAATGAGGTGTTTAATACCATATATATGACAAAGGTATCAAATGTGGAAGTTTGATATTGTATACATTAGGAGCCCAGAAAATGTATTAATGGAAAGCTTGATTGCAAATAAGGTCTAACTTCCTCTTACCCAATTCTGGTAAGACACAGTAAGATGCTTTTCCCATGCTGCTAGACAAGGAGAAAGTGGTAAGAGGGAGTAAGATGTACTGAAGACAGGACTAGTGTTAAGAGATGCTAAGACATGCTGGTTATGTAACAGGATGTGAGCAGAAAGTCAAATACTTGGCAATATGAAAGTAAGATGCAGTAAGGTGTTCTTCGGGGTACTTGACAGAGATTGCTTATCACAAGCAGGCTACTGTGTAGCCTCCCTGCTTATCAACAGGTTTGAACTCTGCTAGATGGCTGAGTAGGTCAATTAGAATGTAATTAGCAAACCCATGTGTATTAATCACACTGCAGGTCCAGTTAAGAAAGTGCATTTTATATCAGTATCCATCCTCATCTTATATTCATTTTGCCAAATTCATGAAGCTATATTTCTTTTATGCCTGTGCATGTCAGCATTTGAATTACATGTATGCTCAACTTGATAAATTTTCACATAGGTATATAAAGATACCATACACAGTTTTGCTTCCTGTTGCATACATTATAAAAAAGATGGACTATTTGTGTTGCATGTAACCTCATATAGGGATTACAAATTAAGTTCATTCACCCAATGACTTTGTCATATGAACTGGGCTAAAGCAATGTATACCCACCCATGCATGGGTGTTGGAAGATCAGTAGAGATATGAACACTGACATCTTGGCGGTAGCTCATTTTTTGCAGAAGTTATTGCATCCGCAAGGGTAACAGACAGACTGACAGACATTGCGATGACAATATGTATATATATATATATATATATATATATATATATATATATATATATATATATATATATATATATATATATGTATGTATATACGTATATATATATATATATATAGAGAGAGAGAGAGAGAGAGAGAGAGAGAGAGGGATGTAAATTCAGTTTTGCTTTCTTTCTTTCCTTTTCTTTCTGTCTTTGTTTCTTTCTTCCTTCCTTCTTTCTTTTCTATCTTCCTTCCTTCTTGTTACTGTTGATAGTTGGTGTAAATCATTTAATTATATGTACAATGGTTCTAGTCATGCAGAAAGAAAATTAGTTTTCTTCCTCCATGTTTTTATGTTTTTAACTCTAGCTAAGATCAGGATTACAGAGATGTTACTGGTCTCAGTTTTAACTGAGACCAGTAATATCTCTGGTCTGTGGAAGTGCCCTACCATGTCAGTGTACAAGCCACACCTGCTATAACATCACCCTGGGTCCTTGTTCGACCTTTTTTGGGGTTGTCCCGATGGCCTAGAGGTCAGCGTGTTGGGCTTTACATTTGGCTAGGCGAGTGTGCCGAAGATAGTGGGTTCGAATCCCATACAGGTCGACATAAATTTATCGTATTTTTCACTTAACTACTGAATACACATTCAGGGCCTCTATTGCTGAGATTACAAGCTGCATTTACCTCCATGGTGTTGGGCAACCATTTTGCATTCATTGTAAATTAGTTTAATTGTACCTGTCCCATAGGCAGCCTTCTATCCATGCATGCTCTAGATGTATGATTTGGAAACTTTGGGTCTTGTATCAAATGGGGAGGGGGGGACTCCCAACAGCTGTGTAATGAGGTTCTGAATAAAATACAGAGAATCTCTGAGGGTGGGAAAGGGGTTTCCCGTACTTAGGCTTTTTATTTACTATACTGACGTACTGGAAGCCCTCTTATTTTACCTACTTCGTACTATCCAAACTTTTGAAAAATTTTTATTTTCGGTGCTACGTACTCTAGAAAAATAATACCTGTACCAGCGTACTGAAACCCCCCTTACCGCCCTTCATCTCTTTCTGCTCATGCAGGAACAGATCTGCTGCAGATTGCTTTGTGTACCAGGCAGGCTTTACAGGTCAGTGCACCTTGGGTGAGACTACATGGTGTCCCAGCTGCTCTGTTTTTGGCAGAGGCTATAAGTCTGTTGGGCTTATCAGTCCCAAGGGGGGGGGGGGGGGCACAGGCACTGGATTTCTTGGCAGACTACTTTCAGTGCTGAATTGGCCAGACCCATAAAAGTATGGTTTTCCAGTCTTCCAGTTGAGAAGATTCACTGTATGACTGTTTTCACAACTTTGTGAATTTTGAAACAGTGTGTCGATCTCAGTGGACACTTTTATATCTTTATTTTCTTGTAACCAGTGAGATGAGGCCTGTTCTTCATAGCCAAGACTGAAACAGAGTAATGCTTGTCTTAGTTCACTGGTACATGAACATGTAGTTTTGTGACAGCATCTGTTGAAATTTAGTTTTGTGACAGCATCTGTTGAAATTTATTTATGCAATAAAGGAACAAAGACTGTTTAGTATTGCATGTAAACACATCCCCCTGAATTATAATATGTATACACTGTACATGTATATGCGCATATATGAAGAATGTACAAGTACATGCACATATACTCATCCATACTGCCCTGAAGGGCTGACCCTCTCAGGAGTGTGCACTTTTCTCTGGTCCCAAGGGTGCCCCTGTTGAGAAGTTTCACTGTATGAGTAAACACTGGAATCTCTCTCTCTCTATCTCTCTCTCTCTCTCTCTCTCTCTCTCTCTCTCTCTCTCTCTCTCACTCTCTCTCACTCCCTCCCTCCCTCTCCCTCCCTCTCTCTCCCTCTCTTTCCCTCCCCCTCCCACCCTCTCTCACTCGCTGTGTCCAGAGTTGTTTTTATCAGACACTATTTTTCCGAGTATCGCCAAACTTGCCATTGTGACTAACCTGACAAGTGAAATTGTGCATCATATGTAGAAAAGTCATGATGTTTAAAATTATGCAAATTAGGGGAAGAAATTTCAAAGGCTCCATCTCTTCCAAACTATTGCAGGTAGACTCAAAATTTCAATGTGCATATATAGGTTTGTCACACCTGCCCATATATTGGACAATACATAAGTTGTAGAGTTTCAAATTATGCTCATAAGGGGCATTGAAAAATTTAACAGTTGCATATCTCCAAAACTATTACATGTACACATAGAGATGCCATTCCATCTTCAATTATTATAGGTTTGTGGCAAAGCTGCATCCAATGAAGCATGAACAAAAGTTGTCAGGCTTTTGATTTATGGAAATTAAGCAAATACACAAAATTAAAACGTTATTGAATAGCTTCAAAACTATTATAGATAGTAGTTTCATTCAAACTTTAGTTAATAAGTTTGTGACATGGCCATATCTAATGAACCAAGAACCAAAGTTGTTGCATTTTAATTTATAAAAATAAGTCCAATACAAGGAATTTAGAGGATGTTAAACAATGGCAAAGAATAGCATTTCAAACTGTTCTCATTTTGAAGGCACCCAGGCAGATTTGCTGTGAAGCAAATCTTCTTTTCTAGTATAATTACACAATTAAGTGCTGGAAAGGTGTGTTATGTGAGTGTGTGTGTGTGTGTTCATTTCTTACATGATCCGATCCTTACAAATGAGAGAGTTAAATATGCTGTGCATAGTGGATAGTAAGAAGACAGTCAGGGGTGGCAGTGGGGGTGGGGAAGATAGGTTCTGGCAGTGCAAGTATACTTGTAAAATGGTTGCATAACAGCATGGGAGCAGTTACATGATAACTAGCTCCATGAGAGGGGGGTATTGTGAATTTCAGTCCCTTTGTTTGAATGTCATTGGGTTTATGGTATATGGTACAGGCACATGTAATGTGAGATTTGCACTTCAATTGCCTCTAATTTACATTTTTAAAATTATTCATTATAAATGCAAATCACCGAACAAAATTTAGGTAGAAAGAAAGGTCTCTGATGGCCCAAAACTACAATCAAAGTTGCTAAATATACTGCAAACATATCATATTTTGTGTATACTTAATTTCATGAATTTATTATTTTGTGTTTTTAGCAGGTATTCAATTTTGCGAACTTGCCTCTGCTAAAAAGTAGCCAAATAGCTATAGGCTTCTATGACACTGACACTGATTACAAAACTTGCATATGCCTTCACTTATTCAATTTTAAGGTGTGATGATCGATAACCTATACGGCATGAAATAATCATTTGAAACGGTGTGTCAATCATTCAACCAGCCTAATGTATCAAATGAAAAGTATAGGTCTCCATTGGTGAATCATATGGTTTGAATAGCATATGTAACACAGTATGTAGGAAGGTATGGGGCTACTTAATTTTGTTTTTTGCATCTTGAATATATTGGCAAATTTTGCAAAATTTAATGCCATGCAAATTAAACACATTTACAGTAGATCATAATTTTCTTGCTTGAGCACCTATACTTGGCTCAAAAGCAAACCACTAAGCTCTATATTATCTCTACTTCAGAAGTGGTGTGGAGAAAACAAGGAAATTGGTCTGTTTGGCGGCAGTTTTATATACTAACAAAACAAAATGTACTGAAGTGTTTGGTCACTGCATGTGATCATTGGTAAGTCAAGAGATAGTCAATGATCACGTGAGCTCATCAACTGGGGGGGGGGAGGGGGAACAAAATTCATTTAATATCAGTCAAAAAGCAAAAAAACTTGTCTGTGAAACAGGCCTAGCTTCTTCCTCCAACAATATATATATATATATATATATATATATATATATATATATATATATATATATATATATATATATATATATACAAAGGCATGTAAAACCTCCACTAACGGACACCTCAGACTAGTGAACACCTCTCACTTCTGAACACCTTTTTTCAGTCCCAAATGTTTACATATATTATTTAATAGGCACCTGGGTGCTCTTGAATGCTCATAACCTTTCACTACCGAACACCTCACACTTCTGAACACCGAACACTTTTTTTCAGTCCCAAAGCCACAAATGAACCTCCCACTACCGAACCTGTGCTTTCTTTGTGAGCCATAATCAGGCCCAAGGTCAGTTGCTGGTTATTAAAACCTGGCAGATTTCATGCATGTAAATCACCCTGCTGGGTCAACACAAGAAGGCTGATAAGACATGCCTTTGTTATGCTCTGCTTCCCAACCTGTCTCTGTGGTTAACAGATTACATCTTGGTTGGTACAATCAAGGAGGCTAGATAGAGATCTATATCTAGTGTCCTTGGTACAATTTATCAAAACTATGGTCTAATCTTCTGTGAAAGAATGCCTTGCATAGCTCAGAAGTGACTTTGGTTGGTATCTTTGCTGACCAATCAGCCATCAAAACTGGCAGCCCAATGAGTAAGCTAAGCAGGCAATTGAGAACCCTGATTGCTGGAATTGTCTCCAAATAAAGTGGTAACTGTACTGTTTTCATAGCATTTTTGGTGTGATATTCCACCTTAATAACCCATGTGCGAGTACACAAGAACAATAGCTTGATTGGCCTGTTAATAGCTGAATACACAAGTCACGTCCCAATGGTCTTGCCTGATGTCCTGCAAGGGTGTGGATATTTCACAAAGAAATACACTAGGAATATGTAAATTTTCCCTAAAAACTGCCCACAAAAACCAGGGATACGCTTTGCATGAAAAATGCTGAAAAGAAAGTTTTTCAGTCACACTTAGTGCTTTACATACTTAAATTATGAAATGCCCCGTCAATGGTGGAATAAATGCTTTATTAAAATTTATCAAAGTTTGCAGGACTTTCTATTGTTCTTCATGTTCACTCATGCATTTCACGCACAAACACTATTGCTCTTGAGTGTATGTGATCTTACTTACAGTTAAGCATTGTCTTAATAAGTTGATATGCTTGGGTGAAAGTGGTTGTCAGTGAAACAATTTGATGTTTTGATAGCAAGAAGTGGGACAGTACAGATGTAGCTTTAAATTAGAAACACCAACATGTAGAGACTCCCACACAAAGGTAATCTTTCAACTTTAGTTTTTGACATATTCCCGGAGAAGCTGTGTATGGAGGAATAAACTTGATTATTCATCCATGGTATGACTGAATTTGTGTTATAAGCACTCATCATGTGCACGAAGAATGAATAGATAGTTTTGATTGATTGTGCCTGCCTTGTTGCCTCCAAAGCAGACTAAGTTCTGCGCTATCGCTATGACACTTGTGGAGTAGACAAAACAGAGTTTGCCTCTGATCCAGAGGAAACTTGCCTTGATAAGTACATTGTGTTGGGATTCATTATGGCAAACTTGTTGTCACATCATTGTGTGCGAGACCATGGTTATGCAGTATGGTAATATGAGCATAGTTAACACTCTTGGGAGTGCCAAAAAGTACTCAGTGTGGATATATCCCCAACAAAGACAAGCATATTAACATTTAAAAAGAGAAGGAAATTATTTATAAGTGTGGATAACTTCATACTGTTCAATGTGTCTAGGAATATGTTTTACTTTACAGGGCTTAACGCAGACCAAACTGACTTCATTTGCCCATTGACCCAGTAGCTGTAGACTTTCCTTAGGAGTCAGAGCGACCAACAAGACTAAAAGAAAAAAAGTTATAGGATTGGTCAAGACTAATACTCATTCGGACCAACATAGATTCAACATCATCAAATAGGTATCTTTCATATGAGGCAGACTAATGTGATGAAAATGATAATCACAGTGTCAAAGTAGTCTTGAAAATATTAACCCTTAAAGTGTTAATCACTGGTATACTTGCTTTCTCATTACCATTAAACATATAATGGTTAAAAGATTCAAATTCCTCATGAAGATACCTTTCATTCAAATACCAGCAAACCTTGTTTGAAGCAAAAGGTAGTCTTAGTCAAAAGCTTTCCTCGGAACACATTGCGTGCAAAGTGTCCCGAGGAAAGCTGTTGACTCAATCTTAAATCAGCACTTTAAGGGTTAATTCCAAAATAAGCAGAGCTGCTGTTTATGAATTTCCCCCAGTGAAATTCAGTCTTCTTATGTCATACTGGTTTCACTCTAATCATTGCGTAATACAGTGGAAATTTGTTAAAATGACACCATCTGTTCCCTAAGAAATGTGTCAGATATTGAATGTCAGATAAATGAGTCAAACAACAAAGAAAATAAACATTTTCCCATGAAAATGTGTGTCATTTGTGTCATTATATTGAATATGTCAGATATCTGATGTCGTTATAATGAGGTTTCACTGTACGCTCGCCTTTCACCTCTGCGACCCGGGTTCGATTCTCGTCCTGGGCAGCATGTGGAAAAAGTTCCTACCACTTTAACCATGCACGGTGGCTTTCTCCAAGGTCTTCGGTTTCCGCCACTAGGCAAGGTAGGAAGTATACGCCAACATCTGTGCCATGGAGAGTGACTCGATAAGTCAGCTTGACTTCACAATCCATATAAAACAAATGTGTCTATACATTCTTAGGGCAGAAGAGGTCAGTTTCATGGCCCCTGAAAATTATTATCACTTTGAGTAAGTCCAGCCTTTGAAGTCTACCTGCCTGTTTTTACTTCTTTCAGAATTGAACCTACAACATAAAGGGACAGAGACTATGGGATTACCTCTGGGAATGTAAGACTAAAATACAGTAGTTAAAACTGAGACACAGTAATATCTCTGTAATCCTGATCTTAGCAAGGGTTAGAAACATGGAGGAAGAAAACTAATTATCTTTCCATCGGCTAAGACCACTGTACATAGCATTAAATGATTTACACCAACTATAAACAATCACAACAAAGAAGGAAGAAAGAAAGAAAGAAAGAAAGAAGAAAGAAAGAAGAAAAAAGAAAGAAAGAAAGAAAGAAAAAGAAAGAAAGAAAGAAAGAAAGAAAGAAAGAAAGAAAGAAAGAAAGAAAGAAAGAAAGAAAGAAAGAAAAAAGGAAAAACTCAATTAACCACTCATGCATACTATCAACTGTGAACACTGATGGACCCATATTTACATAGGGACGCAAAAAGCATTTATATATTGTCATCGCAATGTCTGTCAGTCTGTCTGTTACCCTTGCAGATGAAATAACTTTTGCAAAACTTGAGCTACCGCCAAGATATCAGTGTAGCTATCTCTTCTGATCTACTAATACACATGCTTGAGTGGGTATACATTGTTCTAGCCCAGTTCACATGACAAAGTCATCGGGTGAATGAACTTAATTTGTAATCCGTATATGAGGTTACATGCAACACAGATAGTCTATCTTTTTTAGAATGCATGCAACAGGAAGCAAAACTGTCTATGGTATCTTAATATACCTATGTGAAAATTTATCAAGTTGAGCATACATGTAATTCAAATGCTGACATCCACAGGCATAAAAAACATAACTTCATGAATTTGGCAAAAATGAACATAAGATGAGGGTGGATACTGATATAAAATGCACTTTCTTAACTGGACTTGCAGTGTGATTAATACACATGGGTTTGCTAATTACATTCTAATTGACCTACTCAGCCATCTAGCAGAGTTCAAACCTGTTGATAAGCAAGGAGGCTACACAGTAGCCTCGTTGTGATAAGCAATCTCTGTCAAGTACCCCGAAGAACACCTTACTGCATCTTACTTTCATATTGCCAAGTATTTAACTTTCTGCTCACATCCTGTTACATAACCAGCATGTCTTAGCATCTCTTAACACTAGTCCTGTCTTCAGTACATCTTACTCCCTCTTATCACTTTCTCCTTGTCTAGCAGCATGGGAAAAGCATCTTACTGTGTCTTGCCAGAATTGGGTTAGAGGAAGTTAGACCTTATTTGCACTCAAACTATCCATTGAGACATTTTCTGGGCTCCTAGTGATAATATGACTCATCTTGACTTACTTTCTCAAGGTCGTGGAGACACAGCATTTTGAGAAATAAATTTTGGCGATGAGCGTTACATCTGAAATCGGGAACGTGGTTCAGATATATCAATAAATCAGTACAGGAACATTATATAGTCAAGAGCCTATGACACGTGGAGTCATGCTGGGGCCACATATGGTATAAATTGGAATTAATGGCATGCGTATCTAAAACGTACCAAATTCATTATTGGGCTAATAAATTGAAATGGAACTGCAAAACTACATGAAATATGTATCAGACCAACGGTCAATTTAGTAAACATTTGGGTGGGTGACATTCACTTGTACTTCAAGGTCGTTGAGCGCTTCAGTCAAGAATATATATGCAATAGAATATCTATAGAAATAATAAAGCTTATGATACTTAATGTATGACTAATTTGTATTCCCTGCAACTTTGGCATTGCACAGTATGGATGATCTTGAACGACTTTTTTAAGGTCGCACAGAGATTGCCTTTCAGGAAGTGCGTTGTTTGATGGTCATTCGATCAGCAGAATATTAGGCCTAGGAGCCTCTTATTTTCAATTGGGATTTGTTTTCAGAAACAGAAGAGGTATTAATAGTACTACGTGTGTATATGGTTTTGCACCATTCTTGCTCTTGATGGATCATTAAACCGACAGTGATAAAAACACTATGCAATCAAGACAATAAAGTCCAGCAAAAAATGGCCAACAAGTGTAAAACATGGGGGGAAATGTGGATTTAAAGAAAAAAAAGTCTTACGGCGTCAGATTGTTTGATAAAGTGCATTCACTGATGTATACACACCGTGAGGGGTTATGAGCACGACTATATTTTAGTGTATGCTTACACACACACACACACACACACACACACACACACACACACACACACACACGTATATATGTATATGTATATATATATATATATATATATATATATATATATATATATATATATATATATATATATATATATATACATACAGTAAAATATGCATTTTAAACCATCTCTGTAATGCGACCTATTCTGTATTATGAACACGAAGTTACAATTCCTTTTTATTTACTTTTAACTGAATTATATCCGTATGGACATATTTCTTGTCTCGTATGTGGTCTTAGCACACACACACACACACACACACACACACATATATATATATATATATATATATATATGGCCGTCATGTCAAACATAGAACACATGAAGTATGGCTCAATTTTCCACTGAAGCTAACACTGATATTTATGGGAACTTTTCTGTCCACGTAAACCAAGCCTCTGTTGCTATGGCTTTTATGTGTCGAGACTGAGAACTGCTGAATAGTCATGATATATGATAATACCGGTTGAAGCAATGAATCGAGTGTTATTAAACAGCAGTATATTTTAAGTTCAACATGGGTTGCGCCTATCATGACACTTGGTGCTTGCCGATGCATGATCTATTGCAAATGAAATAATTAATGACTCGGAAAGAATATTTGCTTTGAAGCAGATCTGTCTGTATGTCTCCAAAAACTTGTGTAAAATTTAAATGCTAAACTTTATTCCTGGTTTATTGGATGTGCCTTCAGCACAAACCTATGAATTAAATTGGGAATGGGACTTCTCCCTTTTATCGCTTGAGGGTATTTAACATTTAAAGTTTTCATGTCCCCTCATCAGCATGAATTTATATTTTACACCTTTTGTTTGTGGTTCATTGGGTGCGCATACAGCAAAACGCTACAAATGGAAGTCGGAAAGGCGGCTCTACCTATTATAATTTTGAAGTTATTTAACATTCAAACTCCCCAAGTACCATAATTAGCATAAATTAAAATTCTACAACTTTTGTTTGTGGTTCATTGGATGCGCCTGCAGCACAAACCTACAAGATGACGTTGGTATGCTATCTTTGCCTGTAATACTTTTGAAGGTATACAAGATTTAAGGTGGAAGATCTGTGCCAGTTCGCAGTGAGACTGGCAAGTTTCGATCAATATTATTCGTTTGTTTTTTTATTCACAAGTACAGTGAATTCATATATTTTTTTATTACTACACATCCATAGATTTGTATCCATGCTTTTGTCCGGGATTGGACGTTTTTTAAAATTTGGTAGCATACTGTCTGACTTAGTAGAATTTTCACATTTTTCGCGTAGAATTCACAAAATCTTTTTATTTGAAATTAGATCAATTATATATATTATATGTCCAGGATCGAACTCAAAAGTGAGTCCTGAAATAGCATGAATGTAAAATTACAAAATTTTTAAGTTGGTCTGAACAGGTTCATTTTCCTTTTCAGAAATTGCGCCAAAGGTCACAGAAGGAGTTGTCAGAAAATAATCCTTGGAACCGCTCCTGGATATGATTTGTTTCTTTTGATGTTCGTGGATTTCAATGTCATTGGGCAATCTGTTTGTTTGCGAGACGAGATACCACTTGCATAGGTTGAGCAAAAAAAAGGCTCTGAGAAAATCGCGTTGGAAGAAATTGTTGCCAATTCTTACGCATTTGTGGCTTTACTATGACATACTCACGTCTTCTGTCCTGTGTTTTTATTATTGTGGGAAATAAACCCTAACTTTACCTCTGTGACATAGAAAATCACGTTTTTTTAAACTTGAAATTATCAAACGTAGCCACACTTGGCCTTTTTGGGTGTGGATTCGCATGCAGCTTTCCAAATGTTTGGCCCAGTAAGTGGACTGTGCTAATTTACTTTTATATCAATTGAGAATTTCAAAGTAGTCAGAACAATGGTTGTGATTAGTCTGTACTGAATGAAATCAGGATTAAAGACTTGTTTGACAATCTGAAATAGTCGGTTCCAGTTTTTCCCAACTTAATCGATAGACAAATGAAGGTCATAGAAGTTGACAGCATGCTATAGGCAGTTGTTTATGAACAGAGCAGTCAGCATCACGTGCGGCCAAGTTCAGTACTATCTCAAGAGTGCCATTGGCCACACGGAAGTGTTATTTGTTATTGTAGCAAATTTGCCCTTTTGTAACATATCTAACTATGATTGTCAGGCAACATCATGCTCACTTGAAACCACAAATAAACTAACCCTCCGTGGCTGATGGTTTCCTGTTCCCAATGAGTGAACCTTGTCAGGGGTCATTGAGTAATGACTGTGCAAACAATGACATGGTTCATTATGATGTCCATGCAAACCCCATGTGGTTATCACTCCTGAAACTCTTCAGTGTAAATAAAAGTTTTGAGTTCAATTTTCTCATATACATTTTATTTTCACACATCTGAGTTTTCGGGAGCATGTAGTTTTCAGTACCAAACTATCCAAAACATGAAAAAGTGATTACAGATTATCGAATCGTGCTGGTTTCAGATCTTTCACCTTATATTTGTGAATGGTTCTGATTTGCGTGGTTTTCAAAGTGTTAACTCCTGTTAATAAAAACGGCAAGACTCTATGTATGTACGTATGATCATGCCAAGTTTGGAGTTTCTAGGTATAATAGTGTCCGAATGAAATGTCTGACAAATTGCCAGTAAAGATAGAGGAAAGAAAGAAAGAAATCCCGGAAAAACAGGATGCATGTGTTGACACGCAGACATAACTATGCTACAGAAGGCCATAAATGATATCTCATATCTTTACTGAGTATGCTACAGCACGGAAATTATTAAAAAGTAGCAGGTACCCTTGATATTCTTGGTAAATACGAAAAGTTTGCCCGCATAAACGGCTGTAATAAAACTGAAGCATATGAAGAATAAAACACTTCTTTCACAATGAAAACAACAACGCGTTCGCTAAGATAAAAGGGGTAGGTGTCTTGGGAAGAGCACACAAAGATCGATGGAATGGATTTGGCAATGCTAATATGAGAGAACAACCCAGATGATTCCCTGGCGACAGAAAAATACCACAAGAAAATATTAACACTTTCCAGTCTGAGTCCGCATATATACGGACTCACACAGATGATATAATATCAATATAACGATTTCATATTTGTATTCCTCATGAAAAGACGTTTCCAAAGAATACCGACATGTCATATCTACCATTAGCTGTTGACTCAGACCGGAAAGTGTTAAAAGAGCTTTGCAATTGCCTCAAAATGTGACTTAGATTTAAAAAGGCATGCAATTAAGTTTCAGGTCATGACGGATTTACTCATCCTTTTTGGTAAAACAGTACAGAATAGACATGCTTACTGAAATGTTGGAAAGAGTATTTGACACGAATGTACTGAAAACCGTTGAACATCTGGAGACCTATTCAGATATGCCAGAGTACTTCTTACTCCAGGTGCCAACTGTTCTAATTTATTGGGTACTCTATATGGTCTGTTCTCTAAAGACCACGAATGGATTTGAGGTTGGAAAAATAAAATTAGTACAATGTCGTGCCTTTCTCCAGTCGAGGAATTTTTTGCATCTAAAAGTTATTCACAGGAGAAACTCAAATAAAAAAAAGCATGGATTTTGAGTGAAGGGATTGAAAGTTTAAATTGCATCCAAAAATATTCACCGGAAAATCCCCAAAACGAAACTATGGATTTTGAGTTAAGGGATTGGTTTAAGGTCAATTGCTTGCTGAATCGTTTATTTTGCAAATGGCGCCCAAGCATCCTACACATGTTATCCATTCAAAAACGCAGTTGACTGCATATACATCAGCTTAACGAAAACTGTCAGACGGTCAGCCTATTTTGGCTGGCTACTTACAAGATATTCAGTTTAGACTGTTTATGGACTTGGCTTCCCTAAACGCTGTGATCCATAAAGCACAAATGCACACAATTGATGACCTGAGAAAATTATGAAAATGCTGTCTATGACAAGCTCAGAGGCAATAAACAGTTTGCCCGGTAGGTTTAGCTACTATTGTCTCGCTGACCAACTGGTAAATGATTAAACATATTAACATCTGAGGTATTAAAAACTTTCTGTACTGAGGGAAAAAAGTTATCCAACAGGTTATTAAAGGCCTTCCCTCCATAGCAGCCTCCCAGACTCGCTTAAGTTACTCATGTGGGCGCTTGTCAGAATATCAACGCCCAGTCGCGGCTGCTATGGAGGCAATTAAAGGCCCTGTAGTACGAAAAATGATGTTCTATGTGGTATATACTTGAGTGGGACACAATTCCGTGTGTGGCCCATTTCCTGTACAAAACAATGAAAGGAGAAAACTGGTCCCATCCAGGTAAGTGGCGTCTGTCAAATTTCTAGACTTCACCTTGTTGCTTTCACACCTGCTTTGTCACACATATAACAGTATAGGGCAATACTAGATCAATTCTATAGCTGAACATAATCGAAAAGTTATCTAATCATAAGTGGGGTTTCAGTAAACTGAATAACTATTAGGAATGAAATATAGGGTATTTTAATATTCTGTTGCATAACTTTTGGCCATGGGTACACCTGGCAAAAGTATACGTAGCACTGTGAATGACAGAGACAGCATTAGACATCTGCACTGGCTTCCTCATTTGTTGGAAAGTAAGTAAAGGAACATTCTCTAGTAAGAATTGCACTTATACTCTTCACTTCCACACATAGATAAAAATGATTTTTGTTTAGAATAAACATTTACTGCTCAATATAGAAATCTTGTTTCAGGAGGAAACCAATAACTTGGTGCTATGCATCTGCCAAAGATTTCGTAGGGGGCTGGTATATAGTGAAACCACCCTCTGCTGAATGCACTTAAGACCACACGCAAGTATTTATTATATGGAGATGTTTGGCTTAGGGAGGTTTTCACGTGCATTCGTTCACAGTACGTATAGTTATGTACCTATAAATTGAAACTAATCAAGTTTTCAGTCATGTGCACGTAACAGATCATGGTCATTCAAGTACCTTGTACTAAAACTGTGAACAGTGGACCTTTTACACCTGATTTGTTTGAGAAAATTGACAACATTAATCACTTCGCTGACAGAGAGCAAAGTTTGTAGTCCACAATAACCTTGACCTCTTTTGTCGGTACTTTCTGATTCAATTCCCCTTATATCTCGCTTCAGTTGTTCTCTCCAATTTTCTGTGCTTCCAGCAAGCCAACCTTTTTGCTCTAAATCCACACTTACGTAGCCAGTGCCATTCCTATTCTCCTTCCTAATAACGGTGACCAATTGGTTGCTATAAGTCTCTGGACACTAGTTTTCAATTGTCTCAATTTGTGAATCTTACAGAGTGTAAAAATCCATGCCTATTCATTTTTTTTAATTGTATCTGCTGTCATCTAACCGCAGGCTCTTGCTACCTGGTGTACAGCATCCAGTACTGTTCATGCTAGCCAATACATTTTGAAGGAGGGTGTTGCAGTGAAGTGAAAGAGTTCATTGTTAATAAACGAAGGGACTTTCCATCCCCGTGCCTTCATTTTCCTATTGAAATCTTTCAGATACCAGCGGAACAACTGAGCAGTAATTGAAGCTTTTCTGTCTGCTCTGCACGCGACTGGCAGCGATCATTTGTTGATGTGTGTGAAACATCGCGGACTTTCGCTTTTCCCAAAGTGATTTTAACATTTCAGAGTCGGGCATGTTGGAAGTCAACAAAGCTGTCATATTTGTTTTGAAGCTTTGGTCTCATGTTTGGACTCATAGGCTGCAGTGAATGACTTGCTAGGGAGTGGACGATAAAGCAAGCCCGTTTCATAACAGTTGAATATATCACCTGCATTGCTTTCTCACTTTTTTGCATCAACAGCTCCTGTCCAAGAGTCCACTACTTCAGTGTGTGTTCCTTTAATCTTCACTATTCGAAGTTTTGAACTTGGTGCTGTGTCTTGTTTTGAATTTCTGCAGCCAGAGATAATAGCAAAATATCAGCCACAGATAAAAGAATATTAATTTTGATATGCATGTAGAAAGCAAGTGTATAAAATACGGAGAATAAATCCCAAATATTACTTACACTAAGCCTTCAGATATGCTGTATCTTGGTGGTTTGATGTGGTCTTCTGAAAACACTCCCAGCCGAAAACCATGCACTATATTTGTGTGCCCGTCCAAGGGGTCTGACCAAGCGTGTGAAGATGTTCCCTCAATGAATCTATTTGGGAAAAACAGACTGATTCACCATATTTCTTTTCTGCTGCTAGGTACTTAGAAAGAAAAAATGCACTACATATGTTTGTGTCGTGTTGACAACCTACCTTACTGTTTACTGGCCTGACTAGGATTTTTGTTTCTTTGTCTCTTTGTTTGTTTTTTTTTTAATAATTTTTTTTCTGCTGTTTTGTTTTTTGTTTTGTTTTATCATCATTATTAAAATTATTATTATTATTATTATTATTATTATTATTATTATTATTATTATTATTATTATTATTATTATTATTATTATTATTATTATTATTATTTGTTTTTCTTGAGTAGATGACACACGGACGTATTTTGAAAGTATTGATATACACAAAATTGGAACTTCAACCAAATAACCCTGAGCACATTCATCATGCTGATATGAAAGATAATATCCCTCTTGTTCCATGGAAGCAGTAGATTGATATATATATATATATATATATATATATATATATATATATATATATATATATATATATATATATATATATATATAAATATATATATGTATATAAATATATATATATATATACATATATATATATATATATATATACATGCATACATGTATGTATATATTTTTATATAGGCGGATTGTTATAGCAGAACAGATATAATTCAGTGGTGATGTACTCTACCGATGTAACCAAGACATCCAGATATACCACTATTTGTTGATTATATGGTTCCATTTGGTTATCTTTGAAAACAAAATTAAAATGATTAATATCTTTAATCCGAGGGTATCATAAACTTGGAAAACAAGATGACCTCAAATCGTCGAAAATAAGAGTTCAAACTTCATGAAAATACCCAGGAATTTTGATGTTATTTATTTATTTATTTATTTATTTATTTATTTATTTATTTATTTATTTATTTATTTATTTATTTATTTATTACACAATAAGTATAAGCCAAGTTTAAGATTGCATTTCTGAATTCACCCGGTAAAGACGAAATTATAAACGAAATGATAAAAAGTGGTCGAGAATCCGTGTCCCCCATTTTGACTCAATTGTTCAGTTCAATATTCACTTCTGGCCTTTCTTCCGTGTTTATGGAGAGTCAGCTTGTTGACGCTGCTTCACAAAGGCGTATCTTATTATGATCAAAATAGATACCGTGGTATATCTTTCAATAGTTGTGTGTCTAAGTTGTTTTGCTCTTGTTTTGAATAAAGACTTAATAAAATATATGGGAGAACGGGATTTAAACAGTAAATATCAGTCCGGTTTCAGAAAGAATTCAGGTAGAAGTGATCATGTTTTTATTTTGAGAGCATTGATAGACAAATATGTCAAAAAATAATTGGTAAACAGAAACTTCTGTATGCATGAATCAATGATTTAAAGAAGGCGTTTGATATTATATGGCATGAAGGTCTATTTCATATATTCTTAAAATATGTTTTTGATGGCCTCTTATAAAGAATATACAGAATCCACCATACAGCTTGAGTTTCAGTCTGGATTATCAACAAATATATATCTTAAAAATGATGTCATGCAAGGAAGCCACATTATTCCCACATTGTTTAATTTGTTTCTTAACAACCTGCCAAATATATTTACAGAGGACTGCATCCCGGGTCGTTTTGTCCAAAAAAGAAACAAAAAGTTTATTATATGCCCATGAAATAGAACTTTTTTCAGCAAGCAGTACTAGCTTGCAGTTTTGTTTGGATAACCTGGAAGAATATTGTAAAAATTGGAATTTGAGTACAAACGTAGACAAATCAAAAGTAGTTGTATTTAATAAATAAAAAAGGGCTGTTAAAATTTTTTATATTTACAATTTTAAACTTTATATCGTAAATAGTTATGCACGTTTAGGTATTGAGAGTACATCAATTGGAAATTTTGCAGGAAAACTCTTAGAAAAAAATTCCTATCAAGAAAATAATTGTTCGCGGGAACTTTTAATTAGTGTACACAAACCAGTGCTGCTCAAAACTTGTAATTGGAAATAATATGAAATATTTGTGAATATATACAAGCAAGGACGATCCATGTAGGTGTATGCATGTTCACCTGAACCAGCTATACTTTCGACGTTCAATCCAACTCTATAGCAGCTTAAAAGACAGGGCATCATATGTTCCTGGTAACAGATCGCACTTATAAATACTTCTATTTTTATGTTAGGATTTTTCAGCCTTAAAAAGTGACATTTTGGTATTTTAAAATTTTTGTGAACAGTATTTAACAGATAGAAATGTCAGGAAGAGACGGATTGTATTTTCTCATATAATTGCCAGCTAATAAATTGGTGGCAATTGAAATAAGAAACAAAACCAGGATGTCAGCTTTTTACAGGTGTATGAGTTGTGCTCTGGCCAGGGTCACATCTTTTTCCTTCCTCTGCATAGAGTCCTCACCTGGCCTGGAAGACAGGGGACCTCTATGAACACCAATGAAGCAACTTTGTGATGCACCAGACCTGACTTACCTAAATTTATTTACACAGAAACTGCAGCATGCTGAAAACACAATATTTCCTTAAGTAAGGACCATCTCCATCCCAGCCAGCCAATCACAACTGTTGTCTGCTACAACCTGCCGACATATTCACCTTAAGCACTTGTCCAACTACATAGTTCAGTGGTGTCGTAAGCAACTAAGAAGGCCAGGCTAACGTAAAAAAAATGTCCTCTTTCAGTGGTGCACTTTTGACTTAGTCAAGAGCTCCCCAGGTCAACAGCCGTTGACCTGGACTATTATATTCAGTGTAACTACAGGCATGCTGGTTCTTAAATAAAACTTTTTTTTTCGCTCGTAATATGCATCCATAGCATTCTTATTTTTAAATTTCGTTTTTAAGTATTTCGCAGTTGGAACTGAAAGAATTCATCAAAGCTGCAAATTGTAGGGTATAAATATTAATAATCAAAACCTTACACAATCAAAGGTACGTTTATACAGAGGCCTGGTTGAGAAAAATAGTGAGGGAGTCGGTGAAAAATGAAGTGGGAGCTTATGAGAACATACTAGTGGACCTGGAAACTAAAGTCACCGATCTGGAAGTAAAACCGGCAGATACAAACAATTAGTTGAAGAAACAGCGTGATACGTATTATCTGAAACTTAAAGTGATAAAAAGTGATTTAGATAAAATCCAGCAGTATGGTAGGCAAAACGCACTTAGAATTTAGTCCAAAAAGCGGAGAGCGATGGTGAGAATACCGACGATCTTGTGATAGAGACAGTCATAATTTTTGTCGTTCAAGTTGACAAGAGCAACATCAGCCGCTCTCATCGTGCCAGTAATAGTCGTGACGGCAAACCGAGAGTAAGTATAGTTAAATTTTTGTCCTGTAGAACAGGACAAAAAGTATACGACGCACGGAGAAAGAATGCTAACGTATTTTTTATTGAAGACTTGACCCGAAAGCGATCACATATTCTTTTCTTGGTGCATGACTTGACAAGGCCAAATTTGATCCATTCATGCTGGTCAAAGGACGGCGCTTGTTTGTCCGGAAGAACAATCCAAGGGGGGGGGGGGGGCAAACCGCGGAAATGAGCTTGGGTGTGTGGTGCAGATTCACGGAAAAGAGGACCTGGACAAATGCAGGAAGTGAAAAGCAATAAGTGTTACACACAAAATCTGACATTCTTCATTCCCGGCCCCTAACATCTACTCTCGCTTCTGCACGAGCGTCGGATTGTGTCTGAACAAACGTTATGTGAACTCCAACTGCATTCAGGATGTTGAAGCCTTACACCGAATTTGAATTATATCTGCTTCAACTTTACACAAAATTCGTATTACATCTGCCGCAACAGGTGCACGAACGTGTTATAAACTTTGTCCTCTCGCAGCACACGTATCGAGATTACAACTGGATTTAATCCACTGAGGGGTTAAATGTTCCATAATTTCATGTTACTCTAATGAGGTCACTCAACTTATTCTTTCATAAATAGCATCGTTCTTAAGTTTTCACCGTGAAACGTTTGTTTGCGGCGTATCATGCTTGAAATCGGTGTGCATTACATGTCCTTCGGTTTTTACCGCTGATAAATGGTCAACAGTTCCATATTACCTTTCCATGCTGCATGCGATCACACTGGTAAAGCAATAGTGTATCTTACGATTCAGTGTGTGATGTACTTGTAACGGTAAAATCAATCCAGTAATTTGCCTATACTTGTACATTGTAGTATAACCCCGTTTTATTTCTGATTAAGTTGGATCTACCTTGTGTTTAGATCTGAATGAGTTGGATTTACCTTGTACTTACTCACCGGAATCAACAATACAACTACGCGCATACTCCCGAGAACCGCTTGTAATAGACAAGCTGACAGCGTTACGATTGTGTGGCGCAAAGTCATCATAAGGGCTCACTATGTTACCATGAACACCCCAAAACCAAGCTTTCCTTCACTTAGGCTTCTCATTGTACATATTAACATATTAATTTTTCAGCACCAAGGTAGAACTGCGTCGAAGCTGATCTTAAGGAAGCCCATCCCGTAATGGTCATTAATGTTCATTGATTTTTCTCAACGGCAATTTGTGCACGTACAGAAGTCTAGTTTTTTGTTTTGTTTTGTTTTTTTTTTTTGGTCACGATCCTGGCCTTGTTAATTTCAATTTCAATATGCTGACCATGTTACTATCTGGCATGGTTTCCATGACTTTGTGTTAAAATTTTACTTTTACCAGGGATTACTCTCATTGTGCCCGACTATAATATGTGTTTATGTATGTATGTACGTGTGTATTTATGCATACGCATATGTATATGTATATATATGTATATATATATATATATATATATATATATATATATATATATATATATATATATATATATATATATGCATATATATGACGGATATAACGACAACAGCTATCATATACGTGCATATGTACTCACTAGCTCCAATGTGAAATCTCTAAAACAAAACATGCAGTCCTACACCTCCAATTTTTGTTTTTCCACTACTGTCCAGTTTGTCCACTTACACGCCTGTATCAGTTTTACATGTTTTTTTCATTTAATTTTCAACTTCGTCACTTTCCGTTTCCCGTGTTGTTATTTTACATGCTTATGCTCTATGTGTTGACAATGTTATTTACTACGATACTGTTTGGAAGTCCTAAATACACTGAAACACTATGGTTTCACAGACATCAGGTGCCCGACTGGCCGAACACGTCTGTTTTGGTCTATCCTACACATTTATGTTTCATGTTACGACTATGTTACTTTAAATGATATCCCAAGAGAAACTTTATTATATTGTAACATAAAGTGTCACGGTCAACTAGCATCTGCTTGGTCTGACCATAGAGCCAGCAACACACAAGCCGTTGGGTCTATCTCAACGCTCTGGCTGAGGTTCATTAATCTTATTGTATTATACAGTGACTTTGCAGGACCAATAATCAATATATTCTAGTCTGCATGAGTTGCAGCACCGAACAATGTAGAGTGGCCAGTGGCCTCTTCATAACTCATTATGTGTCGCATAAAACGCATTTTGATTCCTTTGCTTGTCCATCTGTAAGCAATCAGATCGCCAGTTCCTACTGTATTTTGGCAATGCCGCTAGCAAACTTTTTTTGTGGATTTTTGTGCACACGACATATCTTATGCGACTATATAAAAACTTTGCTTTATCCACTGACGTTCATCCCAATCCAGGCCCAGGCGAATATGGCTGTGTCTTGTTCGACAATTGTGGTCAAGGCTTGTCCGACTTACTCGAATCAATCCAGTTCGAGGCTGCAAAAATTTGCACTGGTGCTCTTAGGCATACCTCACATGTTTCTCTTCTACATGAACTTGGTTGGTCAACCCTTGCCACCAGGCGTAAGTACTTTAAATTGATCCTCTTTTACAAAATGTACCATAAATTAACTCCTCCATATCTTTCCAATCTTGTTCCTCCTTCTTTCCATGGTCATAACCTTCAACAACCCAGTTCCACTGTACGCTCTATTAAATGCCGAACTAATCGCCTTGGAAATTCTTTCCTTCCTGACGCCATCCAGCAATGGAATATCCTTCCTTGTGATATTCGCGATTCTATCTCCCTTCAAATATTCAAATCTTAACTGAAAGCTTCTTGCTTGCAGTGGATGACGTTCCTGATTACTATTCCCATGGTAACAGATTTGCCACTATCTGTCATACCCAACTACGACTGGGCTACTCTAGGCTTAACTTCGATCTTTTTAAAATCAACATTATCCCAAACCCTATCTGCTCTTGTACTTACCCTACTGAAGATCTTGAACACTTTTTATTGGTCTTCCCTGAGTATTCCGTACCTAGAAACAATCTCTTTGCCTCTATTTTTCCAATCTTAGTTCCAGGAGTCCACCCAAATTTGATTGTGCACCTTGCAAGTAACAGATTAATCGAAATTCTCCTTTTTGTCAGCAAGGACCTGTCGGATGCCTTAAACTTTCAAATCTGTGAAGCTTTCCAAAAATATATTGTGGACACCAGAAGGTTTCCATACTAAAAAAAAAAAAAAAAAAAAAAAAAAAAGGCCATGTGTGACTGTCGAGCTCTATTATAATGATATATGATTGTTTATTCTCTATTCATGCAATATAATATGTATGTAATTTCTCATTATGGGTATGTGAGTCCATAACAATGTACTTTGTATCCCAACAGTTGTTTATCTACAAAGAATTGGTAACATTGTTTGTCCTGTGTGTTTTGTACATATTGTGTGTGTTTCTCCATGTTCTGGAGAACACAACTTATTAGTATCATTTCGATGCACTCTAGGGCGATCCAGATGAAAAAAATATGTTTAAAAAATAAAAATTAATAATAATAATAATAATAATAATAATAATAATAATAATAATAATAATAATAATAATAATAATAATAATAATAATAATAATAATAATAATAATAATAATAATAATAATAATAATAATTGAGCCCCCAGAGTTGGGGAAATTTAAAAAAAAATACATCAAAACAAAAAATTACAAATATGGCGCTATCAATTGAAACAAAATGTTACATACAGACTGAAATCCATGACCATACATCGTACCTGCTATTATTATGGATCAGTATAATAGGCCAATCTCTCAACCACAGCATACCAAGAAAGAAGAAGAAAGACCGAGTTGTAACTGTCTGAACCTGGTCACACAAGGTGCCCACAGCACAGAGAGACCTTCGTCGCTCGGCGCGATGGGCGGACCGGCGACCATAAGTTAAGGTAGAAGTGCATATAATGGTAGGGCGAGTTGAAAGGCTCGGGTTAAGAGACGTAACAATGTATGCTGTATAGACCACAGTTTTACATAATTTCCATCAAGTGGCAGATAACGTGGCGTTTCTATAACACCACCAGAGCTTTTCTCAGTGGGAGGAGCATAACGGGTTGTTGACGTATACTAACACTGCAAATATAACACTAAGAGACGACATTTTGTATTGGATAATCCTATCGGTGAGCGTATTTGGGACACTTACGCCCTCCACAATATTTTTCGCCATAAGAAATGAACACAAATGTTTATAAGGTGAATGAACATTAAACACTCGTGACAAAAAGCCAACGGTCTCCTTTTTAACCGATTCATTTACTGATTGAATGTTTAATGCTGAGAGTAATTTAGAATGATGACATCTCAAACCAATTCCAAGACTCTTTTCAATAATATTACCCTGTCAGGTTTCAAGTTTATGTAATTCCGATTTCGACCAGTGTGGTGTAGTAAGGCCATAAAGTAGGAATGGAGCACCAATGCTTCTCCAGAGATGTGCTTTAACCTCCGACGAGAGACCAGGATATGACATGCCAATGCAGTTTAGACCATACTTGGCCCTCCGAGTAGATGCTAGTCTTTCCTCCACGTGAGCCGTGATTTTTCTGTAACAATTAAAAGATACATCTAAGAAGTCAATATTTTCGACAGTTTCTATCAACCCATCATATAGTGAGAAAGTAGGCATGTATTTAAGATTGCATTTACCCAAAATGATGCATTTTGTTTTATCTAATTCATTCTTAAATTGCCATGATCTGGCATATTGCCCACAGATATTTATAAGCTCCTGGAGACCGGTAACAGTTGAGCTGAGTATAGATATATCATCAGCACAGGCATACGCATGATGTATTTCACGGCCAATTTTCAAACCATAGCCAAAGTTACGTAACTCCAGTAGCAGGCATTCAATGGAAATATAAAATAGATCGGGTGAGACTAAACTCCCTTGTCTCGTACCCCGTGTACAGTAAAACGCTAAGCTATAGTTACCTTTCCGCTTGAAAACTACTGTAAGATTTTGATACCACTTGTATAAAAATGTCCAATGAGAGACAGGTATTTTATTTATTAATTTAAAAAACAAACCTGCACG
Organism: Hermodice carunculata; assembly: GCA_964020975.1. Classification (NCBI taxonomy): domain Eukaryota; kingdom Metazoa; phylum Annelida; class Polychaeta; order Eunicida; family Amphinomidae; genus Hermodice; species Hermodice carunculata. Next base: position 17,938,657 of record OZ026621.1, read on the forward strand.
CCACATGCTATCAAAACACTTCATGGCGTCTAACCTGCATGCATAAACTGGGGATTCGCCATGATTAAAATACTGAGCAATATAATGGAGCAGAGCACTACCCAAATTGGCACATCTGCCTTTTCTGATTCCAAAATTATTATTTATCGCCGTATCCTCAGGTACGAGAAACATTTCAATGAATTTCGCATGGGAGGAGCTCAGAGTAATGGATAAATTATTACTTATAGATACTATACTTATTTCAACATACGAAGATTATTTGATGGATAATATGGATGCCTGATCATGATTATTTGTATACTTTATGTTCGGAACGAGCAGGACTCGAACCTGCAACCTTTGGCACCAGTCGCCTAGCTGAAATGGGAAACGCACATATCCACTCCACCAAATCCCCATTCCTAAAAAGAATGGTTCAATGGAGGTAGATATGTGCAAGTGCCATATCAACACGGTAATGCAGTATATTTACTGAGTCGGCATTTATTTCCAGAATCGGGGACTTAAATCCGCCAGCATTAAGGAAATGCCGAAAATATATATTCTATGTTCGGAACGAGCGGGACTCGAACCTGCAACCTTTGGAACCAGTCGCCCAGCTGAAATGGGAAATGTATGTATGTATGTATGTATGTATGTATGTATGTATGTATGTATGTATGTATGTATTTTGGACGCATCATGGCATCGTTGGTGCCCTCGCTGTAAAGGAGAAGTTTTCCTAATAAATTATTGTGCCAAGTACACGGCGTCTCGATCTCGAAGGTCCAATTGCAAACTGTGGAAATCTCGACCCAACGTGGGTCGGTTCTGATAGGGAATTACTAGCGACCTCCCGATCAACCCGCAGAAATTCGTGATACTTTCTTGAGTCTCTGTTTAATTCCATCTCATCCGCTATTGAAAGTAACCCGCATATATTGATACTAACTGGTGACTTTAATGATAGGTGTGTTGATTGGAACAGTCATCAGAATAGTGAAATTGGCATATCTCCAACCTCGTTGTTCAATTAGATCTTTTACAGATAATAGATGAATCTACTAGAATAAACGAGTATTCAACCAGTCTGTTGGACCTTCTAGTCACTGACTCGCCTGGACTTATCTTGGACAGTGGAGTCTTAGCTCCTATTTCAAATTCTGACCACTCGGTTATATTTTGCTCCTTTTCACTCTCCTACCACAGAGTCTGCTCGTTCAAAAGAGGTGTATGGAATTTCAAAATTTCCAAGGTATTAATACTAATTTATGCTGTGCTTCCTGGAACAATGCCTTCAACGTCTTTGATTCTCGATTCCATTGAAGATGTGGTATCTTACTGGTTTGACTTTTTGCTAAATACTGCCAAAGAGTTTATCGCTTACAAAGAAGTTATCATTTGGCCTGAGGATATACCTTGAATAAATGCTGAAATTAAAAAAACTTATGCGTCAGCACAATCGTGCATGGAAACGATTTAAGAAATTAACTCAAACACCTCGCCCTTTCACCCTTGATGTCTGTGTCAATATTGACAGGTTTTATGAGTAGACGCAATAAGGATGTCAACGCAACAAAAGTCTCAGCAAATTGCTCCTTTTTAAACTACGTGCACAATTAGATAAGAAAAATATGAATCCCAAACAATGGTGGAACTTGTCTAAGTCTTTACTTACATGCAAAATCCATGAAGGCATACCTACTATTATTGAAGAAAGTAAAATTATCTCGATTATCTCTAGCATTACCGAAAAGTGTGACGTATTTAATACTTGCTTCCCTAGTCAATGTGTTACTCATGCCGATAATGATGCACTATCCCTGCCAAACTTTACCTATCGTACTGAGGCACACATGAGTGATTTCACACTCAATGAAGAGAAGTGTCAGGAAAGTTTTACTATCATTAAGATTAACTTCTGCATCAGGCCCCGACAGCATAGGCAATACTCTCCAAAAAAAATACAGCTGAATCCATCTCTAGGCCCTTGATAAAAATTTTCAACCTGTCTCTGAGTGTCTCCCAATTTCCCGATTCTTGGAAACGCTGTATCAGCTGCCCCTGTTTAAAAATCGAATACTAGTTGTTGGGCTATAACCTCCCCTTCAGTCGCTCCCTGTGTTGAGGATGAATTTGCCTGTTTCTAGATCTATTGTGTATATATGCATGTTTTTCATTGAATTGGAATGTTAAATATCGAGTTTGTTGTTTAATTGTATAACAGCATGTCTACCTTAGTGCATAGTCACGTGTTTGTACATTGTATTGTCAAATACGTCTTCGTGTCTGAAGAACCCATAGATTAGTTATATTCTGTACTATTGGGTGATCCAGTGAAAATAAATATGTTTAAACTAGACTCACTCGCAGTCAGAAAACACAGAGACAGGGTTTTTTAAAGTCTTTTTAACAAAGGAAAATGTTTAACGATTATATCGCATTTATCCCCTTCAGACCACCGCAGTGTTTTGAGTAAACAGCTTTTTTTTTCTTTCTTCTGTTTGGTATATCAACTACCTCTCGTCCAGGTAGTTGATATACCAAACAGAATGAATTAGTTTTAAGTATTAATCCCCCAGTCAGAATAATATTTTAATAACGGTGTCCCTATGTTATCACTTTTGCATTGATATAGATACCCATAAAATATGTCGGTTGACAGTTCACAAGGTTCAAGTGCACAACGAATGGACCCTCTCCAACATACAGCATAATGAACTAACGCATAATTTTACAAGGCTTAATATCGTTGCGCCACCTGTCCACAAATATGACAATCATAATCCGACACTACTCTTCATGACAGACAATTTGAGAATCAGATTTAGGATGGTAGAGGATCCAACCAGAAGAATATTTTGAAACACGATAAAAGAATTATGTAACTTCAATTTCATTAGTAGTTGAAATCATTGTTTTAACATGTCGACGCATCTCTTCCCCAAGGGTGGTGATCATGTCATTAAAAGCATTTTTAATCACCATCTGATAAACAACTTTGGTTGACGCATCCCCAAGGTACAATCCACCAAGTCTCAGCAGAAACTACAAGGAGGTTTTGGAGGAGTTGAAAATTCCCAAAAAAGCAAAAACATTGGTTAAATTAGACAAAAATTACCAAACCACTCGCTAAATAAATCTAGAGAGCCTGGAAGTGTCTCTATGCAATTTCGGCGCATTTGATTGGGCAGCTGCGAGACAAATACCTTTTTAAGAATTTGCCAAAAAAAAAAAAAAAAAAAAAAAATCAACTGATGTAGTAAGACAACTTGTCTACACAAGGAAAAATATGGGAACTATCTAGATGCACAATTAAGTGATATTTTTAACCCGTTGATGCACTTCACTGGAGGATTCCTTCATGCTCAGACGTACCCCAGTCAAGATGCCGTATACCAGACAGTTCTCTCTTTGAACTGTCGTTTGCTAATTTTTATTTTCACATCGTCCAACCGCAACTCGCAAGCAATGGGATTGTGGTTTGACGGATTACAGCATTAAACAACAACATCTCCATTAGCTAGAACAGAAGCAAGGTTACCTGACAAAATGAAATGGTCTATACATGAATTAGATGTCAAGTCATGTGTAACATACGTATCTTGTTTACTTGCTTGTGACATTTTGCCACATAAACATTAACCCTTTCCTTACACCAAAGTCCTTTAGGACTCCAGAGTGCGCATTTTGCCGTCTGAAGTGAACATTCATGTCTCCACATGTGACAATATGCTTAGCATTTTCTTCTTCAATGACTCTTTCAATAGTGTCTAGTGTTTCTAAAACGATAGCATCCACATTATTGAGTTGGTAATTATCACATGGCATGTACACGTTTATCATTAATATGTTAATATTATAAGAGTACTTCTCACAAGACAAGTATCGATCAGAGGGCACAATGACCAGTTCACTGCCCCGACAGGGCCAATTAGGCCTCAATCACAATTTCTCACAATAATAATTTTCATCTAACTTCTCGGAGGTTTTCAAGAAATTGCTCGTAAACGGTTTAACCAATATTGATGATTGAAAACATACATTCTTGCCTAGGAGCGGTGTGCGGCATTTGTAGATATTTTTTATTTTTGCAGTTTTTTTTTTTGTTTTTTTTTTTTTGCGATGTAGAATTACGCAAAGCTATACGGTCTACGCCTACGGTATGTACAAGTCTGAACAACAGTTAATTTCCCCTTCTCATCTGTGTGGTCTATGGATGATTAAATATAAATTTGCATTTATAAATAGCTTTCAATATCAGAACCCCCACCCGGCAGTAGCCTTGTGACCCTTGGAGTGCAGTAAAAACGTTTTCAAATACATCGTCATCAGTACACGTGAAATGATATCCTTTATTACAGATCGTATCTATTAATACATAACAATGATAGATATTTACTTGTGACTGACTTATTTTCAGTTTACATGTTAACTACAAAGATACAATGAGATGAAATTTTATACACCTGATTATTGGGAGCTGGCCGTGGACTGTCACAAACAGTGGTAGATGACCGAAGTTATGAAAGATCAGCCGCCCAGGGGTCTTGGCAGCTGCGTACATGAGGTGTGAATGTGGTAGCTATCCAAACAATTGTTATCTGGTTATGGGATTAAACACCTCGTAATTTTCAGCAGTAATGGGATGTACGGATTACAGTGGCCAGCTAATTCAACCTGTTATAGACTGTTCAACCCTAGACCTGGGTATGGAGCAAGATCAGTCCTTGTATGTCCATGTTTTCCATCCATTTTCTTTTCATGAATCGAACCAAAATGGTTAAACGCACATAAGGTTTGTTACAATGTTACTTTGTAAAAACATGTATACCGGACCGGCGTTGTCACTGTGACATTCGATCGATCAATATGTGATACATTGTAGCAGTCGTAGAATTACTACACCTATATTTTGCTTAAATTTTTGAAACCAGAATCATACAGAAGATTGATTTGTAAATATTGTACAAAGATGAATCACTGCTCCTGATTTTATGAGTAATGCCTAATTTGGCCACTTCCATGAATCCTTGCATTCATTTGTCCAGCGATGCGACGGCATTTGGCAACAGCAGTAGTTTTTTTCTTACGAAACCTGTCTTAAGCATCGTCATATTTGACAAATCAAAGTCACTTTCCACAAAGAGTTGGATACACAGGTTAGATCGATCATCGGGTCTTGCCACTTGTCCCTGTAAATCTTGACTGCACGGGTCCACGCTCTCCGTAATTTTATGTGGGGGGTGGGAGGGTAAACAAGCTGTAGAACTTGTTTTCCTATAATTAACAGCAACACACCGAACGAACCCGGACGGGATGAGGGCCGAAAATGGATATTTCTACATGCATTTTTATTCCTGTTGATGAAGGGTGGAAGGGTGAGTAAAATATGTTTTAACCTGAACCAAGTGACACTTGACAGCCATAGCTCGTAATCATGGTCGGATTCTTCCCTGTCAGCCATCGGCGTTGCGTTTGTGACTTCATCAGCCTTTCGCGCCAAGTGGATATCGGAAATGAACGGAAAGCGACGATTAAAGGCGCAGTGAGTTTTTAAACTAAGAATGTGAGTAAATATATTGTTTTTTACATCTAACTCTTTGTAAAGCGTGCCGTATGGTGAGAACAACCCATGAGTCACCCATGTATCAAATCTAAAATTCAACATGTTAAATCAATAGGAACTTTAAGCACCATGAAAATAATAACGCGTTAATTATAAAGAACAAACATATTAAAAAACGGAAGGGAATCGGACTGTCAAATTCATAATAAACAAACAAAGCATCCACACAATTAACAAACTGATACGAGGAGAGTTAAGAATAGATTCAAAGATATTCAGATTTTCCCTTTCTTTGACATGGTACACTTCTCTTGATATATGTCATGTAACTATTGTCCTCATTTTCCGGTGACACTGTATCTCCATACTTTTTGTCAGTTTCGCTATGCTCCTGACAGCCACAGCTATTAGTATAAGACCCCATGTATATATTGCCTCCCATGCCGTTAACCCGATCCTCAGAAGTACCATTGTTCCTTGTAACTATGTTTTCGCCTCCCATTTTGTTAACCTGATCCTGAAAAATACCATTGTACCATGTTTCTATATTTTTGTCTCCCATTTCGTTAACCTGATCCTCAGAAATACCATTGTTTCTTGTAACTATGTTTTCGCCTCCTACTTCGTTAACCTGATCCTCAGAAATACCATTGTTCCAGGTTTCTATAATTTTGCCTCCCATGCCGTTAACCTGATCCTCAGAAATATCATTGCTCATTGTTTCTGGGGGGGGGGGGGTGCCTTCCATGTCGTTAATCTCATCCTCAGAAATATCACTGTTCATTGTTTCTGTGTTTTTCTCTCCCATGTCGTTTACCGGATCCTCAGAAATATCAGTGTTCTTTGTCGCTGCGTTTTTCCCTCCCATCTCGTTAACCAGATCCTTAGAAATATCATTGTCGCTTGTTTCAGTGTTTTCTTTGTCTGGTGGCTGTGCCTGACTATAGTTGTCGGACGTATGTTTCCAGATTCCCTCGTCCCGGTCAATCCCTGCATCACAATCTGGGTCCTGTTCATGTGGGATATTGCCATGGTTGAACGTATCCCTGTTGTTGATACTTGTCATCTTAGATACCAGCAGGTCATATCCTGTGTGGATGGGATGAAACTTCCAAATTGGTTTACCTCCCGTGCGATAGATATCTACCTCAGCGAGACCAGTGTAATTTGTTTCTGTGTTTTGTTTTTCGTCTGCATGCTGTGTTTGATTATAGATTTCCAATATATGTTTCCAGGTTTCTTTGTACCAGTGTTCTTCCATAGATGTGATATTGCCGAGTTCTGATGTATTACATTCATTTTTAGTTGTCTTGTAAGGCACCAGCATTTCGTGCTCCTTGTATATGTTTTCAGTTCAGCCCTGGATAACGCAAAAGGTAACCACGATTGCAAAGAGTACAGAAAGTCCGTTCCTACAATATTGCCAGCAGCGTGATGATGTTGAATTACACAATATCTTACCAACTAGTACAGAAAAACATGATCCATATTCATTAAATCCAAACCCAACAATGACAGCAAAGAGATTCCAGACTTGCCAAAGCACCTACATTTCTTTTCTAATACCAATGTGAAGAAACAAATTTCACTCCTGACTTGAGAGTCATAAAAGGCAACTGGTGGTTTTAAACCGGTCCTCTTAACCTTAGAAATAGTCATCATTAACTGCACACATTAGTTCATTTCCAAAATGTATAGGCCTAACCACCAAAAACACAAATTTCATTACTTCTGCCAAAACTAAAAAAAGACCTGTTAGGCCAATCACCTTTTAGTTCTCCCGACTTGTCAGTCACCTAAGTTTACAGCAAAAGAGTAAAGTAGGCCTACATCGTTTTTGTGATATTTATGAATCTGGAACATTACAAACACACTCTACCTCCACTATAACTATGAGTCGGAGAACAAAGCCCACAGCACAACATAGCCAATGAAGTAATTTTCAAATAGTACAGAAAAACATGATCCATATTCATTCATTCCAAACCCAACAATGACAGCAAAGAGATTCCAGACTTGTCTAAGCATCAACATTTCTTTTCTAATACCAATGTGAAGAAACAAATTTCACTCCTGACTTGAGACAGGCAGTCACCCATAAAAGGCAACTGGTGGTTTTAAACCGGTCCTCTCAACCAAGGTTAGAAATATTCATCATTAGCTGCAGACACTAGTTCATTTCCAAAATGTATAGGCCTAACCACCAAAAACACAAATTTCATTACTTCTGCCAAAACTAAAAACAGACCTGTTAGGCCTATCCCTTTTAGTTCTCCCGACTTGTCAGTCACGTTGCTCAAGTACATGCTGGCCTCTGCTCTATGTCTTCCAGCAATTCAAGTAGATCAATGAAATCTCTTTCTGTGAATCTTTCATATAATTTTTCACTAGGAACCCAATACTTACAGCACTCACGTTTTTCCAGACTAGCTTTCAAATACTGAAGTGGTACATGAAAGCATTTTGTCAGCTTTTCATCATTGTACTTAACTATGTCCGTCTCCTCTCAAGCCCACGGCAGCAAGGTGTTCAGGTGGTACGACTTTAGTACATCTAAAACGTATAGGAGGTGATCTTTGTGGATTGTTTTCAAGGCGGTGAAACCTTTCCTGACTGTTTCAATCATGTGATCTGACAATAGTCTCATCTCTGGGACTGAGAAAGAATACCTCCATTCTTGCCGGCTGTCCCGGCTTGTACAGGATGACGTGGGAACAACATGGCAACCAAAGTCTATAATTGACTTAATGACCGGAGGTGGAGGACAGCTTCTTTTACGTGTGGTGCATTCTTTCGCACAAGAAGGCCACACTGGACAACGTATAGCAAAGACGAAATCAGCCTCAAAATCAAATTTACGTTTCCTATCCAGCAAAACGCATGTTTGGAAGTCTGCAGCAAGACACCAATCTCTCCAATTAGGGAAACGGGTCTTGTTTTACTAATAAGTGTGTAGCGGGGCCTGCAATCATGGCCATCACGTGACGTCCATAAAGAGCATAAAGACAAGGACTGAACCACCTAGACAAGCAGTTAAACTGGAATGTCTGGCAGTTGTAAAATAACGCAACATCCATTTGCTTCATCACACTGTGATAAGCATCCGAGCTTTGACAGTTGATAAACAATCTTGACCATCTGGTACGCTGTCACATATGGTGTCCAGCAGTTTATCACTAGATTGACAAATCCGCAGTTTTGTATATCCATCTTTTTTATGTTCGTCAGCTGCTAGAATGAAATGAGGTGTCTCTTTATGTAATACGATTTCAGTTGCTGTGATATCCTTAGGAACAAACATCACGTCAAGATCAGTCAGCAAGGCCAACATTTCCTGTTCGTCACTCGACCAAGATCCTTGTAAATTTATTGGTATTCAAAATTTTCTACCAGGCTTCCTCATGGTACATATTTGAAACTAGTTCCACACATTTTTGTAGCTTGTCAATTAATTACTGATTGCATGTACTTTACTGTGCCCAGAAACCAACGAGACAGCTCTGATACACGTTGCTGATCCCTTTGCGTAATTTTGGATACCTGAACAGCAACAAACACAGAAACCTACACCTAAAGCAAGGAAGAAGTATATATTTCTCAAAAGAAAACAATAAATCGTGGGTTTAAATAAGCTTGAAAGCTATGTTTGAATGAGACAAAAAAGGGATACAATATATTTCTGAAAAGGAAATAATGAATCATTGGGTTAAACAAGCGTTAAAGTTATGTTATAAGAAAAAGGAAAAAAACATCGCATTTTTATCAAATTAAACGTTTATTTTGTTGTAAGAAGCAAGAATCACACTATGATGATTATCTTACGTAGGGCATGAAGAGGGAAAAAAGAAAATAAATCATCTCCTTTGCGAACTATATACTTTTCTCCTATGAATCACTTGTGGAGCTGAGGCATCGCGCTTTCGACATGTTGGTCAGAAATAATTTTCAACCCAGAAACAAAACTCTGGAGGAATACAGTAGGGATGGTCCGATACTGGTATCGGATGTTAGCCCTTTTTTGCAGTGTCCGAGATCGGATCGGGTATCGGATTGAAAAGTCACCCGATACCCGTGCTGGCAAAAGTGTTGAACTTTCAAATCGAGTTGATAATAGAGAGGAAAAAGTTCAAATTAAATTTGTTTTGATTCATGTGTTCAATGTTAATAAATTTCCATTCAAATTATTGTCCGTTAATACTAAGTAGCATGTGCATTAGCACCCATTAAATACCAGTGCCAGACCATCGCTAGTATATAGCACCAATAATATAAGTTTTGCATATCGCTCAAAACACTAACAGGTTGAAAATTACTATTTTACCGGCAATTAAAATTCGCATGCTGTGCTGAATGATATACCGTACTGATTATCATAATATCCATAGGGAATGGTGTGTTGAGATGAGGTTTGAAGTCAATATCGGTGTCTGAGGTGGATGTCAAGGTCAGGGGTCAATATCGGGGATAGAGATCACTGTCTAATTCAAATGTCAAAGTCGGACTCATAGACCACTCTCAATGTCAGAGGTCAGTGTTCAGGTCACAAGTCAGTATCCACATCAGAGGTCACTGTCAAGGCCAAAGGTCTCTATCAAGGTTGGAGGCCAATATCAACATCAGAGGTAAATGTCAAGGTCATAGTTTAATATCCAGGTCTAAGGTAACTCTCAAAGGTGGTGGTCAATATTCAGGTCTGAGTCCCATGTAAAATGTCAGATATCAATGTCCAGGTGAGAGTTGAATGTTACGGTCACAAATGTCCATACCAAGGTCAGATGTCACTGTCAAGGACAGAGGTCAGTGTCAAGATCAAAGGTCATCACCAAGGTCAGAATTCAATACCAAGGTCATAATACTATGTAAATATCAGAGGTCAATCTCATGGCCAGAGGTCAATCTCATGGCCAAAGGCCAATCTTAGGGCTGGTGGTCAATGTGAGAATCAGAGATCTTGAAAACTAATACGGAAAAAAGATACCACTGATTTTTTATTGGCCTTTGGCACAAACAATAACCATGAAGGATAGTTGCAGATTAATTTGTTCAAGTTTGAAAGACACACGCGCAGACTTGCTGTGAAGAAAGTATCCTTTTCCAGTTTTTTTTTTTTTTTTTTTTTTTTTTTTGTCATTTTTATCGTTAACTATTTTTTTATATTTAGTTTATATGGCGCAGTATTGGCACAAAATTTAAATACATCTTTTAGATTATATATAAAAACAGATAAATATATATAGTGAAGAGAATACAAACCTCTGCAATTATTGCTAGCCACTGGAGTACACCGATACAAATCATCGTGTAAGGGATATTAGAAAGTACTGAAAAATCCATCTCCCAAAACGCTCCAAAAACAGCGACAGTGGCAGTTGCAGGATGGGCAGAAACCTTGTTTGTCGAATCTCCATTACCTCACCTGTAGTAACAACAACACACACGCATGCACGCACGCACACACACACACACACACACATACATATATATATATATACATATATATATGTATGTGTGTTTGTGTGTGTGTGTGTGTGTGTGTGTGTGTGTGTGTGTGTGTGTGTGTGTGTGTTGATTTTACGGAGATAAATGCATTGCTGGCCTTGTAAAATGATTCATATCCTGTATGTGACAGACCATCATGGACATTTTGAAGGGTTTAACAACATATGTCTATTGCTTTTTCTGATTTATCTTCAAGGTTTCATTTGAACTTGAATATGAAGGTGTTGGGGATTCGTAATATCGTTCAGAGTTGGATTAGGTTTGAGTGAGTTCCTGTTTTTAAAAGAAATATAAGCAGTGCCTGTCTGCGCAAGCCAAAACACACGCCGGCGTGACTCCACTTGTATGTGGGAAGCCAAAAGTATCCTCCTGTATATATGTTGTTCCACATGACCGCTTTGGGTGGCCAACTGTGGCTGGAAATGCCGTTAAATGCGCAAACTGGCGGAATGTTGAAAATTTTTTACCATTGGCATTGGTGATGTCATTTGTGGAAAAAATGACACTTATTTTGGAAATTTATGCTTTCTGTCTCTGACATTTGCCTATAGCCACTTTGTAGATACGGAGAAGGTTTGACAAAGCATGTAGACAACAGATGCCACATAAAGGTAAGACATGGTCTGGTGCTTTGATCGCAAAATACAAATGATACATGCGCATTTTCAGACGCGGTCACGTCAGTCCATGTTTGTGTACATTTTCTTCGGGGTTTCCCACATATAGCACATATAGACCAACAAACATCGTAGCGATGCATCGATTCAGTGATTTTTTTTTCAAACATTCTTGCTGAACATATCTTCATGTAAAAATATGCCCTACACAGTAACTTTACATGAGGTGTTTGTCAGAGGTGGATTAATATCTTTGACTGTAGAAATATGAAGATGTTCCGTTTTGCATTTGTCTATTGATAAAAATGTTTTAAATTATTTAAACCAACGGTTTATTCTGTTCACGTACAAATGTGTGCTGAGAGCGAATTTTTGTTTATAGTTTTTGGTACATGTGAAAAATCATTTAGTGTCGGTGGTTAAATCTTTCACGATGAGAACAGGACTGAGTCGGCAGGTTTCATTTCGGCTTGTTAGACACATTTCTTTAGGAAAGTTGACCTCAGACATGCGTTGAGAGGGAAAGGGTTAAGTTCTTATGTTGATTTACAAAACGTGCATTCCCCTGTGTACTCAACTGCACTTCTTGACATATATGTCACCATCTTTGTTGAGAATTGAAAAAAATGGTTATATCCTGGTTTTATTGACAAACTATTCACTACGGTAACAAGACGACAAAGAAAAAGCCCTCGAGTATCACACCAAAGTTAGACATTTGACTTTTGTCATTTATCTTGTCGGTTCAGGTACTTTCAACAATAGATCAGCAACATCCTTATGCATTATAACCCCGCACAAAATAGAATTTGTTCACATGTAATGATCTTATCTTTTATAACTTTTTGGGGGGGGGGGGTGAAAAAAAATGAAGTAATGTTTCAACTATACACCCAAAATATGTTTTAGAATACTTTCACAAGTTCCATCCAATCTTTGTTTTTTGTTTGTTTTCGTTTTGCGTGTGTGTGTCTTTTTGTTTGTTTGGTTTGTTTGTTTGCTTGCTTGCTTTTGAATATGACGTCAATTAACCCTTCCCCCCTAAACCGGCAAAATCCGGCTGGTGGTCAAATGTCGTCTGCTTCAGTGTTTTCAACTAATTTCAACAATAATGAAGAACAATTTGACTGAGAAATGTACATAAGACTTATCACGATCACATGCCCAAAGTCAACAGCTTCCCTTGGCATAGGTTTGGCACTTAGTGCCAAACCCATGCCAAGGAAAGCTGTTGACTCAGTCTTTAATTCAAGGGTGAAAGGGGGTAAAGTCTAAACATTCCAACTTTAACAGTGGAATAGTCGTGTATAAACGAGTAGATGAGACAAAACATCCTTTGTGACCAACAGATAGGAATGTCACAGACGCAGCCAAAGCACTGAGCCTTTGCACCGCTTGTCAACAGCTTTAATAGCAAAAGGCTGCTTCAAAACTCGACTGACTGCAAAAAAATCCCTGTTTCCCCTCAAAAGCAGCAAAGCAAATCATGCAGTTTGAACGAAACCGATTCCAGTTCTTGCTGGCATCACCTGACGGCCTGCGGATCGGTGTATTCTTAGTATTACCACACACAAGAAAAGATAAAACAAAAATGTGATAGACACGTGGTTATGCTAAAACCAAATTTCGCTCTTCCGCAGACGTTATCGTGTCAGTTTAAGATTGGTTGCTTCTTGGAGTGTAAATTTTGCCTATCAAAACAGAACCTTGGTCGCTACAAAAAGAAACCTGAACAAGCAGCACAGACTGTAGTATCCTGACGATGCAAGGTAGGAATTTCGAATGTGAATATATGTGATTTAATTTGTAACGTTCACATGATGATTCTACAGACTTCTGACTAGTAACTTTTGCATTATTTTTTTTTACGCCGCTGCATATTTATGTCAGAGAGTGTACCAAACACAGTGTTTTCTTTGAAGTATACAAGTACGTCTGACAATCTTACAAAAGAATTATCCACCAGTGACGCCTGTAGAGAGAGACACCATTTAAGGTACAACATTTTCAACAGAATCGGTACAATGTCATGAATGCCGTGACGTTTTGTGGCTTAGTATAACAAGGTATGAAGCGTCCCTTTTCTGAGAAGCAATAGTCTTCGGGAAAAGTGCTGTGTGTTTGCATCCCAGGTCCAGGCATACTTGTAACATTGGTTTGTTGCTATAAAAGTTGAGGAAAAATGAATGAGAAGCCCAGAATGTAGCAAGAATAATTGTGTGTAAAACTATTTATACATGACATGCATTTGCATTTATAACCCTTTAAAGAAATTCCCATGTTTCAATTTTCCATTACAACTTTTTAAAAACATTTTCCAGAAAAAGGAGATGATAAAAAATAAAACTAATTGGAGCGTGACCATTAGAACTAACTTGGTAGAGACCCACCCAAGGTACCTTGCCACCAAGTTTGAAGTCAATCCGACCGATAGTTTCTTCACAGAAGTCCAAAATGAGAATTAGCATTAGAATGCCCATTGACTTGCATAGTAATCAATGGAAAAGGTGCATTTACCGAAGTACCCGAATTGAAAAAAAAAGTTAAAAGTCAGTGATCCACAGCAGTGCTACCTAGTGAACACCTTTGTTTGACCCTTTCACAAGGAATATATCCACCAAGTTTCAGCTTAATCTGAGTGACACTTCTGGACAAGAAGTTGAAAATAGCAAAAAGCACACAAACACACACACACACACACACACACACAAACAAACCATAGAAAAACTGAAAAAAATGCAGCGCCAATTGGTAAAAAAAATAAAGAATTAGGAGCCTCAAGTGTGTGATGTCAAAGCAATCAGGCGAGTGGTTTTGAAGAGGAAGCCTTGTGAAGATTTGCCTCTCAAAAAGAACAAAAAAATCATAGAAAATGAGAAAATAAATGGACGTGATCATTTGATCAAACCTCGTAAAGACCAACCCAAGGTACATTGACACCAAGTTTTAAGTACATCCGGGTAACGGTTTTGAAGAAGTCGAAAATGTGAATTGTGGACGGACGGGTGGGCGAAGGGCCATCCTATTAGTTCAGCTGACTGACAAGTCGGCTGAGCTAAAAATTACAATGAAATGAATGCAGCACGATCCATTACACAAACTTGATGGAGACCCACCTGCTGAATCCTCTGTGAATTTTCAGAGAAGTGTATTAAAGGCTTTAGAAAAATGTTCTAATGCAAGGATCTATGTAGTGAACTCGCTAACATGTGCTCTTATTGATATTTGCATAGATTAATTAAGAAAATGTTCAAAAACAGAACATGACTGCGGCATCACAAAGTTTATTAATGCCTGAATCAATTTACATTCCTCCAGCTTTGAAGAGAAACCAATCTGTTTCGCGAAGTACAAGAAAGCTCATCTATTCTATAATGAAAACAATCGTAAACCCACATACTGGGCAAATCAAGAGGTCCAGGGTTCAAAGTTAGGCATTTTTAGGGACCAGCATCCATCATGTGTAATTAAACTTCAGAGAAAGCATTACTAGCCATTGCCTAATATTAGTGGCCAGGGCTACTTTTTGTGGCCACTGGCAACACACAGGTAGCAAAATTAGGCCCTGGGTAGCCACGTGTACCCCTTTGACTGGATAAAAAGGTAGCATGGCCAAAACTTGGAAATGCCTGTTTACCTGTCGAAGTGCGAGCTTCATCCTGCTTTCCCAGAGAGGGACCTCTCTGCCACATCAGCATCTGTATGCAATTGAATATATTCTTTTCGTGAAGGGTTGTCTCAAGGACCTCGATGTTATCACAAAAACAGTAAACTATTAACCCTGTAAAAAAATTATCAGGAATAGAAGTTATTCTCGTTTTTTGTATATTTTGCAGGATGCTTTGACTTGCTCTAGTATCATAACATCAAACAATGTCTGTGCAACTATAATGTGATATGCAACATGAACCAGATGTAAAGGGCCTCAGTTGCTTGATCCCACGCAAGATGTAATCCGATATGCTTTGATGTGAATTGATGACATTTGAACAATTCTAAAACAATGTCCTGGCAATTTATTTTTCAATACTTTTTCAAAATTAAGATTGGAAGGTCTACATACAGACATTTTAATGGCCCTGAAACGTATTTTATGGCTTTGACTCTTTCATGCCCTTTCAAAAAAAAAAAAAACGAATAATGAACCCGGTCAAATGATATCTGTGTGCCTTGCCTCTGGGTTGGAGAGTTGGAGACCCCAACGTATAACTAGACCCAGCAGCATACGCTTAATGCCAGTTCCTATTTATCAGTGGGCCGCTATTGCATCAACAATCCTACTTCTGGTGTTTTAGAATATTTTCAAAATATATAAAAAAGATGAAAGTTGAAACTACTCTACACGCCAAAAATCGATTACCAGATTAATTTTAAATTTGATGGGGATGTACTTTGGGTAGGTGTCTACCATATTTGTCTTAGTAGTCACGCTCCAGTGATTTGTGCCTTTTTAATGAATTGTTTTGTTAATTTGTTGGGTGGATCTAAAAACACATACACGATCATTTCCAGTATTCTTACTCTTCACGCAATGGCTTGAAAGCCCTTTTAGCTAAAACTACTGAACCTGCACTTTGATTTTTGAACGTGGCAATATTCAAGAAAAGTGACCTCGACCTAATTCCAAAAAAAATCACTGGACTACTTCACTTTAGTAATGAAAGGTACGCTGAGCAAAGGGCACTTACAGTCTTCTTGTATTTTTTATGAGTGTCTTAAATCATTTATTTGAAATCGACATGAATGATACACAAGGGGAAGATGTTACCATAATATCTCCATAAAGACTGACTGCACCTTCGACACGTTTGCCTGGGACGATCACTGGGATAGAGCAGATGCTGTTGGAAACAAGCTGCCTCTGATAATTTTTTACTTTTTCCAGGATTTTCAAATAATTACTATTTACGCATCCGCGACAGGAGACGCAATAGTGTTAAGGAAATCTGATATATTGGCTATTGTCTTGGTAATCGGGAATTCATATTGGGGGGGGGGGGTTAAATTCTTTTTTAAATTTCACCTTGAGTGACCTTGAAATGCAGTAGCAGCAACCAGCTCAGGATTGCAGATGGACGTGCTTGTTTTAACGTTCCAAACATGGCCCCCTAGTGCCAAATTGTCTGGTAACTCTCTAGTACTAGAGGTTGGAGAAAGATAAAAAATATTCAGACCGGGAACAAAGAGCAATGAGTTTGCACATACAAATGTGTCACAATTTACATCAAAATTAACTTGCTTTGTCACTAAAAAGGTAATAAATAACTGATTATTGATAAAATTATAGATATCAAGGTTTGTAGTACTAACATACCGGTACATCTCCAAGACAAGAGAGTACTGAAAAATTTAGCAAGGGGGGGGGGGGTATGTGCGTCAGGGTCAGAAAGTCATTTAACCTCAATAAGGGAACTTCTATGGACTCTAGATAAATCAAAGAAATAAAAATTGCGGGCGGCTTTGGGTATTCCGTTCTGTGAACGCTACTTTAAGGATATGAAATAGGATCAGATGTAAGGATTTCTTTCTTTTTTTTATGAGTTGATTTTCAACAAAAGAGAGATGTGGATATTTGGTAGGAAATTGTCAATGGTAGCAAGCATGTAACAAATTGTGTACTCTCCTACAGGTGCAATGCTGTTTTTGGTTTTGCCCGGACGTCGCAATTGCCAGTGCACAATCATAACAGGTACAATGCCAACAAGTTTTCTCATCAAGTTTGAAGAGAATCTACGTAGCCGTTTTGGAGAATTTGAAAGTATAAGACCTCACACCAAGTGATAAAAATAGCCATAAAATAGTAGGAGGAATGCAATGCCACAAGTTCAGCTAAGTGATCTCGTGACATACTCACACGTGTTCTTGTACAATTTCAAAGGAATATAAGAAGCAGTTTGAGAGATGAAGCTTTCTTAAGATTTCACCGAAATGAATTGTTAAAAAAATATACAAATCTGGTATAAGTTTAGGCATAACCTGGTACCCACGGGTTGTCAAAATCTACATTTCAATTAAGTGTCCACTGGATCCATCCTGTATTTTAAACTTAAAAGTATTAATTGTAGAGGGACAACTACGGATCGGTCATTATGTATGGTCACCCGATATGTCCACAGTTGCCACAATTAAAAAAAAAATGAAAATGAAAATTCTGGCTATCAGAAAAAAAACCTGCTTTGACTTGTATGAGCACAATTTATGTGTGACACACGCACCACTGTATTGAAACTAATCCAGCAGTTTGTACATGTATGAGCACATTCCATTCGTACGATATTCATTCGTTCTGCACCTTTTTAGGCACATATATGGTAAGCAGGATCTTGTCTTCCATATAAATATATAAATATGAGCGCCTACCTCGAATCAAAGCCTCATTAAAAACACACGCTTTACTCCCCCGATACCTTGGTGAGTCAAACAATGTAGCCGTCTGCTCACCCCTTGTTCCTGGAAGTCAGGATTACTCCAGGGCCAGTAAAAGTAGGTAGTAAATAGGTAGTACCATCGGGATGGGTTGCAGCCAGTTGAATAAAGTAGGTAGTAAATAGGTAGTACCATCGGGATGGGTTGCAGCCAGTTGAATAAAGCAGGTAGTAAACAGGAAGTACCATCAGGATGGGTTACAGCCAGTTGAATAAAGTAGGTAGTAAATAGGTAGTACCATCAGGGTGGGTTGCAGCCAGTTGAATCAAGACATGCATAGAATAGAGCTTCTAGGTTCCCCTACCTGCACATGTGGTGCGTCTGTTGAAACGTCTTTTCGTTATTTACTTTTTTTTTTTGAATGCCCAAATTATATTATCCAAAGAAATAGATTGCAATTTATAATCATACTACTTGTACATTTCACTGAAAATACCCTATTTTATGGAAGTAAAAACTGTTCGAAAGCAAAGAACAAAATTATGCATGAGGCAACACAAATTTAATTTGTCAGTGAGGAAGATTCAAACCACCTTAAATCAACCAAACCATATATGGTCCCCATCCACAGAACAAAGTTATTAAGTTTGAATATTGCTATGCCAACATAGGTTATTACATCTATATTTCGGACCAAGCAACTGGAAGTCCCTCTGTCTGAACAACCTGGATGGACTAGTCTCCCGTTGTTAAAAAAAACAACAACAAATTACTGAATTTCTGGTACC
Organism: Hermodice carunculata; assembly: GCA_964020975.1. Classification (NCBI taxonomy): domain Eukaryota; kingdom Metazoa; phylum Annelida; class Polychaeta; order Eunicida; family Amphinomidae; genus Hermodice; species Hermodice carunculata. The sequence goes on from OZ026621.1 coordinate 17,957,478, forward strand.
GAAGAAAAAAAAGATTGTGAAAATCTACCGAACAGGAAACTTTCTGGTAACAGACCGAGATACATGTATGTATAACAGGACTCTTATTTTCAAAATGTAAATTGAAACTGCGTATCACATTGTTATTGATGAACTGTTCCGGTGACCAAAATATTTCATTCAGTATTATTTAAGGTAGCGGAGGGGATTGAGCTATAACGGCAAAATCGTGACCCAACAGAAAATGAGTTTTTTCCATTTCCGTAAAGTTTGGCATTTTAACTTTCTTGTCACCAAACATGAATACAAGAAAAGCAAAATTTATGTGATAAAAAAGGGAAAAAACATGAACATGTTTTAGCTGGCTGCAGCATGAGCATGTCTGTTTACAAATGTATGCTAATTAGTTCGCCAAAGTTTGGATAGCAGTCGGCTGCTTTCCACAGTCCAGGACCGTAGCAACGACAAGCGACCAACTGTGATATTTTGAGGTGTGCTGCTATCAATTCATGTATAAACTGCTTGACAAGATTAGGACTGATTAATTGGTTTTTTGTGGTGATCAAATGGCCATGTAGATAATTAAATCGATGGACTCATGTTTTCCTTCTCAGAGTGTGATATATTTTTTTTTTTAAATAAGGGATGATAAAAGGTGGCGATTGTCAAAACGGCACCTGGCGATGGACGTGAGCCTCACTGGCAATACGCGAGAAAAATATGGCAAAGTGAATGGCATTCTTTATCACAAGGAAGGCGCTAATATGTGGAGGAACCTATGAAATAGGCTTGGCGTATTCTATTGTGCTCCCGGCAACAACAAAAAAAAAAAAAAAAAGAAAAACAAAAACAAAAAAACCAAAAAAAAAAAAAAAAAACAACAAAAAACCGCACAAGCCAAGGCCACGAAGAACACACTCCCTCACGATGCCCATCCCTTTCTCAATTTTGTGGGGATTGGAAACTTTCTTGACTGCCTGACAGACTCGCTCTGCGTAATTGTTAAATTGCGCTTGAAGTGCGTGTCGCCAGGTAAGCAAACACAGTCCGTCTTGGCAGGCAAGAAAGTTTTACCCTTGCGCACGAAGTGTAGCGTCATCACCATACATCTGAGCGTGGTCTGGTGCATTATATTGATCTATGTAACCGTCAGGGTCTGATCAAAGACTACTTCAGCAAATCAATGGATTAGGTTATTCAATCTAGCAATACAGTTTCATCACCAATACAACGTTGAAACTAATGGATTCTCAACACATATAAAACGTTCGCTTTGTTTTTTTTTTTGTTTTTTTTTTTTGTTTTTTTTTTTTTTGTTTTTTTGTTTTTTTTTTTTGTTTTGTTTTTTGTTTTGTTTTGTTTTGTTTTTTGTTTTTGTTTTTTTTTTTGTTTTTTTGTTTTTTTGTTTTTTGTTTTTTTGTTTTTTGCTTTTTTTTTTTTGGTTTGTTTTGTTCTTCTTTGAAGTATAATTTATCCTGGGAGTGTTTGTTTATCAGTAACAGGACTATTGTCTTTAATGTTACGTCACGATCATCCATGTTGACCACCTATCTGGCATTTATAAGCTACATCCAGAACGACATGTTGTTCTTTGATCCAAGGTGATGAGAAGTGAGTGAGCAACTCCTGCCTACCGGGCAGCCTTCTGAGTAGAGCAAGCTGTAAAACTGCAACCCGTTTGTTCAAGCGGCGCCATATGCAAACAATGTTGCTAGGGTCAAGGTGATGGCACCTTCGGGTCACATGGCTAATCCGCCTTCGAATCCCCCTTTGAAGCTGTCCCATTTGCGTGAAAACCCAACTGACAAGCTTTCCAGTGTGGCTGCATTTGATGTCATTCGGGTAAATAACTGCTTTTTTAAGCCAATAAACGTCATTGTATGTTGGACACTATACATCAAAGATGTTAATTGACCTTTCTTCGAAGTACTGAGACCAAAACGGGCCGAATTTGGAAAGCTGTATTGTCATTATGGCCAACAATGTGTGAAAAAAGGGCCTCAAATCTTTCAACGCCGATTTCTCTGAATGAAATTTTCTGCTTATGATTCAATTTTGTGGACAGCGTCAATAAAAAGCTAATTGATCGATCTGCTTCAAATAATCGTCTTTTGAAAGGTAAATATATTATCTGGGAACTGTTTTTTTTTTTTGTTTGTTTTTTCCGTCAGATGTCCCCTTCCCAGACTTTTGTAGCTCACAAAATGAAGAAACTGTTGATGTTTAAAATGATGATCAAAGAATTCGATAATTCTGTTATTATGTATTTTATTTGTAAACCGAAAATACAGTTCCTGCATATTGGTCTATACTTTAATTTTACATAGGTAAAACACTTTTGCATCGATTATTTTTAAAGAAATGCTGACGAAATGTCAAATCTGATACCCTCTTGTAAACGGGCGTATAAAACCCTTGAAAATTATCGTATCGATCTGAAACTTCTTTCTAACAAATTTAGATGTCTGAACACTGAATAAAGTGTATGGTTTTGTGCGTGAAATGTGAAACATAGTTCATCCATGCAACGTCAAAGTCGCGGGACCGCTGCGCGCCGCTCAATCCCCTCCGCTACCTTAAAACACCTATTTGGGGTAGCTGATGTGCCAGTCATCTGAGCTTATAGAGGCCCTTGTAGGGCGCACCTGGATTTGTGATATGTGAAAGTAACTGCCCGCTGGATTGTAATATTGACTTATTTTAGGCCTCTGATATGGGAAGTTAAAAGTTCGTGATATAAGAAAATAACCACTAGATATATGATACTGAAAATTAACAAAACAAAACGAATATAGTAATTGGAATATAATACAGCCACATTTGTGATCATTTTTATACCTTAAGAGACTGCCTCGATTAAAAATTGATGTAGCAATCAAGCGACCATAATTATGTATTTTAAGAATATTGCAATGCTATGAGGCACTTCTTGACCTTTCTTATTGCTGGACTTAGAAACAATATTAGCTGTTGCCATCATAAAAAACATATTTGTTGTATGTAGCCTATATTTGATAAAGTCAATAAAACACCACCTTTTTACCATGTTTGGGCTTGTTGCAAGCTGAATGTTGCCCTATCAGGATTGATGTTCAAGTGGACACAATGTATACATCTTGGGAAAACCTACTTTTGTCTGCAAATCAATTAGGTTTCATACCTGGCGATTTAACAGTAAATCAGCTTTTTGTCTTTATACCATGAACTTTGCTTCGCTATTGATAAAAAAAAAAGGAAGTTAGAATAATATTTCTTGATATAAGTAAAGCCTTAGACCGTGTTTGGCATGATGGTCTTCTGACCAATTTAAAAATAATGGTATATTAGGTTCTTTGCTAAATTGGTTCAGAAGGTATTTACATAACCGTCAGCAGTGAGTCGTCATCAAAGGCCAAGCTCTCATCTTGGGGTCATACTCGCGCAGGAGTACCCCAGCGCTCTGTGTTGGAGCTCCTCCTATTTCTCATTTTCTTTACCAATATTGTAGACATTGTTCACCCAAATATTAAACTCTCTGCAGGCGACACTTTTTTATTCTTATCTGTTGGCAACCCACCTTAGCAGCAAATACATGTGTTCTTAATCAGGATTTGACTCGCATAGACTCCTGGCTGGTGACTTTTCAATGCCTTAAAACTAATGACACGTTGATATCACGAAAGAGAAATCAAGCGCATCATCTTCCTCTTGTCTTTCTAGGCCGTCGATGACAACATGTAAATCAACACAGGCACTTGGGGCATGTTCTCCGAGCTGATCTTGGATGGAATTATCAAATTGAACTTACAAAAACCAGAGCCACTAAGGAGGTCAACATAATAAACCCATTACAATATACTCTGGGAAGAGCATCCTTCGAGCTAATATACACATCTTTCATTCGATCTCTCATGGAGTATGCTGGTATTGTCTGGGATGGCTGCATGAAGGTCGATGCTCAAAAGCTAGAGAACATACAGCTGCATACTGCCCGTACCATTTCAGGGCCCAGGTAACAAACTCTATGACAAAACTGGCTTTCTAGCCCGAGTCAAACGCCGAGAAAATTGCATACTGACTCAAATGTGCATGATCACTCATAATTTTATCCCTGAATATTTAAAGAGCATAAATGGAAATGATCAAAGTCCAAATAGATATAACACAAGGCATTCTTCAGATCTCTACCATTTTAGACCTGGAACCGATTTGTTTAATCGCTCCTATTTTCCCAGTACAACAAACGTATTTAATATTGAGGTAAAATACTCCGCCGAAAGTACTTGCCAACAACAGGAGTCAAAGATGTATGGCACTATTTCTTGTATGTCCAAAATTTCTGAACCAAAGAACCAACTTCATACGGTGGTAGCAACGTATGCACACTTTACCATGGAAACTATCTAAAATGGAGCATCAGATTGTACTTTCGATACTAACAAAATTGTTGGCTGTTCAAAAATACACTACAAAAACTAAACGCTTTGGGCGTTGTGTCATTACATAACCTGGAAACTTCACTTAAGGTGTGCTGGTAACAATGATCTACTATTATTTGCTTATTTTGAAGTAAACCCCACAATCTGTCTCTTGATGATGTGGTGTCATACTAAATCCTTCAATTGAGTGCAGTGCTCCTCAACTATTGGTGTATTGATTCTGGTGTAGCACTGCAGTGAGATCTGTATTGTTATGTCTGTATTACCGTCTTTTCTCGGCAAGCGGGGTTCACATAAGGTTTGATCCTCCTCCCTCATTGTATTCTTTGTGCATAAAATATGTTTAAATCAATGTATACATACAGACAGCTTTCCTTTCACATGTTCAATGTTGATCTGCTGCTGCCACGGTTGTAACTGCTTGTGAATATGAACACCTAACATGTGATTAACAGGTGCACAAACTATTTTCATTTTCATAGTTGCCAGTTTGACTCATGATAAATTGTTCAGCCATTCATGACCACAAAAAAAACTTGTGCTTAATATACAGTGTAATCTAAAATTGCTGCTTCAATATAATTGTGATCCCTCCCTTCTAAAATTTCTGTTTGATCTGTTGGACCCCAGTATTTTAACCTATCATATCATTTGTTTATTTAAAAATTTCTTTACCCTGGGTTGCCCTTTCAGAGCGCAGCTGGGTTCTTTCAAGGGACCCAGCATACATTTAGATGAAATGGTAAGATAGTGTTACATATATCATCAAACAGTAATTAAAAATTAAACAAATCTAAAAGTGTTAATACCAAGACTACGAATAACTAAATCTACACGAACAGAACCCTTAGTAAAAAGATACATAAAACTACAACTGTCAATAGAGAGTAAAATAAACTAAAACTGTTATTCACAATTGAAAAAAAATGAAATATATACAGATGTTTAAAATAATATACATTATCACATTGCCCAAAAATCAAGTAGGCTACAAAACATGCAAGCACCACCATACACAAAATAAACGGTTAAATATTGCTTTCTCTGGGTGGATTACAATAATGTTTCTTTGAGTGGCAAAGCGCGTTGGGTGGTGACTAATCTCCTCTTGGGTATTTTGCTGATTGCACAAGTAGTTTGGCGCTTGCTCCTGTGTATACTAAAACATTAATGTTGCTATGTGAAATTTCCGCCTCTCTTTGATAGTTTGCCACTTTAAACCTGTAACAATATCTTCTCCTCTGTAGTTACTATAATCATAGTTACCAGTGACAATTCTTACCACAGCATTTTGCAGTCTCTGTGTATATTTTTGAACTGTCTCAGTACATGTACCCCAAACAGTATCGGCATCATCAATACATGGTAAAATTGACTCCTGTCACAGATCCAGAAAAGCATAGAATTTTCTCACCTCCAGCAGACTGGAGAGGGCATCGCGGGGGTGGACACTTCTGGGCATTGGGTAATGCATGTTAAAAGTACCAATTTTCGGGGGAAATTTGAGGTCAATTATAGCAACATTCACATAAATTGTGAAACTTTGTTATCAGTATGCCTGTCAATATCGATAATGTACCAGGCATTTTCAATTTGAGAGATATTAGAAACAGTTTACAGGCAAAATTAACGAGACCCTCATACAGTATCTGTGTGCTGACAACCACACATGCATATGTAAATTGGTTTCTGACACTTGTGGGGTTAATCACCAGAGAAGTTTGTGAAAGCTTTGAACTGAGTACATTTTGGCAGCATGTGGTCATGATGCCACAGCATATGGCTCTGTCGGATATAACCATGCATACAAGTGTGGTTTTAAAAGGGCAAAACGCCATTGTTTCAGTTATTGCAGACACTTCACTGATCAGACAAACTTCATTGCCCTAAAATAGTTTTAACCTATTGTTATAAGTTTAACATTTTATGAAAGGTTTTATTAATAGCTTAGAGGCCATTTTCCTTCCATACTTAAACTTATTCAGCTGAGACACCCATGTTATTTTACCATGTAAAACTTGCTCTGTGGCAAGTGCCTATGTTAAAACTGTATTATCATGTAGTCTTACCCCTGCAAAGGGGCTTTCTCTAGCCATTGAAGGTGATAAAAGCATTGGGCAGAGTGGTCCACCTGTGGGGAAAAGTCCGGAATTGTGTAGTTAGAAATTAGTTCTATCTTTTGTTTGGGTAAAAATTTGCTAAGACGCTAAGTGCTGCTAGCTTTTGCACGACCTAAGAATGCATTTTTATGTGCTTTTTCCATATTAAAACATCATCCACATAAACACCTAAATATTTAACAGAATCAACCTGTTTAACTACTTGACCATCCAAGTAAACCTCCAAATTATTCTTAACATTTCTTTGTCTGTTTATTAGCATAGAATAGGACTTATTTGCATTAATTGATAATCTATTACAATTATACCGTTGGGCTACTTCATCTAGGACGAGCTGCAGTGTTTTAGTCACTTCATTAACTGATTTTCCTGTTGTATAAAGGATCGAATCATCAGCAAATAAATTGCATGAATCACTATTTACATATCGTACCAAATCATTCACGTAAATCAGGGCCAACACCGGAACCTTGAGGGACCCCTATGTTAAGTACTTGTTGATCGAATAATTTTCCATTACACATTATTATTTGTTTTCTATAACACAAATATGAAGAAAATCACCCCAGTTCATTGTCCAAGATACCATATTTTTTTAGCTTTTCCTTTAAAATATTATGATTTACAGTATCAAAACAATCTGAATATCGAGGAAACACAGCTGTAACAAGCTCATCATTTAGATTTTTGAACCAGTCGTCAGTAGCTTTATGTAAACATGGCTGAGGGGAATGATTTTTCAGGTATGCACTTTGTTCAGCGCTAATGAAGTCATGCGTTACCAAGCAATTTAGCAGTTGGAACTAAATACCTCTTTCAATGACCACCCCTACGTGACACCCAACTGAAATGGGTCTATAATTGTTCAATTGAAGTGTTGAACTTTATCCTGGTGGGCTGTGGTAACACATGACGGTTTCCAGTCATCTGGTAATACTCCTGGTGAAATGACAAGTTTAAAGTATGCGTTAAAGAAGGCCCAATATCATGGATTGAAGTCTTCTTTTTTTTGTTCAGGTAATGATGGCGAGGCTGAAGAGAAATTAAACTACATGTGAGGACACAATCGATATTCATTAAATGTAATATCCATACCCTATTGTAGCAAAGCCAACTCACTGCTTCTGTGAACAAAATCAAGTTTTTGGATTTATGTCATTTGGAGGAGTTGACAAACTGGCTCATTGAGCACATCACGCAAATTGATCAAATGTAAGAGAAATGTATAATTCTGAATTGAACCATGCCAACCATAATAGGGAACAAGCTTTACATAACTTACCCGTTTTATTTTGTTCCAAAAATGGTTATAACCATGTTGAAACTACTACAGCTGAGACTGATCTATATGATGCGTGATTCCTAATGTGTTTTGCCTGTTTAGCAGACTCTGTGGTCATATTTGTATTTGGTTGGTGGTCTGAGCCCCAGTCCAAGAATCCACGGCTCTAGACCTACTAAGCAGGTAAAATGTTTGGCGATTCAAGCAAAATAATGGTAGACGGGGTGTTTTCTCTCTTTGACGTGTATACCAGATTGAGTTGTGACTGCACAAGCCTCGGTCACTGATGATCTCAATGTCATCACACTCCACTCATCTGAATCACGGTCACTGTCATTTTTATTGGGTGCAATGCTGTCCCCTCAATCTTTGAGACGGGCAAGACATTCTTTTAGAACATCATCAGTTAAGATTATGATGGGATCATTCTCTTCGAGTATGTATTCATTGTTATCTATGATTGATAATAGTGACCGGATGAAGTGTGATTGTGTCCATCCTCTAAAAACGAGTAGCATTTGTGTCTGATTGCAAATACAGATGGCCCTCAATCAATTTATCTTGTATCTCTTCAGTTGTACGTGTGCTTGAATCAAGCAAGACGATAGTCATGGTATACATTGATAACGCCTGAGAGGTTATCACAACTTTAAGATCTTCTGTTTGCTGTCATAAGGATGCTTTTCATTTCATGTCAATGGACACATTCGAAGAATCAAGTTTTCTTTAATAGTGTGTGCTGGACTTTTTTCAGCGATAAAAAATATAAAGGCGAAATTAATTATATGTGAAAATTAAAAACATGATACATGTTTATGGTATTAAAGGGTCATGGCTATGATATGTGATATGCATAAGAAATAGGCCTTTGATATGTGATATTGAGAAGTAAAACCCTCACAGTTGTGATATATAAAACCCCTATACCTGCCCCCTTATCGGGTGGTCCGTCGTTTAATCACGTGTACATGTTTGACTTCTCCGCTTCTCCAAAACCTTCGGCAGGGTCCTGTTCAAACTTGGTAAGGGTACACCCTGGGAACGTTTCTGCCAATATGGTCACTCTCGCTTGCCTGTCAGATTTTTTATTTATTTATTTATTTTCATTTCAAAACGACACTGCCAGTCGCTTCAATATTCCTCCACAACCGCTAGAAAAAAATATGCTGATGCGTGGTGGAAATGCCCTGGTTGAATGGTCAAACAAAGATGTTCATTTGATAATGAAGCTTAAGACGACCGATTTACAAAGATTTTCAGTTTCATTTTTCCTTTTTCAAAAAATTATTTGTTTATTTATTCATTTATTTATTTATTTATTTATTTATTTATTTATTTATTTATTTATTTATTTATTTATTTATTTTTTATTTTTTTATTTTTTATATTCTTTCTGATTATTATTATTATTATCATTATTATTATTATTATTATTATTATTTTATTATTATTATTATTATTATTATTATTATTATTATTATTATTATTATTATTATTATTATTATTATTATTATCATTATTATTATTATTATTATTATTATTATTATTATTATTTGTAATTCGGGTACTTGGTTAAGGGAAACATTCCTATTGATTACTATATTCGTGAATGGGGATTGCAACGGTAGTTCACAGTTTTGATTTTCTCCAACATTGTCAAACATTCAATTGAATGTGTGAGGATGTGCCTGGGGTCAGTCCTAATGAGTTTGTTGACATTATCAATTTTTTAAATTTTCTCATATTGAAAACAAAATCCCAAAATTGTCGGGTCAATCGCTTCACAAATACACAGGCGCACTTCTGGAGACCTGACTTTGTTCAACTGGTGGTGCTGCAAGGTTTTCGGGTTTTTTTTAAAAGATCTCATGTGTGCGTCTTTTCAAAATTTTTGCCCTCTTCTGGAAAACCACATGTCGGATTCCCTTGAAACTTGGTTGGGATATACCTGGACTTGATCTGCACTAAGCTTGCTCACTACGTCATGTACATGGTTCTACAGTTTGATATCCTGAGTTTTAACAAATTATTGGATTTAGGAATTATTGGCACGGGATACATATATTGAATCTAGCACCCTTGTTAAAAAATGAGAGCAGTTCGTTTTACGTAGTTGGACTTATGTCGCAGAAATTTTATGCTGTTTTATAATGAGCGAGTATAGATTCACAAGCTTATTTCAGCACGTTCGCAAAAGATTCACTTTTTAGGTCTACAAACTATTTGAAACGATAATATAGACCCCTTTGCAGGAAGCTAATTTGTGCCAAACGATAAGATTGCTTTCATAAAATTTTATATAGCTTTGAAGTTGGTATCACGACGTCATTCAGTTTCCCCACTTTTCGAGCTCAGAAAAAGGGTTAAACGTTTGAAATATCTAAATTGATTTGATATTCCTTGAGAACAAATCTAGAGGTCCATACAATATTGAATATTGTATTTGTGTCTTTTTGCCCAGAACCACTTCCTAGTAGTAATATATATAGTTTAATGGGTCAAACGATCAATTTAGATGAACTGGACAAGGTCAGACTCGACAGTCACACATATGAAATATGGAAAGTGATCCAAAATTCTCTTATTATTACGCTAGAATTAGATTGAGTTTTATTATTATCCATTAACTTTATGAGAATATTTTCAATAACAATATCCCCCCCATGAAAAAGCCCAGTGAATAAAGTGATTCGTGGAAAGATATTCAACGAGGTAATAGTATGAACAATACGACCAAAATCAGCTTTTTTAACCGATGGTTACCATCATCATCATCATCATCATCATCATCATCATCATCATCATCATCATCATCATCATCATCATCATCATCATCATCATCATCATCATCATCATCATCATCATCATCATCACCATCACCATCATCACCATCATCATCATCATCGTCATCATCATCATCATCATCATCATCATCATCATCATCATCATTCCAATAGTAAATAAATCCGCGCCTGAGCTAGCTTCGCACAAATGTTTTTCAAGGTTTGTGTTGAGTTCGCTACCTTATATGTATTTTGAAACGGACTAAAGGGTAAACTAAAACTGCCGGTAAACTAAAACTGCCAACGGGTGCCAGTTGATTTTTTTTGTACAGTCACCAAGATCATTATGCAATAATATATATTTTTTAATTATCATACTGTTGTGTCGATTGTCGTTGTTATCATGAACATCATCTGGAACCAATGAAATAGGAATACAAACCCTCGCCTGACAGAAGCACATACCGGTATATTTTGTGTGCCATATGATTCTATTGAGCTGACTACGCACATAATTGCTGACTGCCATGTCCACTGATGATGTAATTAATTTCCCAATTTTCCTTTTTTCATGAATCATAACCTTTCAAACAGCGAATTACTGGCAAATTGAGTGCTTACTTATATTTGAAGTGAGCAAGACTTGGAAAGGTTCGTATCAGCTTACACAATGGAACTGGGTACCAGAGTAACTGACGTGATACTCTCACAGCCAACATCTATCCATAATGACACACACACTGAAACCAGCGATGTCATTATATCTATGTCTGAGGATAATTTTGATGACGAGACACCACTTCATAACATAGAAGATGAGAACCGGATTCAAGGTTGTTGCTCTGGAGGTGAGATGTTCAGAATCTTCATTCAGGTTTGTCATATAAATATTTAAAACTATCCCCACATACAAATTTATTTACACTGTACTATAAATATCTTTGACAGATCAATAATACCCGATTTGAAATAAAACTCAAATTTTAGTTCAAAATATTAAGTTACCTCGCTGCGAATACCTTTGCTAGAATTTCACAGATTTTGACTAAAGGTACAACTGAGAAACATGAAACAAAGTCTGATCATTTCTTCGGCGGCGGTCGCATTTTTTTACTTACCTGCTATTCCCTGGGCAAGTTCACAGAAACACATATGCAAAATGACTCCCGTTTCAGCACATCTCAGCAATAAATACCTCGTCAGTTTAAACGAAAATTAAATAATCATAATTTTGAGTGAGATAAAAGCACATACATTTCTGTGAAATATGCATTCTGAGTGCTTTACAATAAACCTCATGTTTACACGACAGGTATCTTTTCTATAAATCTGTTTGTTGCTGCTTAAGTTCCATTGCATATTTTGTTAAGCTTTGTTATGTACACACCTTTCTCTGGATTACAGAAGTAACGAACGGCACTATGCAACAATCCAATGAATGTCCTTGGCTCATGAAGATAAGCGTGATGTTCTTAATTCTGTTGGGACTAATTGGTCTGAACATGGCATCACGACGTGACGGCTTGTCCAAACTGTGTGCTTCAAGCAAATCTTGTGAAACATTTTTGAGACAAAACAAGAACTGGATACAAAACTATCTGCTTATGCCACTGACTTGTCTCAGCGGAATGAACATCCTGCTTATTGTATTCTACCGCGTCAAAGTGAGTATCAATCCACACGATATGTGAAATAAGACTTAAAAGGTCCAAACACAACAGAATATCTGTAAATGAGTCATATTCTGGCGTTAAAATGAGCGAGCCTTGTGGCTGATTGAAAGGCTAGAAATCGTAAAGGGGTGCATGTGCTCCCACTTAAGTTACATAATCATGTTTCATGGGGATGTTCTTCACACTATTAACTCGGGTTTATCTTTGTTCTTAGCATTTTCCAATATATCTCGGAGTAGTCAAAACATTGCTATAAAAGATGTCTAAAATACATTACATGACTACTTTTTCTTAGTGTTTTTATCTTTTTTGATAGGCTGGTTGACTGCTTAATTTTGTTTGTTTGTTTGATTTTTTTTTTCGTTTTGTTTTGTTTTTGATATTTTTTCTTTCTTTTTCTTTTTTTTCGGGGGGGGTGTCTTTTGTTTTTGTATACATTACAGCTATATTCTCACTCAAGTCGAAAAGGGGCAGGTAAATGTTAGTATTGTTTCCAAACCAATCAATGTAGAGTAAAATGCTTTTAATTGCCATACAATGCACCGAGGCTTCATGGAAAGTTGTAAATTGACAGCAAAATATGTGGTATTAGGGATTGATCTCTGATGCCAATACCTCATTGTTTGTGGCAATTATGAAGACTGTGGATTAAACATACATAAATCCTCATACCTTTCAAGCACATGTAAACGGGAACGTCAAAATGTTTATCTTTCTTTTCTATATTTCCCCCGTTGTTGCCTTGTATTCTGTTGCAGCGATATTTACCATGCTGGAAGAATCGGTATTGCTGTAACATTTGTGGCAGTGATACTCCATTGACAGAGGTCATTGAAATGATACATGAACAGTTCCCAACAGATCATGAAATGATAAAATGGATGTCTGAATCTACAACATATATACGAAAGATACAAGGCAAATTGGAAGAAGCCACGGAAATTCGATTTGGGTATATTAACGCAGGAAGCATTTTCGAGGGTTTTGGCATTCCATTTAATGCACGACGCAATGCGGTCAGAAACAGTCAAGAAAATCATGGTTTGTTAGCCGACCATGATATCATGTTTTTTCCAGTTGTATCCGGATTGTATGTGGAATTTACTGAAAGACTACTCAAAGGATATTTACAGGTTGCTGTGCATCCATCGTCCAAATGTTTTGAAGTATTTAAAAAATACACGCATAAACGAAATGGCCATTTTTATCTATCAAGCATTGAAATAAGGTCCATGATGTATGAAATACTTAAAACGCTCAGGGTGTCTACTTTTCTAACCGGTAATATCTGCGATTCTCGTTGCGGCAATGTCCTGCAGGGATTTCTTGGAAACCAGGTTGTGTTGAGCAACAAAACTGCCACAAAGTTGTCCGTGCAAAGAGATCCATTTCCCTGGTGGAGCATCTTTTCATCCTGCGTCAACTTTCCGCCTTTCTGTGGTGTTGCTGACAGCAGAAGGAAAGTTTATTTTGAGGGTGACTTTATTTTTTCATTGCGTTATCCCCAATGGCCTGCTATTGCTGAAGAATGGAAAACTCGTGTTCGTGAGTGGCCATCAAAAGAGGCTGTCAGCAAGATTGTGCAAAGCGGATGCCATCTTATCCCCAAACCGTGCAGTGAACACAAGGAGCACCAACTGCAGTGGAAATTTTCATTCTCCGCAGCGGAGACCGAGTTATCATCCCACATCCTTCCAAATGTCAGAAGCGGCTATCTTGCGCTCCGCACCTTGCACAAGGACCATCTCAAATACATCTCATCGGCTTTGAAGTCCTATCATCTCAAAATGCTTTTATTTTGGGAACTTGAGCAGGTCAAACATAAAGAAATGCGCAAGCGAAGCGCAAGTGAATGGATTCGTAGACTGCTAATCCGTTTACGCAAAAGTCTACAGCAACAACGATGTCCAAATTATTGGCTTCCGTACATAAATTTGTATGAAACTAAATTTTCCGATAAAAACTTCATGGATCTCAACGAAGCATTGGATTATATAGAAAAGGATCCAGCCTTATATCTATTAAATTGTGGTCAAAAAATGTGTGGTTATAAGTCTGAAAGATCTTGGCAACGCCTAGTGGCCTTCATACAAGCACACTGGATGCTTTTTCTAATATTAGCAGTGTTTTTGCCAATGGCTGGAGTTAAGTATGCCTGGCCTGCGTTGACAATAGCTGTAGGCAGTTTAAACACGTTAGAACCCATTATCTTCGAAGCATGTGTAATGTTCTTTATTGGTATGGCCATGATTAGCGCTGCTTCTCTTCTGTTGTGGTTAACTGTTATTCCTTTTTAGGATTAACATATCTCCCAATGCTGGACCAAGAAATACATGGCAAAGTCGTATGTAATAGCGTATACAGCCTGTGTATGAGTATATCACTGTTTCCATCTAACTTCAATTTGGATACCCGTTGAGTGAAAATTTAAGGATGTGGAATTATCCCACTGGTCAAGGTAATCTGTCTTGACATAACATTAAAACCTGTTCTCACAGTTTATGCTGTCGCTGTTATTAAGTAAATAGATAATAACGAACAAGGTGTGAAATTACAGACTGAAGCTTTACAACATTATGCAGAACTAAATGATTTTGTATATATATTAGTTAGTCCTGTCGATCATATACAAAAATTATGAATATAACCAAGGATCATTGCACCAAATCAGTTATGAAGGTATTATGTATGAAAATAATTTATCACAATGGGGCCAAATGACCAATTTTTGTTTACTGAAGAATGCATTTGGCATAATCTTCTGAACTTAAAAGTCAATCTTCATGAAACTTGGCAGAAAGTAAGATATGCTAGATGTATATAAAACTTGACCTTCAGCTGACCTTGAACACCAAAATGTAGCTGTAAACAGATTTCTATGTCAATTTCCACCCAGATATTGATACAAATACTCAAAATGTCCATTCTATTATTTTTTTAAATGAAGTCTGGGCATTATCTTGAGGAAAATATTTCGCATTTAACCAAATATTAACTGATCTAGAAAATTTTGAGTAAAGGTATTTCATCCAAATATCATTTTTTAATGGGCTCATTAAAATATGTCCATCATCAGATGCAGCAAAAAGAGAAGATGACTTGAAAAAAATTGACGTGAATTTGTGTAAGCTTAGTGAAATTATATCAATTTGACATCGGAGCCTCGTTTTCAATTTCTCAATCCAAGATGGACGCCAACAATGGGTTTATGGGCTAAGACTTCAAATAAACGTAATTTCTTTGAACCATATGGTTTTAATAAATTTTTGTAAAAACTTCTGAATGAGCATAATCATTGTCTTTCACTTATTTGATATACAGATGTATGTTTGATTTATAAAAATGGAATAAACAATTGAAAAATACCCCTTCTACATTTGTTTTATTTTGGGGCTAATTTTTGAAAAATATCTTTTTAAATGTTCTACACAGAGTGTTACAGAACTTGTTCTCTTTGCCTTTTCGCGACTTCTTGTTAAAAAACGTATCAAAAAGACGAAAAAATGCCAAAAATGACCTACCCAGTACTGGTATGGTCCATCAACATGCCAAGTTTCAGGAAGTATAGATATTGCTACCATAGGCAGCCAGTATAGAACCCAAATATGGCTATTCAATGCCCACTTTTGACTTCATTGGCCCCAGTGTGTATGTATGTCTGTATGTGTTATATATATATATATGAAAATGTAGTTTACAAGTATATGAAGTGAAACGAGTTAAAATGTTTGAGTAGTAAGATCTGAATATATCATTTATTATCATGATTCCCTATAATTTTTAGCTTAAACAGGAAGTTAAAGATTTAATAAAGGTAATGTACGTCCACATGCATGGCATAATCTGATTGGTTAAGTGAGGTCTGGTCACCAAATGAAAAGTGTTTAGAGCAGGGGAAAGTAATTCCCCTGACTGTAATAAATGGAAGGCCAGAAATGAAATCTTGGTCAGTTTCACACGAGTGGCTGGCCCGTGCATACATTTGTGTTTTTATATGCACGTTAAATTTGAAGCTTCTGTGGGCAGGTGGATGCAGATTCAGTCAAAAAATGTACGTACAATAGCCAGCAGTGCTCCATGTTGAAGGTAGTAATTCCAAGTTAAATGGTAGGTCTCTAAGTGGCCACATAATTGTATGTTGAGAGCTGTAAGAAAGCTTCATTGTAGGTCCGTAATATAATATGCCAAAATAATGAATATTTTATCCTAGCGTTATGGACGCATACATGCGTTTTATGTTGTACATAGATATGTGATTGTCTGGTTGTTGTTCTTGTTGTGTGGTCTCACAGTAAATCCCTAAATTAAGTACGCCTTTTGTTTGGCAGCTGGTGGATGCAATAATAAACATTCTAAATTCAGTTTGGCAAAATATATGTGGATTTATTTTCGTAAAATTAATTAATCAGGCTAAAGTTTTCGATATATTTTCCCTTCCCTGATACTGGGCATTGATTTTGAGTTACAGCCCATAGTGATGGCATACCAAGTGGGGCCCATACAGAGCTAAAAGACAAGACAATCATACCTGGGAGCTGTGCTTCCTGAACATTAAACAGTGAATTTATTTGTAGGTGCCTGATCAATATGTTTATGTATACAACAAAAGTTCCTCTCATTGTGTTTTGTTCAAGGCTACAACGTTACTTCTATAATTTATTTTGGTACATGGTTGGGTCTGTTTCAGCAGAAAGTTAACTGGGTCCAACATTGTAACAAAGGTTAATCTTGATAAAACTAAAATATGAGCCCCATCCCACACTGACCTTATTGTGATCTTAATCCTGTCAGGACGTATCTGTTCTTTTTAATTCCGGATTTAATTTTTATGCAATTGTCATCTAATTAGAATAGTCATATTGGTCGCCTGAAAATTTCTTACATCCAAATAAAGTGTGTGTACTCGGAGAATATATATATATATATATATATATATTTATTCATTAGGTTTATATTTTTTCTGCTGCTTGAGGCAATGTTTTGCTGAAGTCTCTTCTCAAAGCCTGTCCTGAGATAATCCCCTGCTAAATGCAAGTTCATTGGTTTCACTTACTAGTACGTCCCGTGCAGCATGAGGGTCACGAATTGGGATTATCCGAAATTAGGGGCTGGGATGATTCTTCATTCATCTGTGTATCGTGATACGTTGTTTTGTGATACATCGTGTCGATATGGTAAGGTGTATCATCATACGTATCGTTATACAAATTTTTAGATACCCACTCCCAAGAGTTCATAATATTTGTAAAAAAATGCGATCAAATAAAACTGATTTGAAACTTTTAATTTATAAAAATTCATACATTCTATATATATATATATATATATATATATATATATATATATATATATATATATATATATATATATATATATATATATATATATATATATACATGGTGTCTTTTTGTCTAGAACCACTTTCTGGTAGTCATTACCCTATTCCAAAGTTTGAAATCTCTACATTCCATTAGCTAACCTGTCACTATACATATATAAATTCATCATAAGCTTATGATAGTGCTAACTAGGTGAAATATTATGATGTATGGTTTATAACAGGCATGTGACATGGCATTTATTATTGTGAGCTCCAGGAAAACAAACAAGTGAACTGCATCGT
Source organism: Hermodice carunculata (assembly GCA_964020975.1). NCBI lineage: Eukaryota > Metazoa > Annelida > Polychaeta > Eunicida > Amphinomidae > Hermodice > Hermodice carunculata. The sequence continues at coordinate 17,975,356 of OZ026621.1, forward strand.
GATATGTATCGTGTAATAAGATCTGTATTGAGATTTACATCGACTCGTCAGAAAAGTGTATCGTCCCAGCCTTACAAGAAATGGTTATTATTTCAATAAATGTCAAAATAAGCATTGACGTGATGAGATACTGAAGCAGCAACATATCATAAATACATATACCATATTGGTGTAAAGCTGGGAAAATTATGACTGCGATGAATGTATTTAGTCAAATGATAATTCACATGCAGACCTGTGTTCAGGAATCGGATATTTTGAACGTTGCCTTGGAATGAAAGTGGCACACGAAAGAGAGAACACCATAGCAGTAGGTGTAAGTTCAAAAACCCTACTTGGGAGGGGGGCTCCCCCCCCCCCCGCCCTCATAAGGGAGGAGCTCTTGGGGAAAAAAAACACCAAAATAGTGTGTTCCGGTGAGTGTTTGGGCCAAATTTTTGTCCATAAAGCAATATCATATCCAACCCAAATTGGACAGTTGCTACATGAGTATGTCATTTATTTCAAGATATTCATGCAATAAACACGCTTTACGTGGCCGGTTGACAGCTCAGTCACCAAAAAGGTCTTTGTTTTTGATCGTTCGAAAAATATCTACTGTTCAGAAAACTTATAAAAGTTCCTTTTTTTCGAATTGTCTGGATCTACAGATGACTACATATGACAGGGAGCATATTTCTTTGTTAAGTGAGGGAAGTGGTGCCTTGATCTAGTACCTAGACACTCGCTTACCTGTCTGCCATAAACAATGTCTCCACATTGCCAAACATAATCTGAACCATTTAGCATGAAAAAGCTGCTGGAAATTCAAAATAAAAATCAAGGAGCAGCCTTTTATACAATTACATGTGTATGTCGAATATGCTTTTTAGGCCTTTTCATTTTGGAAACATTCTAGTTAATGAACAATGTTTCAACAATGTTTCAAAGGTTGAGAGGACCGGTTTAACCACCAGTTGCCTTTTGTGAGTCACAGCCTGTCGCAAGTCAAGAGTGAAATTTGTTTCTTTCTGTTGGTATTGGAAGATGAATGGTGATGCTTAGGTAACTCTCTTTGCTGTCATTGTTGGGTTTGGTATCTATGAATATGGGTCATGTTTTTTTGCACTGGTTGCTCCCAATGAAAATCACGAATAAAAAATATCGTCAGCGGATTGGCCAAAAATGAGGACTGAGTGCATGGTATGTTTCGTCAGAAAATCACATTTTCCATTCCAAGTTTATGATGGTGCATCTTGGCAAATCGGTCCACCGCAGAGTCAAAATCAATCGGGGCATCATGGTGGATGTGCACACGTGCCAGGTCTGTCAGTCGTTCTCCCATTGCACATGTCATTGTCGAGTCTCCTACGAACGCTTGCATCGCGCTCAAACTGGCAAGAAGTGACTGATATGGTGCACACAATTTTCAAAAGGGTATTGATATTTGGGAATGTTGTCTCTTAATCATGACGTCCTCTAGAACTATAGGCGCGCTGGTATTTGAGTGAATGCCCTTGTACAAGGAATATATGAATCTAGTATCCTCGCAATAAATCAGAGCAGTTCAACTTCGGTAGTTCGACTTAACTCGCAATTGGCACTGCAATGGTTAATCCGACATGACGTTAATTGTCTAATTTGCCCATGATATACATTTCGTCATGAATGTGCACTTAATATCAGTATCTAAGTATTTGAGTTCTACATAGTGTCTAAGTATAAGCTTTCAGACAAAATTGTATTATCTTTCCGTTTTATTTAAGATTTGATCATTTGAAGAGCTAAAAAAAAAAAGAAAAAAAAAGGAAAGCAAAAAACAAAAACAAAAAACCACACACACACACACACACACACACACACACACCCCCGCCAATATACCCATTTGCAGCGCAAGTCACTCTGCTATTTAATCATTAATACGAATCAATAAGAACTGCATTAATGGTGCCGGTAGCTCAGTGATATTAGGCAGGCCCCTGGGCCAGGATCATGCCCAACAAAGTGTAGAACAGCGCTTGATCATAAAAGTTATATATATTCGACATAACTCCACACACAAATTCGTAAAGAAAAAAATCGCAGTGTCAACTGTTGACCCAGTTTACTTCGGGGGTGGGGTGGGTGGGTGTCCCCAAAAGTATCCCCATGCAATTTCGATGCAATAGGCTTAGTGATTTTGGAGATTTCTTACAATCCCCCCCCCCCCAAAAAAAGAGAGAAAATGCATATAAATTTCAAAAATTATTGGAGCATGACCAATTGAACAAACATGCTAGAGACTGACCCTGGTAGATCCCCACCAAGTTTGACGAAGATCTGGCCCAGTTTTAGAGAAGCCAAAAACATGAACAGACGACGATGGACGGACCACTGGACTGATCATATTATAAGCTCAGCTGACGGACCACATAGCCGAGTTAATAAAAAAATCACTGGAGCATGACAATTTGAGTTAACTTCTTTGAAACCCAGCCATGGCACATCTGCACCTAGTTTCGAGTGGATCCTGCTAACGGTTTTGGCGAAGTTCAAAACGTGAGCAATTATACACAGCAATGAATAGGAGTTTCAGCAGTAATAGACAAGTACCCCAATTGAAAAAAAAAAATCGTTCCTTATCAGGAAACCACAGCAACACCACCTGGTGAACAATTTTGTTTGACCCTTACGCGAGGTACATTTCTTCCGGAGTTTCAGACTGATCTCAGGGACAGGTTTGGAGAGGTCGAAAATTGCAAACACACACACAATATATATATATATATATATATATATATATATATATATATATATATATATATATATATATATCTTTGTTAAGTAGTGTATGTGCGTGAAATGCGTTAGTGAATACATAGAACAAAATAAAGTCTGGCGAACTTTCATAAATTTAAATAAAATGTATATTCCACCATTTACTGAGCATTTCAGAATTAAAAGTATGTAAAGCACAAAGTGTAAATGAAAAACTTTCTTTTCAACATTTTTCATACAAAATGTATCCCTGGTATCTGTGGGCATTTTCTAGGGAAAATGTACATCTTCCTAGTGTATTTCTTTGTAAAATACCCACACCCTTGCAGAACATCAGGCAAGACCACTGGGGCGTGACTTGTGTATTAGTTATTAACAGGCCAATTAAACCATTGTTCTGGTATACTCGCACATGGGTTATTACCTGTAGGCACAGGTCACCTGCCATATGTGGTGGTCAATTTGTGACAAAAAGGGTGGCCACATCTAACAGATATCCCTGTATGCAGAGTGCTTAAGTTAATTACAATCTCAAAGTACATGTAGCTTGGCACAATGTCTTCATCCCTTCAGTAAAATGTAAATTTTGGTTAAAAACAGTCCCTGATGTTTACAATCAGCTGAGCGGAAATAGAAGCATTACATCATCCTTGTGTGAAAGCATGGTGACACGAATATATAACCAACTAGGAAAGATGATTTGCTGCATAGCAAATCAGTGTGTGTGTCTTCAAAGCATATTGGTTTGGCAATGTACAACTATTCCATAAAAAAGGAGTAGAAGTTGGAATGGCATCTCTATCTATTATAGCTTTGCAGTTATTCAAGATTTAAAATTTCTAATGGTGCTATTTATCAATTTAAATTGCTACAACTTTTATTTTTAATTCATTAGGTGATCAGGTGCCAATGGTCAACAACCCCCTAGTAGAAGTTGGAATGACATCTCTATTGTACTGTTGAAGATATTCAAGATTGAAAATTTCAAATGCCCCTAATTTGCACAATTTTAAACATCTTCATTTCTCTGTATAAAACAGTCAAACTCCTTGTTTCGAGGTACAATCATGCCAAGTTTGGACTTTGTATGTATAACAGTGTCCGAGAAAAGTGTCGGACAAATTTGCTGGTATGAAAGAAAGAAAGAAAGAAAGAAAGAAAGAAAGAAAGAAAGAAAGAAAGAAAGAAAGAAAGAAAGAAAGAAAGAAAGAAAGAAAGAAAGAAAGAAAGAAAGAAAGAAAGAAAGAAAGAAAGAAAGAAAGAAAGAAAGAAAGAAAGAAAGAAAGAAAGAAAGAAAGAAAGAAAGAAAGAAAGAATGCATGAGCAGGGATCTTGTGCATTTCCTGGACTGTGTAATTGTACATAAATAATGTAGCCCAAAATGTTTTCTTTAAGAGCCACTGAACTGACTGGTGTCCAGAAAGAAAACATTAACTTATAATTAAATTACCAAACAGACATAGCCATTCAGTCAATGCAGCCAATGTTTATATGACAAAATTAACTCATTCAGTAATAGACCCAAAGGATTATGCTATTTGCTAATTCTTTCAAATTTGCATTGCTAATACAATGTGTGAAACAAATAAAAAAGGTCAGAATATCACAAATCATGAGCAGATATTATATTCTATTATGATTGTCAGAAATTTTAAATCAGAACCCCCTAATTTGAAAGATAAGAATACTCAGTATATCCCTTTGATACAAATTTTACTGAGAGTAAATGAAGACTTCTGTCTTGAATGAGTTAAGGGATGCCGCATTTTCAAAGGGTCATTTTGATGTCACATCTTGTAAAATATATACCAGGATTATGGCTTGTTTGCAGTTTAATTGAGATGTGACACCCCTACAAAAATGTCCCACAGGTCTTACCATGTTGATAAAGGCTGTGGATTATGAGTGAAATCTATTGGGGGTAATAAAATACACATAAACTTCAGGAGGAAAGGGTAGGGTTTATTTTGATGTGGTTACACTTGCCAGGACTTTGGAATACGCTGGCCATTTGATACCAATCATTCACTGTCACTGGTCATGTGTGTTTGGTGGGGTGGCAGACACATAGCAGAGCCAGCTCCACAGTAAAATGGTGTCCTTTTAGCCGGATTATTTTGTAAAAAATCCAATTATTTGAGGCTACAAAAGTGAAAATAAAACCCATATAAATGTCTACAGCAGCACCCATGTGGACCTGTTGACAAACACCACTAATTATAGCAGCCGGGTTGAGTGGCAGGGCAAAGAGGTCAGTGATAGGCTGTTTGGCCTACCAGCACTGTGGTCACAACTAATGAGACGACCCCCAGAGCTCAAGTTAGGTGGAATGCACTGTATAGTATGTAACATATTGAAGATTTAAAACTTTAATTAGCCCTGATTTGCATAATTTTGAAAAGCATGACCTCTCATTATAAAAAGGCCAGACTTTATCTATAGAAGTATAATTGTGTCAAGTTTGGAGTTTCTACGTGTTATACTTTTCAAATGAAATGTCGGACAAATTTGCATGTAAAGAAAGAAAGAAAGAAGAAAGAAAGAAAGAAAGAAAGAAAGAAACTAGGAAAGATGATTTGCTGCATAGCAAATCAGTGTGTGTGTCTTCAAAGCATATTGGTATGGCAATGTACAACTATTCCACAAAACAGGAGTAGAAGTTGGAATGGCATCTCTATCTATTATAGCTTTGAAGCTATTCAAGATTAAAAATTTCTAATGGTACTTTTTAACATAATTTAAATTGCTACAACTTTTATTTTTAATTCATTAGGTGATCAGGTGCCAATGGTCAACAACCCCCTAGTAGAAGTTGGAATGACATCTCTAATATACAGTTGAAGATATTCAAGATTGAAATTTTCAAATTCAGAAAGAAAGAAAGGAAGAAAGAAAGAAAGAAAGAAAGAAAGAAAGAAAGAAAGAAAGAAAGAAAGAAAGAAAGAAAGAAAGAAAGAAAGAAAGAAAGAAAGAAAGAAAGAAAGAAAGAAAGAAAGAAAGAAAGAAAAGTGTGTGTTGACACACACACACTTTAATGATAGACTACATGAGCGGGAATCTTTCAGAGCATTTCCTGGACTGTGTAATTGTATATAAATAATGTAGCCCAATATGTTTTCTTAGAGAGCCACTGAACTGACTGGTGTCCAGAAAGAAAACTTTAACTTATAATTAAATTACCAAACAGACATAGATATTCAATTAGTGCAGCCAATGTTTATATGACAAAATTAACTCATTCAGTGATGAACCCAAAGGATATGCTCCTTTGCTAATTCTTTCACATTTGCATTGCTAATACAATGTGTGAAACAAATAAAAAAAGGTCAGAACATCACAAATCATGAGCAGATATTATATTTTATTACGATTGTCAGAAATTTTAAATCAGAACCCCCTAATTTAAAAGATAAGAATACTCAGTATATCCTTTTGATACAAATTTTACTGAGAGTAAATGAAGACTTCTGTCCTGAATGAGTCAAGGGATGCCTCATTTTCAAAGGGTCATTTTGATGTCACATCTTGTAAAATATATACCAGGATTATGGCTTGTTTGCAGTTTACTTGAGATGTGACACCCCTGTAAAATTTAGCAACACATTTGCTACCCCTAACTGTATATATGGAACATTTTGAAATCCCTGCCAGTGCCTGATGAGACCTAGACAGGTCGAAACACGTGGCACAGTTTCCAGTTGCCTCTTCTCGGCTACTTGCTTTGTCTAAATCACCCCTGTAAAAATGTCCCACAGGTCTTACGATGCTGATAAAGGCTGTGGATTAGGAGTGAAATCTATTGGGGTAATAAAATACACATAAACTTAAGGCCGAAAGGGTAGGGTTTATTTTGATATGGCTACACTTGCCAGGACTTTGGAATAAGCTGGCCATTTGATACCAATCATTCACTGTCACTGGTCATGTGTGTTTGGTGGGGTGGCAGACAAACAGTAGGGCCAGCTCCACAGTAAAATGGTCTCCCTTTAGCCGGATTCTCAGTGATAGACTGTTTGGCCCACTAGCACTGTGGTCACAACTAATGAGACGGCCCCCAGAGCTCAAGTTGGAATGCACTGTATAGTATATAACACATTGAAGATTTAAAACTTTAATTAGCCCTCATTTGCATAATTTTGAAAAGCATGACCTCTCATAATAAAAAGGCCAGACTTTATCAATAGAAGTATAATTGTGCCAAGTTTGGAGTTTCTACATGTTATACTTTTCAAATGAAATGTCGGACAAATTTGCATGTAAAGAAAGAAAGAAGAAAGAAAGAAAGAAATAAACAACTAGAAAAGATGATTTGCTGCATAGCAAATCAGTGTGTGTGTCTTCAAAGCATATTGGTATGGCAATGTACAACTATTCCATAACACAGGAGTACAAGTTGGAATGGCATCTCTATCTATTACAGCTTTGAAGTTATTCAAGATTTAAAATTTCTAATGGTGCTATTTAGCATAATTCAAATTGCTACAACTTTTGTTTTAGATTCATTACATGCGCAATGGTCAGGAACCCCCTAGTAGAAGTTAAACTGACATGAAGATGAACCAAATCGGATGAAAATTTACCAAGTTATGGCAAGATGAAACTTTTAAAAGGCCAAATGACCTTGACCTTTGCCCTTTCAAGGTCACGTGTTCTCATAAAAATTTGCAGTGTTGCAATACCTACAATTTGAGACTAACATGATTAGAATTGGATGGAAAATAGCCAAGTTGTGACTGGATGAAACTTTCAAAGGTTCAAATGACCTTGACATTTGACCTTTAGAGGTCACACATGAATTCTAAAATATGCAGGGTTACAATAGCTACAATTTGAGCCCAACATGATCAAAATTAGATAAAAATTGACCAAGTTATGGCTAGAAGAAGGCCACCAAGGAAAGTGGCCTTTAACCTTAAAATGACCTTTGACCTTGAGATGACCTCTACCTGGAGTGAACCTTGACCTCAAAAATGACATTTTGGCTTAAAAGTGACCTTTGACCTTGACATGACCTTTGACCTTGACATGACCTTGACATTTGAGATGACCTTTACCTTGCTATGATCGAACTCCTATACACTCGGGACCACATCTACTATAGTATATAAGATATTGAAGATTTAAAACTTTAATTAGCCCTCATTTGCATAATTTTGAAAAGCATGACCTCTCATTATAAAAAGGCCAGACTTTATCCATAGAAGTATAATTGTGCAAAGTGTGGAGTTTCTACATATAATACTTTTCAAATGAAATGTCGGACAAATTTGCCAGTAAAGAAAGAAAGAAAGAAAGAAAGAAAGAAAGAAGAAAGAAAGAAATAAAGAATTCCTAGAAAAACAGAAAAGTGTGCGTTGACACACACACTTTAATTCCTAGAAAAACAGAAAAGTGTGTGCTGACACACACACTTTAATAAAGAATTCCTAGAAAAACAGAAAAGTGTGTGCTGACACACACACTTTAATGAAAGTACATACACAGCTGTATAGTTGAAGTCCTTGCTCAGTTTGGTCCAAGCACTGTAAATTCACTTTAAAACTTTTTAACAGTGTATGAATTAGGTGGCAATGAACATTCTTTGGTTTAATTTACTCAAGACACAAAAACACCAAAACTAAAAATACAGTGAAATGGTATTATTGTACCAGGTTTAATAGGAACAATGTGTACAGAAGTGAAATCAATACTTCACATAAATGCCTGAAATGCAAAACTGCTGAAATTTATATTTGTGAAAATAAGTCCATTTACGGTACACTCCTTGAGACGCAATATTTTAAGACCACATTTAACCCTTTTCGAGTTAGACTAATATGGAGTCCCAACCTTTCCTTAATGCAGGGTAACCCCATTCCCATGTCAGTCATGCAGAAGTGCACAGTTGTAACTGTCATCTGTCTTAAGGTTTTTACTTAAAATTTCTCATCCTAGAATACATTTTTGCTGAGATATGTACACTGTGTGAAAAAAACAATTATGATGGCAAGCTGCAATCACAAGTCAATAGCTTTCCTTTTGGTGGGCGAGGCCCTATGCACCCAACCCAGGCCAATGAACGCTACTGACTCAGTCATGTTCTGACCAGGAATTGGTTAATTTCGCCCATTTCTAAGCACCCAGTGTCACGGCATGAAAGCTCCTGACTCGATATCCTGACATATCAACAGTTCTTATTCAAAATGCTTTGTGTTGACAGGAGTTTTAGCTAGGAACAGTGGGAGCAAGACAGTGTCATGGTGCCATGAATTGGATAAACCTGCCGACTTCACAATTGTTTACTTAGGTACCTAATATGCACCAAGTTCATCAACATTTGTCTTTTTTGAGGTGCAAGTTGGCATATTTACTGTTCCAAGACCAGTAAGCACACTGTGGCTCACTGGAACATAGCTACAGTGACTGTATAAAATTCAACAAAGAATCTTTTTACTTCAGGTGTTTTGACACTGGGAAATAAAATAACAAAAAAAAAAAAAAAGAAGAAAAATGCACAATATTCATACAATGCATTCATATGTACAATGTACATAAAACAACTTGCCAATTGATAATATACAGGTATAAATGTATATAAATTAGGCGGTAATGTACATGTGGATAAGTTACATTCTTACCTTCCATTTATATGACCATGGAGGCAGATGGTTTCCCTGTATACTGGTCAGACCTCATGCTGCGGTGGTGACACCTATTGTCATGCAGAGTTTTTATCTCACACTGCTAACATGAGGGCAGAGTATTGACTCGTTCTTCTCAAAAGTGAGGGAAATTATCAAATTTGCTTATGTGCCATCTTAAAAAGCCACAATTCTAACCAATTTTCTTAAAATCTGATTGGGAGAAATGTACTTTTTCCTGAAAATGAAAAGTTTCTAACCTGCCTATTTTGCAAAATGTAGAATTTTGATCCTTTTTTAAAATAACATGCAGAATAAACTTCTTTTATGGGCCAAGAACACTTTCCCACCCCAAATTAACAATATTCAATGTTTGCAAAACTTGTGGTACGTGCATATCATACCGTTATAGGTTTATCATGATTCTATGGCTGCTCCACAGTTATAATCACAATGGGTACTAGGAGTATTTGGCTTGATCAAATGTGGAAACACCTTCAACAGGACTGTACCAACATTGATACAATGTACTAACATCGATACAATGTACTAACATCGATACAATGCACTAACATCGATATAATGTACTAACATCGATACAATGGACTAAATTACCACTTTCATATTATTCACATCTAAGCAGTGATTATCCAGGTATTGACATCTTTCCATATACCATGGTGTGAGAATTCACATTGAAACAAAATTCTGCACAACAGTTCAATATATTAAAAGTGGAAGCCTGTGAATTATTAAACTATTTTGGCAACATTTATCATGCTAGAGGTTTACGATGTCTCTGCAGGTTTCCACAGAATCAAATGAACCAGTTCACATGTACGTGCATGTTTACTGCTTGGCTTCATAAATTACTTTTAAATCTGGAGATTATGAAGAAAGAGTCATCAGACTAGATGTATAATATGTCGTTAAATTAAAGATATGCAACTTGGCTCATTTTCTAATCACATATATATATCTACAGGAAAAGTAAACACCAACTTTACATTTTTTTCTTGAACCAGCAGCAGATTTCGTTAAACACTGTTGAAGTTATTTCAACCATGTCAGGTCTCCATGTGGTCTGGGATCAATTCAACACAATCCCCCACACTTACATGTGCATGTAAGTTACACCAGAGATTCTACCTTTATTGATACAAAAATATTAAATACCAGATGCCAAGTCTTTATAAAGCCTCACTGCGTCACAGTGTCTTGAAACAATTCAGGAACTGTGATGCATTGTAAAAATACAAATTCACCTCAAAAGCTACACTGACTCATAAAAATATATCAAAGTTTTCCTTGACATGGTTAAAACATATTTGAAGCTTAAAAAAATGTTTGTATCCAGATCCTTGCTGACATGTTGAGTATTAATATTGGTATTCTTCCTCAAGCAACCACTGTATGTATACTGGCAAGTATTTATGCATGTTACATACTGACCCCCTTTATTTGTAATATTCACTGTCTTGTATATCACTAAAAACCTCATCTTTCTTCATTTGTGGAGTATGCTCATAACACTGGTTCCTGCTCTAAAGTCCACCTCTCCCACACAGGTACAAGTCAGGGATATATTGATTTGTCAAAGTAAAAAATGGACAGCACACAGTCTGAGACAAAACACAATTTTGCAGTAGTACATTTTTGTTGCATCCCCATGGTATTACACACGCACCTGTGTGAAAAATGCCAATTTTACATAGTTCTTTTTATTTCCTAACAAAGATGTTCATGTTAAGGGCAGACACCAAGTCTGTAAGATTTTCAGTCAAATCAGACTCATCATCAACACACAGAATATACATGCACATGATTATCATAAACTGGTGGGCCATATAAAAAGACACATAAAGGCAAATCAAGAATCCTTCCTGATAGACCAGTCTACTTCAAAGTCTCTTTGCACATAAAAAGTTATAAAAATACAGTACTGCAACAAGTACACAGTTTGGAGGAAAGTTATAACACACAGCTATGGCATACGAAATAAAAGTGATTTCACTCCATGTTAATGGATCTTGTATATTCAACTAACATAATAATTAACTAGTTTGTCGATTCAGAAGAGTTTGTACGAGTTCAAGGTTTTTCCAACCCAACCTGACAAAACTTCAGACACACATGTAAATATATACAATGCACACGCCTTTTCTGACCATGTTTTGAATTCAACCTCAGGATATTTATCAGAACTTTTCAAGTACTTTCATATGCTACCTTGCTGCATGCATGCACACGCACACACACAAACACACACACACACAAGAACACGGCATCCTGGTGTGTCATTGTTATAAGCTTTTGCTGAATAACATTTCCTGGTAATATGCATACTCTTTCCATGTAATAGCTGCTGTGTACAGAGCAGCCTATGGACAACAGTCGCCCATGATTATGCCTTAACCGAAAACGCTAACCATGTTGTCACTGCTGTGGCAAAACACTTAAAAACAATCAGGCATTATTCTGACCACAAACATAGCAAAGTTTCCATGGTCACAGCAAAACCTTTTCTCTTTTTTTAAAAAGAAAAAAAAAACTTTTATCACAAAGGTGAATATAGTACCATGGTTACAGCAAAAGTGATTTTTTTTCAAATGAGGCAACATTGACCATAAAGGTGGCTATGTTACCACATGCTCAAAGCAAAGCAGACTTTAAACACTGCTCAAAGCAAAGCAGACTTTAAACACTGACGGGACTTTTCTAACAAATAAAGCAGTACGTAAAGAACTTCAGGGTCCTATAGACTACTATTTGACTTGAACATGTCATGTCTACCTTGTAAGTTATACATGTAAGTGAATGCAGTTTATATCAGAAGGAATCCAGCATTATATTTCGTTTTAAATTCTTTGCCAAGCCACTGTGCAACAAAACATTGCTTTTTTAAATCTGTCTACACTGTGCCAGTTTATTTTGCCAAAATATGTGCATTGTGAACAAGCTGAATGCATCATACTTCACATAAAGAAAAAAAAAAAAAAAAAAAAATCTGCAACAAATATATTTTGTTTCAGATTAGCTTGGAATACGTCAGGCAAATGTTTCCATTAACTCTTTCAGTGCCTAGTTTTGACCGAGTCAACAACTTCCCTCCACATAAATTGGGTGCACCACACCCACAGCATGCTGGAAAAATGCTGTTGACCTGTATCACTCTTAAGGTAGCAATGACTATGGGTGCTCCAAGTGTTAAAAGGTCAGAATACAAGTTTAGTGTTATTATGTCAGCATAGAGCACAGTAACTTTTGTTGAAAGTGGTCACGAGAGTCCAGTTATTTGGACATCATTTTGTGCTATAGATAACAGGACAGACACAATGATACATTAACATTTTCCTCCTTGAACTAAGACCCAGTCAACAGTTTTCCTTGACATGGTTGAATGGCTAACCTCCAACTCATGCCACGGGAAGCCTTTGGGCGCCTTTTCTTGATAAATCTCATATGCAAGGCCTCACAGAAATTGTTTTTCACTCCTGAAATAGGTCAAAAACTTTGTCAAGAACATGTGATCACCGGCCAATTTTGACCAGCTTCAACTCTTTCACTGCAAGTTTCAACTAAATCTATGTCTCTTCTTGCTATTTTGGGCCTTCTGATCACGATCACTCTTGTGGTCTCCCAACTTTCAATATGCTGGTACCTGAATGACCGGTTTACGCGAAATATGAATCCAGTATCTGTATGTCAGTTCAGAACACGTATATTTTTATCAGGATGAGCAGGCAAGTAGAGTTACACCCAAACAAAATGATGATTATGTTTCCAGTTACCTGACCTACATGTACCTGTGGGGGGAAAAAAGCACCTCCAAAACCTCTGACCTCAATTATTTTTGGAGGCGGAAAACCAATAAAAGGACAATTTTCCGGTTTTCACTAAACATGTGAAAAATAAGGCAATTTACAGGCAAAGTGACAACAAACACTGCCCATATGAAAACTATATGTTCTACCCTGTGAGTCCCACACAGGAGTCTGGTCTGTAATGTGAAGCACCACACACAGAGTAGCTTCCTTGAACCTGAACTGGGCACTAAGCTCTTGTCAAAGATGACAAAGTTCCAGTTGATGAACCAACTACACTACACTGGTGAACAGCATTCACAGTCTTAAGTCCAGGCCATGCCAATTCGGTAATTTTCTTCATTTTTCTCCTTCTCAAAGTACATGAAATCCTGAAACAACAGAAAGTCTCACTCAGCAAAATATATGTACATGTGCATGTTGTACATACTGAAAATAAGCTCCTGTGGTCCTTACATGAGAAACTAAATCCCCAAAATATCAAACTTTTTCTCATTTAAGTTTGTAAACAGGATTTACTGTTACTTTTACATAAATGTACTTATTTGGCTCAAAGCTGACACGATCATTTCAATCAATTATTTTTTGCTTTCCAGTTAAGAGGAAAATATGCCTTGCAGTGTTAAAATAGGTCATAACAGAGAGAAATGTCATGCAAAGCAAAAAACATATCTCAGTTTCTACAAGTCCATCCAAAATACCCTCCCACCAAATTGTAATGAATTAATTTAACAATTCTTGCAATAAAAATAAAATATTAAAATAACTGCCAACTGAAATTGATTTAACCTGTCAAGGTTGCTCAAAGTCAAATGTGACAGTTCCACATTAAAGCACATCATTTTCTATTCCTGTGTATTGGTCTTAGCTACAGCTTTCCATATATAGGCCAATATTATGCTATGACCTTGAGTTGACTTTCCAATGTCTGTCAAATTCAAATGCAGCACCCTAACTGCAAGTACCTGTCCTGAAATACACCATTTTCCAAGATAATATGTAATGGGTGTTGCCCAAATACCAAGTTGCGAGAGAGAGAGAGAGAGAGAGAGAGAGAGAGAGAGAGAGAGAGAGAGAGAGAGAGATGAGAGAGAGAGAGAGAGAGAGAGAGAGAGAGAGAGAGAGAGAGAGAGAGAGAGAGAGAGAGAGAGAGAGAGAGAGAGAGAGAGAGAGAGAGAGAGAGAGAGAGAGAGAGAGAGAGAGAGAGAGAGAGAGAGAGAGAGAGAGAGACACAATGTCTGGTTTGGCACCCAGACATAAATATCCAAATACCCAACAATACTATGAGCGTGTCACTATTATGTATGTAAGGGCATCTTGGAGGACTAGACAATTTTTGATAGTTACAAAAATTAGGTGAAATTGACAAAACTTTTTTCTGATGGCCATATGACCTTTCCCTAAAATATTTAGAGATATTAACATGTATATCACAAGAACATGTGGCTGTCAATTAATCTTTCTTATAACTATGAGGCACTTTAGTATCAGATTCAAGCAAACTCTGTCCTCAAATTTTCTAAGTATTGTAATAACAAACTTTTAACCTGGGCAGAAAGACATTCAGACAATACAAAAACATACAGTGTAATGCATGAAAATAGACCTGGAAAAAATGAAACAACCCCAACCCAAATGAAATTTACATTCACATGCAATGTTCATTCTGTTTTAAATTTATAACCTTTTCATGCAAAGACATCCAAGCATGAGAGTGGTTATTGATACCAGAACCAGAGGGTTAGCATTAGCAAGGGAACATCTACTTGCATGACACTGAATTCTATGTTCTGCATTTTAAAAAAGAAAATTTATGAAGAACAATCAACCATAGCTGTCCTTTACTAACATGCAAGAAAATTTGAAATGGGTATACTGTTAAAAAACAGGGTTCACGCCACAGTTAATAATTCAGTGAAAACTTAGTATTGCTTCCTTTCCAAATTAATGATACAATGCTGTATAATCATAAAATTCCCCTCCACCTCCCTACCCCATCCCAACTCCAAGGAGGTCCATTGTGCTCAAATATTACTTTCCTCATTGAAACATGATCAAAACATTTAGGCAATTTCATGCAACAAAACAAACCATTTTGGGCCAGTATGGAAAATTAAGAGCTTGGGAATATATTAAATGATTATACAGCAATTGAACAACTGCAACGCACAGGCAAAGAACAAGCTAAACAGAAGCACAAAAGACGACTGGGATGATCTGATTTGTGACTTTTTCCATTTTTCAGTTTCCAACTCCTGATTTTTTGAAATTCTGATTTCTGATAACCCATTTTCTAAACTAAGAAAAAAAAAAAAAAAACACCAAGATACTACATGGCCCTAGTTGTCCGCTTTAAGCTCATATATTGCACCAAATATCCACATGATTATCACACTATCCGTATACATTGAGGCCACATTAAGCAAAACATTCAGTCTGTCAGCTGGGTCTGTTGGTTTATATGCATACATGTATAAGCCGTAAATTGCTTTTAAATTATTTAGCCATGCATAACGTTTTATTGTTATTTCTTTTTCATATTAATAGATGTCTGAAGCCTTTAATTTGCCATTTTTTCCCTCAAATACAATTTCTTATAAATGTTCTGTTAAATACATGCCCCTGTGTTGAAGTTTTATTTTTATTTCTTTTTCATATTAATAGATGTCTGAAGCCTTTAATTTGCCATTTTTTTCCTCAAATACAATTTCTTATAAATGTTCTGTTAAATACATGCCCCTGTGTTGAAGTGCATACACTTTTATTAATTTTTGAAACAAAAACAGCATTCGTTCACTTCTTGTTCTCATGAAATGTAACACCATGAATATAAAGAAACATCAGAAATCAGGTAGCAAAATGTTAATAACTTTCCAATTTTTAACATCAAAATGTGTGATTACTATATGGTGGGTGTCCAATTCAGATCATCCCTGAAGGAAACTGACAACAAAATACTGGCTGAGTACAAGAAAATGTGTACACTGAGGAGGGATAAGTCTATTTGACAAATTGGCTTTACCGTGGACTTAAGTCACCTTCATTTACATCATGGTGACCTTGTGATCCTCTTTGTTCTGTTCCTTTTCAAAGAACATGAAATCCTGCAAGGCAAATTTTAATAAAAAAAATACCATTACAATGTGCCTGTGACATCTGCATGCACAAACAAGATATCCTGGCCGGTGTGACTTTCGAATGTTGCCTCATATTGTGACTCTGCGTCCTACTTGTAGTTGTATGCAGCACCAAACAACAAAATTATGTATGTATGTATGTATGTATGTATGCACATATATTATACATACATATACACACATACATATATATACATATATATATACATATATACATAGATAGACATACATATATATACATATATATATGCATGTACACATTAGGGCCGTTCCATTTTCAATATATATATATACATATATCCATGTACATTGTACAGCTGATGTGTGGGCATTTACACAAAGGAGTACCAAGGAGGCATCATGTTGGAAAACAGTCAGGCACTCTCTTTACCATGTGTATTTGCATGAAAAAAGAATTACATGTATACTCCATGTTCAAAATGTATTTGATGTACATGTACACATTAGGGCCGTTCCATTTTCAATATGTGCATGTACACATTAGGGCTATTCCATTTTCAATATGTACATGTACAACTTAGGGCCATTCCATGTACAAATTAGGGCGATTCCATGTACAAATTCAGGCTATTCCATTTTCAGTATGTATATGTACATTGTCACAACATAGTGCAACTCCATCAGGATGCCAGCTAAAGACTGCACAAGTCTTGTCCTAAAGTACAGGTAGTTTAAAGACCAATCAGTAACAACTTTGTTCTATCTCCTTGTGTTTACTAGTGCTAATTATTCGGATAGGACAAGTTCTTATTCTGAGTTTTAAAGTGATGCCACCAGCTTGAGTTGTTTACATATACCTGTACATGTGTTTGTATGAAAAAGTGAAACTCCATTTACAATCATTATGTATTTGTACAAATTAGGGCCACTCCATTTTCTATAATTTAACTACTAAAGGTTATTCCATTGACAATATGCCACTGTGAAAAGTAGTGTTACTCCATTTACAATATGCCAATGTGAAAAATGGGCTATTCCATTTCCAATATGCCAATGTGAAAAATAGGGCAGCTCCATTTACTCTATATAATTCAACTACTTATTTGTGCAATTCTCTGGAATGAAATCAAGTTTTTCCATTTTCAGTAAGCCTGTGTGCTTTAATTGTACAGGTAAATTTTAATCGCAGGCTGACCCATGCTGTTCAGGTTTGTAAACGAATTGTTTAACCAAACTGGACCAGCATCAAGATATATTTATCCTGGTATTAACTCCTTCAGGGCCAAGTTTTGGACTGAGTCAACAACTTTCGTCGGCGTACTTCGGGTGCATTGTGCCAGAAGTGCACTGAGGTAAAGCTGATGACCTGAACCACTATATTCTATCACATTATAAGCATGCTGGCTGGTATTGATGGAAAGGCCTTTCCACAACTGAAGAATATTGATATAGTATTCATTGGATAATTCAGAGAAGTCACTTTGAGTACTTCAACTTAAGTTACAGTTGGCAGTGGAAGATATATATTGCCCTCTCCATGCAACAACCAGGCTTTAATCTAAGGTTATTTTCAATCAATCATGTAAAAATCCTATTTCTCTTGGCTTTCAAGGAAAATGTTCCTTGCAAAGAAAACTGGAATGATATAATTCTTGCTACTTTGACACTTTGAATGTCACTTTATCGTCATGGAGCTAATGCTATGAAGTGAATTGACAGAGTGGTACTCACTATCAGGAAGACTGCCCCCAACAGAGTAGCTTTTACATTGACATCCAGGTCCATGGGGAACGTTATGCCAAAGTTGTCAGCATCTGTGAAAGCTTCTTTGACCAGTCCTGTCCACTGCTTTGTGATTCTGCCACAAGGTGTATCTCCATCTTTGGAGGTGACCTTCAAAACATAGTAAGC
Source organism: Hermodice carunculata (assembly GCA_964020975.1). NCBI lineage: Eukaryota > Metazoa > Annelida > Polychaeta > Eunicida > Amphinomidae > Hermodice > Hermodice carunculata. The sequence continues at coordinate 17,993,545 of OZ026621.1, forward strand.
TGATTTGATAAAGAAAATACATTTATCATTAGAGACATGACCACAAAATACAATCTTAACATGTGTTACATTTTCTCATCAAGTATGCATGCAGTAAGTAACTGTTGCCCGTGTTAATCCTTTTCCACCCAAATCGCCCCAAAATGGGCACATGTAAATTGTTGTGTACCTTCATGTTTTCACTTGAATTTCTCTTTACTAGAAAACATTTTTGCTGAAATTTATATGCAAGATTCATGATGGCAAGCCCTGTGTCAGTCGGTCGCTTTCCTTGGCATGGGTTGGGCACGAGCACCCAACCCATGCCAAGGAAAGCTATTGACTTGGCCATACTCTGACCAGGAATAAGTTCAATAACTTCTCTTTCCTTAATAACCATTTCTTCTGAATTTTTCCTTGTTTTTTTTGTTTTTGTTTTTATATTCATAACCGAGTTCAAAGCTTCCCTAGGCATGGATTTTGCTCTAAGCATCAAACCAATGCCATGAAAAGTTGTTCACCTAGGATAGGTAGATCTTCATATATAGGTCCCATTTACAACTTTCAGTCAAATTGTCTTTTCTTACTGTTGAAATTAGTATGTCATAATCATTGCGGCACGACATTTCATCACCAACCAGGTTTGGCCGATTTAAGGGGGCAAAAGGTATAAACACTTTCCTAATTCCTCATGCATTTATCTTTACCACATATTCCTTTTACAGGGCCCTAGCCACTCCAGCAAACCTCCCTTAATCCCCTTTTTAAATGACAAATTCATTCACCCCTATGCCCAGATGCACCTGTGTGTAAAGTTTCATTACTATAAATTGAAGCGCAAGCGAATTATAGCCCGGATACAAATAGCAACGGACCAGATACTTGATCTAGTGACCTAATTTTGTTTCATGACACACCCTCATGTGTAGATGCATCTGTATGTAAAGTTTCCCAATCGTTGATCTAAGTTACATAGTAAGGGAATTAGAGCCCGGACACAATAAGAATATGTCACTGTGACCCAGACACCTGACCTAGTGACCTACTTTTAGTATATGGCACACCTTTATGTCCAGATGTACCTATGTGTAAAGTTTTATTAATCTAAGTTGAAGGACAAGTGAATCACAGTGCAGAACCAAAATGCGGACGAATGGACAGACAGACAAAAGGACACATGGAAAAGGTGATTTCTATAACCCCCTCTTCATGTGTGTGTGTGTGGGGGGGGGGGGGGGCATGATTAAAAAGGGAGAAAAAGGAAACTGGAGATTGGTACTGTTTGCTCCTTAAAGACTATCAACACTTTCCCCGTCAAGGTCAGCACGTTACACTTTAAAATATGTGCCAAGAATGTAACATCAGACATATTTTATACAGTTTACTGCACTTTAGTTGAAAAACATTACAATTATTTCACAATTTTAGGGAATTTACATAAAAGATCAGTTGGTATGTTTACCCATTGTCATGTTAGAATTTACTACTTCATATCAGTACAAAACAGAGGTATAAATATCCATCGTTTGATACCCAATAGTTATTTTGGTATACGGTACTTAAAATCTTTTGTATTATAAAGAAAAGTAAATATGGCTTCAAGATTTAGTATTTTACATACAAATAATAAAAATCACCAGACAAAGGTTGCAAAAAGCCTAGACTTGAAAGCCTAGACTTGAAAGCGTTAATTTTGCCTTACACTTCCTAATACAGTAAACAGGACAGCTCTGGAGCTTTTCATTGTAACTGAACAGTGTGATGTGCCTTACATTACACCAGCTGCTTGTGCCATCTGGTGTTCATAAATGTTACTAAAATTGTACTGGTGTTTGCCCTGAACTTAAAATTCCCAACAATTAAAAAAAAAAGTATTTATTGTACACTCAGATACATGTGATATGTCTTCCACCTATGAACACTCATAATTACCCATCATTTGGCATTTTTAACCCCTTTTTCTAGAAAATGTCACGTGAAGGTGTTCCATTTTGTCACCAGCACTCATTGGAATTTCTATTGAGAAACAAAACATACCTTGGGCCCTCTGTGAAAATGTACCCTGCATCTTCATCCCATTATTTTTGCTGCAAAGTTTTTGTTTTTCTTCCGACAATGATTTCTTGTCCTAAAATTTTATGGGACTTCTGAGCATGATCACTTGTACTAGCAATAATTTATTGATCAGATCATTTTCAAAATTACCAAATGAAAATTCCCTATTTGAACAAGTTATGTTCATCACCTGGAATTCCACATCACCGCAAATGCTGCAGGTACAGCACGGCCCCTCGATGCGCAGAACAGTTTCTTTGGCTGCAGTCTGGATGTTGTACTTTGGTACACAGATGCTCCAGGCTTGATTAACGTAACCCACAACATTACCGGGCGGCGCCTGTACCTCTACCGTCTGAAATTACAGTGCGGCATTTCATCAACTTGTCCAGCTTCAGCTCTTGCTTTGCATGCCAGAAGCTTAAGTGTTAATTAGAAAAACATAAATATGCAGTTATTTCTTTTCTATTTTTTACTTTTTTTGTTTTTTAGAATTCATTTTATTGTAAAATCTACACCTGAAACATTCAAAAAATCTAGAAACTATGATTGCAAGCAATCACTGGGATGCCTCCCCATGACTCACTTTACCTGTAAACTGATTGACCATAATACCCATCAAATGCGAAAAATTTATTGTAGCTGCAAAGCAACCCATGAACACACTGTACGTAGCACTGAAGTAACACTGTAACAGTGGCGCGTATTCCTCATAACGCTGAAAAGTAAAATTTGAACAAAATTCCTGCAGGGACATTAAAGATACTGCCGCAGTAACAGAGTCAAATTGGCTGTCAAAGGGTGACAGAAACTGAAAATCTGCAATGATGAATATAGTGACCTGAACATCTTAGCGAATACTTTTCTATTAGAATGCACGATCTCTGTTCCAAATTTGCGAAGATCAATTCAGGGACTGTGAATATATTATCACTGGCCACATACTATCACCCAATCTGTGTCTTTCAATGCCTATCTTTCAGACAAATCCATCTAAATTATTATATGGATACAAATACTGTACGCTAAATAAAATGTATATTTTTGTGGGTGAAATGTGAAAGTTTCAACACAGTTCATCTATGCTAAGCCAAAGTCGGGGAACCATTGTGCACTGCTCAACACAACATGGCTACCTTCAAGATGATGTGTTGGCGCTGTCAAATTGACAGTTGACAAGTCAGGGTAAGGACAAAAGAGGTCACAGTGACCTGAAAAAAAACTTTTCGGCTTATCTTTGCAGCCCTGCGTGTATATACTACATGTCTGCACCAGATTTGGGAAGAATCCACACAGGCATTTTGAGTTAGACATGAGCCTGACCAAGGAAAAAATCCCCTGAAAGTATCATATAAAGTACTCATCCTCAGTGAAAAACAACATTTGAGTGGGGGAAAAATGTAACTTTCTTTAGAAGTTCAACCAGAAATCCAGGAATTTCTGTAAGTCTACGACACAAAATTCCCGGACATCCTGGAATTCCCTGAACAGGCGCATCCCTGTTGAATACACACATTGTATTGCAAGGACAAAGTCAAATTGAGTCACAGTAACCATGGTAACACACACAATAGGTCACAAAATCGGCAGTTAATCTTTGTCTTATATAATGCATCTCTGTACTAAATTTGAGAAGAATCCATCCACAAATACATTTTGTAAGTGCTTCAATGATACTGTGGTTGCAGTCAAATTGACAGTAAACAGATCCATGCAACCACATAAATATGTCAGTGACTTCAAAATCTACTCATCTAGGCTTTGTCTTACAATCCATCTCTGTTGCAAATTTGAGAAAAAAAATCCATCCATGTACTCAGACAAAATTGTAACAAAGTTCACACCAGTAGGTCACAGTGATGTGAAAATCTAATCAGCTGCCTGGTTCAATAACATGAATAATGCACCTCAGTAACAAATTTGAGAAAAACCACCATTGGCTTTTTAAAGATATCGTGGTAACAAGCATTGGCATGGACATACAGACATACATGTCTGAATGCTTGTACACACGGACAAACAGACAACCCAAAAACATAATGCCTCCCCAATTAGTGGGGCAGGCATTGAAAAAAAAGTTGCATTTTGTACATAAGAACATAAATACCAATATACATGTATATATGCAATTCAGAGTATTTTTTAACATGTGTAACGTTTACTCTGGAAAATATTAAGATCTGTTCTCCTTATAAGTAGGGCCTGTATTTTTCCGTCTTTAACGGAAGTGGAACGGAATAATGAATTTTTGTCACCTCTGAAACGGAATTTGCTGTTTTGCCTTAATGTGTTTTACATAAAAACAGAACTACTGAAACGGAACTTGGAAATTTCTGGCTGGTGAAACAGAATTTCTAGTTTTTTGAAATGGAAAAATACAGGCCCTATATAAGTCTTACACCTTCTACACTCAGTACATGTATGTTCAAAGCAAACATTTCAGCACCATCGTTTAAAACCAGTAAGTTATCATGGCAATACACAATACATACCAGGTCACCATCAATACAAAAGTAAAACTGTACTGACTACTGTAAATGTTAGTCATGTTAGAAATCTAGAGTACAGTATAAAAAGCCATGCAGAGAGAAATATTTTTATGGAGTATTGTTGGAAGAAAGGCAAATTAAAACAAAAACCCAAAACAAAAATCAAAACAAAGGTCTGATTCACCTGCATTATACATGCACAACATACTTGGAATCATTCATTCAACTATTCATTCTCTCTCTCTCTCTCTCTCTCTCTCTCTCTCTCTCTCTCTCTCTCTCTCTCTCTCTCTCTCTCTCTCTCTCTCTCTCTCTCTCTCTCTCTCTCTCTCTCTCTCTCTCTCTCTCTCTCTCTCTCTCTCTCTCTCTCTCTCTCTCTCTCTCTCTCTCTCTCTCTCTCTCTCTCTCTCGTATATACATGTTATTTCAACATCAGCACTTACATGTACATGTATTTTGTTGTCAAAACCACCTGTCCAATGCATAGAATATCCTAGCTAACCAAAACTATGGATTTTAATTGATCTAAGTATGAGTACTTTATATTACATATATTTATATTCATATAAACTCATATAACCACAATCAACACAGCTACATGTACATGGTTTGTGTGTGTGTGCCTACATCTGTTTGTTTTATTCACATATAGCATATTCAGATAAGTGTTATGTCCCTCCATGTGGCTAGCAATCTACTGAGTGTCCTTTTAAAAGTCGTTAATGACCATGAAACAAGGGTCAAGGTCACCCATTTGGCCACTGACCTTATACACTGTCAGTTGCAATTTTGTAGTTCCTTCCCAATTCATTTCTGCAATAATCAATTTAATGAATTTTGAACCCCTATGATGTTATTTCCAGGAAATAACATCCACTGGCACCACCATTACCTGAAGACCCCATATATCATAAGACTTTTGTCTGTATAATGTTCCTGTAATTGTACATGAAGACATGTCCAAAAGTTAAGATGCAATGATCATCAAACAAACAAAAAAAAATAATAAATAAAATAGAAAAAGAAATAAAAATCTTTGCTAGAAATGTATTGCCATGGTGACCTTGACAGAGTGGGTCAAGGTCACCCAAATTCTGCAATATAAAACTTTAACATATGATACATGTTTATTTAACATTTGGTAAAATTAGCCACATCAGTTTTTGAGATAATGAATTTAATAAATTTCACCAAATATTTAATGATTTTCCAATTCACCTACAGGTGTTGCCACTGGTACAGTTCTGCTTTTACATGTCAACCACTTGAGCACATAATTATATTTCCATCAATTTACATGTTGATCACTGAAAATCAAACACACCGGAAAATCTTTTCTGAGGCTAACGGAAACACTGTGGATGCAATCACACAGTGAAGTGACGGATTACGGATGGATGGATTGACATAAGTGGTCACATAACACATGTAATCTCTGTGATATAAGGTCAGCAGAGCTAAAATTTCTCAAGATCTACCTGGATCCATTGACCACAAAAGTGTGATGATCAATAGTGTTTGGCCAAAACATACCAAATGTGCTTAAATTAGGGGACTCTTGCCCCTGCCTTGTAGCCAGAGTCTGTTTTCTGGGGCATTGGCTACCTGTGGTTAACTCATTCCATACCAGTCCCTGATTTTCCATATAATTACCTAGATTTAAGACGACAATTGCATATTTAAATTCTTCACGAAAAGAGCTTTCATTCAAGTACCAACATGCCTATAGTCTTAAGTCAGTGGTTCTGGCACTGCCTGGCAAGTCATGCTGCAGCTGCCGCAAGGGCAGCTGCAGCTTGACTTGCCAGGCAGTGCCAGAAACACTGAACAATGCTTTTCACCACAGTGTGGAATGAGTTACAATTGAATCTGGATGCTGTTCTTCCATGCAGTCCTCAGACAAGGACCAGTTTACTGTAGGGTGTGAAAGGGGCACTTTTACAGAACTGGACATTTTTAGATTTGTGGCATTGTAGATCAACATACAGCGTAAAAACAGCCAAGCAGCAAATGGTGTATCAGGAAGAAGTGTTAGAAGTACAATGTAATGATGGTCACATGACCAACAACACCATCACCTGTAATGAAGCCTGCCTTCATGCACCATACAGATTTCATTTGTTTTAATTGCGTTTGCAGCTTAAGTCATGCAACCATCACCATCCCCCGTTGCCAAGATTGTCTTCATGCGGGTAAACAATTTCCCCTGTTTTAACTGGCCCGGTGCTAAATATAAGTATTTTTTTAACATCTGGTATAAACTCACAAGGATGAACCTCAAACAAATACATGTAATATGTTAATAAATTTCATACGATGTTACTGTGGGGAATGAATGAGGAAAACAGTAGAAGCAGCTGAACTAGAAGCTTCTGAACTGCCTAATGAAGCGTTAAGTCATACAGGTTCTGCACCATGACTCCGTTTTCGTATTGTTTTACCTGTAAGCAACATGGAAACCAACATGTGCTACATCGTAGTGGTCGCTCCAGACGCATGATCGTCTTGCCAAAGTTGTCAAGAATGTTTATCGTGAACGGCCTTATATCCCCACAACAATTTCTGGTTAAACATCCTGTGTCTACATCGTAGAAAAAATAAAAAAACAAAAGGCTGAGGTGGATGGTACCACAACTGGTGGACTGCGTGCAACTCTGAGGTAAAAACTTGCGTGGAAAAACCCTTGTTATCGGGCATGCAGAAGGCATTCCAGTCTGTGTTCACAATGTACATGACCATTGATCAGCTACGTGTACAGTACACATTGCATAGACCCAGACAGTACCATACAAGGGATGGGAAATATTATCCCCCCCCCCTTCCCCTTTTTTTCCTTTTTGAAAAAAAAAGGGGGGGGGCGGGAGGGTGATAATGGCTTCTGACTGTCCATATCATTGGATATCTGGCATGTACACAATACACAGGGTGTTCCCAATGTTACCACTCTATCTCTTTTTGCCTCAGTAACCATAAGCTTTCTGATGTACTGTGGTACAATGATACAAGCTACTTGAGACTGCCCTTAATACTGCCACCTAAAAAAGTCAGACATGTCAGCTGATCTACAAAGGCAGGTTTTACTCAAAGAAATACAATAAAGCACCTCTTGGGAGTGGTCTTAAAAACATATCCATCCTCTCTCAGGCAGTGGGTTTAGTATGTCCCAGACCACCGTACATAGTACAGACAGCTTTTGTAACTTATACATCATGTAGCACAACCCCTGAGTTCAGATTGTAATACATTGCCTGATGCAAGATCCCTATGTTTGAATGAGCCAGCAACCCTGTTAAATGAATCAATCCATCAATCGATACTTCCAGTCCCACTTTCAACAAGTTCAAGGTTTACAGGCATTCTCTATGGCCAGCTGAATGTAAGCCCAGAGATCAAATGTACCTCTGACCTAACCCTTAAAGTACTGACTAAAGACCGAGTCAACAGCTTTTCTCTGGACACTTTGTGTGCAATTCAGGACTTTCCCCCACAGGTGGACCACTGTGCCCAGTGATTTTCTCACCTCCAGTGCCAACAGAAAGTCCCTTTGCTGGGGTAAGGCTTAGTCTACTTCATTGTATAGCTTTAAAAAAAGCACTTGCCAGAGACCAAAGTTTATATGGTAAAATAACATGAATATCACAGCTAGACAAGTTTAAGTATGAAAAGAGAATGGCCTCTAATCTATCCCTGAAACCTTTCATAAAATGTTGAACTTATAACAATAGGTTAAGACCAATTAAGGAAGTAAAGCTTGCCTAATCAGTGACAGGTCTGCCATAACTGATACAACGGCGTTTTACTCTTTAAACAACACACTTGTATGAATGGTTATATCCCACAGAACCATATGCTTTCGCATCATAAGCACATGCTGCCAAAATGTACTCAGTTTCAAGGTTTCACAAACTACTCTGGTGATTAACCCCACAGGTGTCAGAAACCAACTGACACTTATGCATGTGTAGTGGTCAGTGCACATATACTGTATGGGGGTCTCATTAATTTTTCCTGTAAAAAGTTTCTAACATCTTCAAATTAAAATGCCTGGTACATTACCGATATTGACAGGCATACTAATAAAAAAGTTTCACAATTTATGTTAATGTTGCTATAATTACATCAAATTTACGTTGAAGATTGGTCCTTTTAGTATTACCCTATGCCCACAAGTGTTCACCGAGGCGATGCCCTCTCCAGTCAACTGGAGGTGACAAAATTCTATGCTTTGCTGGTTCTGTGAAAGAAGTCAATTGCATGTAAAATGTCCCGAGGAAAGCTGTTGACCAAGACTACTTTTGCTTCATACTAGGCTTGCTGGTATTTGAATGAAAGCTATCTTCGTGGGGAACTTGAATCTTTTAACCATTATACATGACATTGTATGTATAACAGCAATGTGAAAACGGCTACAGCCATGATCAGCACCTTGAAGGTTAATGTTCCCAGAAACCCTGCTAAAATCAGTCCTCACTTACATGTCGCTGTTCCTTTCCCACATGTGCTGTCTATCCCATTTGCCAGTCTAGCCATGATAGAATAGACTTTAATACTCTCCACCAAGTGAACGTGTGGATAGGGAGTAAGTCTACCACAATGTAGTTTATTGCTGTGAATGACAGAGTACAACTAAGTGTTTTTTTCTAGTATCCATACTGCACTGTTTCCCATTATAATATCTGGAAAATCTGTATTGTTCGTCTATTACTTATGCACATCACCACTGTAGACTGTACATATGCATCCTATATGTACCCCTTACAAATATATCTCATGTCTCAACCTTTGAAGAAAGATGGCTCCTATGAACCAATGTGATGATTTCATATTATACAGGTACATCTCATTATGGTTATCCCATATGGTAGCTTCTGTATGTATACAGTGAACTGGTGAAACCTCCCTTGAAGGACTCCCCCAGGGATGACCAAGTTATGGTCTCTCACGACAGGTAGTCTCTCATAGGAGGTATAAATCAGAAGAAATGCATTAAGCAAAGTTTCGCAAAAAGGTGGTCTCTCAAGACAGGTGGTCTCTCATTGGAATGGTCTCTCACAACAAGTTTCATTGTACATGTATCATAAGATTATTCCCCCTCCCCCCCCCCCCAAAACCAGTCAAAACTAGTTGGTGGCCAAAAATTGTCTGCTTAAGTGTTTTCAACTAATTTCAACAGTAATGAAAAACAATTTGGCTGAGAAATTGTAGATGAGATAACATGCCCCAGGTCAACAGCTTTACTTGGCATGGGTTGTGCACTGAGTTCCCATCACATGCCAAGGAAAGCTGTTGACTCAGTCTTCATTCAAGGGGGGGAAAGGGTTAAGTCTTTTCCATTTCTTTGCCATCATGCTGGCAACTTACAGGAGCTTCTATATGCATGATCACTTTTTATCTTTTGAACATGAAAACAAAGCAAATTTTAATTGTTGGAAATCCAAAAATAGATGTACAAAGTATCACAGGGTTGTCTGTGAAGCTTTAAAGCTTATCTGCACCATAAAGCTTTCAAAAATTCCATAAAGTTTTCATCATAACCATGATGATTAAAACGCTTCCAATTCAGCTATATGTTGTCAAAAAACAAGCAGCTAGGCACAGCCCAACTGCAATACCCTCGGTTAAAAAAAAAAAAAAAAAAAAACTTCTAAGTTTTCCATTAAGAAAACTCTGTATTTCTTGTAAGTACTAGATGTAGCGGTGTATTACCTCACCATCATGTAAAAACGCTTTGGTACACCTGTACATCTACAGTGAAACCTGTTTTGAGAGACCACTTTAATGAAAAACCACCTACCTTTTAAGACCATATTTCCAAAGTCCCTTTTGCTATCTTTCCCATGTTATTGGACCTCCATGGAGAGACCACCTGCTTTATGTGACCACTTTTCAGCCTATCTTAGGGGTGGTCTCTCAAAACAGGTTTCACTGTGCATGGTTCATGTCCCATGGGCAGCTTGGCAAGCCATATTTGTCAAACTTTCAATGTATCAATTTTCCGCTCTGTTAAGCACCAATAATAGCCTTAGGTCAAGAGTTGCAGTTTGCCTGTTCTTTCACTTGTCAGAACATTAATTTCCATATGCAAGTTTCATTCACCAATAACATAAAAAAACAAACCAAACACCCCTTAGTGATTGTGTTATGAGTTTTAAATTTGGACATTGAAACATAAAAAATAGCAAAGATTTGCCGTGAGGCAAACCAAGGTCAGACTAACTACAAATTTCCTGGCCCAACTGTACCTGTTCTTGTGCATTGGGCAATATATATATATATATATCTCAGCAGTTCAAGCCATTCAATGTATCAGGGTCACGTTTAACCTTTCTGTGTCTAAGACTGAACTAGCCCCTCCCCCTTGAATTTATACTTGATCAGGTACCTCTGCAGTAGAGAAGGAGTTAACCTCCCCTCCCCTGTGAATTATGTTTCATTTGACCCTTACTTCCTTGAGTTGACTGAGTTAACACTTGCCCCATTAAATAAGCACCTTCTAAAATTGACACTTAACTTTTGCCCTTTGAATAGGGGACTTTCATATTTAACTATATTTACTGCAGACCTGCTCTGGTCCCCTCAGTTGCTAGGCGACAGAACTACAGTGTGTACCTCCCTGTGATTAGGGCACCTGTACTAGTTATGTTACTTAACCATCCAGACATAACAAACTTTTGACCAAACACAAGAAATTTTCTAAATACCTTAAGCATCTTGTATGTTTTAAATATACATGTACTGAATGACTTTTCCTAAGCTTTTCTTGCCTTCTTGAGTTGTTCCTTTTATCACAATAGATCATTTGGCCCTGCTTCATACATGAATGTGCCCTCTTTCCTGTAAGTTCTTAGCTGCAATCTAGGTGGCAGCACAGGTTCCCACTTAATACGAATAGCTCCTATAGAGACTGAGTTAGCACCTTTTTTTTTAGATCAGCTGACTTCTCAATCAGCTGAGTTGTAAATTGCTAAAAACATTTTATATTTTAGCACTACTACACTTTTGAATTCAGATAAATACCCTTGTGAAAGTGCGAGTGCTCTACCACTTGGAAGTGTGTTGCAATTGGTGATTATACAATATATGCACAGGGCTCTTGTGCATGTAAGCTTAGAACATTATGCAGGTAATGTCTGCCTCTGTTTTTGGGTGGGGCAACTAAACCAATGTTAAATAGCAACCTACATAAACAAAAACAAACCTCAACCAATGACACATCTTAACACTTTGCCGGTCAGACAAGTCTATGGCAACAGGTCATGTCAAAAGTGATCTACTTCGTCCATTTCATTAAATGTTGCCCTTCAATAATTTTTTCAAAAATTTTCCATGGAATTTTCAAGGATTTACCAGGACAACATGTCAATGGTCAACAAGTTTCCTGAATGAAGCTAGCTATTGACTCAGCACCAAAACATGATCTTCACAGGGCCCAAATACCTGTACGTTACCAGTGTATACCACACTTACATGGGGTTTGTACAAGCCATAACCCCATAACCCTGAGGGTCAGATCAGAGGAATGAGTCCAATGCCAGAAATATGTGCTTAATGTGCCTAAACTATTAATTATCCCCTCTATTCTCCAGGGTATAAACTTTGCGTAACTTGCACTTGTAGGGTCAAAGAGTCAGTCTGGAGTTACTTAAAGGTTCAGGCTGAACGAGCATTTAACTCTTTGAAATCTGCACTGACAAAGGGCTGTTTATTGTACCTATAGTTACCTGGTTGATGGATTGCCAGTGTGTATTGGCATAATCAGCATTTGTGATTATCGATTGTGACTGTGTAAAATTGGCCACACATTATAGGTACACATTTACACATACATTATGTATTTCTTTCCAACATACCTTATACCAGTCTACCAAATTAGTTCTGCAACAATTACAGGGGGCCCATTTTTTTTTGGGGGGGGGGGAGGGGGTAAATGTATATTTTATATACATATATATGTGTCTATATACATAGAATAACATGCAGTTCCAAAATGGGGTACCATGGAATTGTGGTGAAATTTTGGTGAACACAAGCCAATTTGCATCAGTAAATAAATATCTTGTAGCTTCATTGTCTAACGTTAAACCTGACCAAGTGTAGTGAAAATTTTGCACTACTCTTAGCATTTAAACAAGGGTTGATTAATTATTACCCCCCCCCACACACACACACACACCCACACACACAACTTGTGACATGGGTGTGCCTGTGTTTTTCCTTTCAATGATAAAGGGTACCATTCCTTATCTTAGGCATTGCGGAAATATGTTGAGTAGGCAAAACTACTGCAGTTTTTTGTTTTGTTTTGTTTGTGGGGGGGGGGGAGGGACTAGGTGGGATGGGAGGAGATGGGCTTACTCGTATATTTGATCAAAAACTACTCCTGGAGAAAGAAACTCTGCACACTTTCAGATAGAAAACAGGGATGGAAAACACATGTTTACAGGAAGGGAAAAAAAACCTTTGAATGTCGCTTATAATCAATATATAATTATCATAATCACACCCACATGGATTATATTACTGTGCATGTTGGCTTTTTTTTCTTTGTTTTGTTTTTTTAAAGCAGATTATATTCTGCTGTCTTGCCTTCCACTTAACCCTTTCACTACCAATTTGGACAGGAATCAATTCACTGTGAATTGAAATAAAGATACTAGACTCATATTCCTTGTAAGCCAACATTTCATCAAAGTAGCAGAACAATACAGAATGTCCCCAGTTACACAAACCACAAGAGAACCAAAGAATGGCCCATATAAAATAGCTCTCCTCAGCATACTTGGGGCACAATGCACAGACAGCCTGCTGAAGAAAGCTATTGATTCTGTCACAACTAAGCAGTAAAAAAAACTGAATGACTTAGACAGACTAGTTTCTGTCCAAGACTTCCTGTGTCAGTCTTTTATGTATCAGATAATTAACACTCTGGTCAACCAACAACTGAAATGCAGCTGTTGCCATATTCCACTTACTACATAGTCTGGTTACTGAAGACTAGTCTGGTTACTTTTGGCCCTCTCAGCATAATGTACTATACATTTACTTTGTTTGACAAGTATAAATTTTGGTGGTTCAATGCATTTCTTTGCAGGAGTTTTTAATTTCGAAATTATTGATATACATACAGTTCCTCTTAAACTTGTGATATTACAAAAATATTTCATTGTGTTTTTACTTTCTCAGAGTTCTATGACATCAGCAAAAATAAGGGGACATGTAAATAAAGGCAAACTAAGTGAATTTACCCAAATGTGCCATCTAAATAGAACACATCATATCTGCTGTGTCATTTGTTAACCTGCAGTAGTGCAATACAGTGAAACCTGTTTTGACAGACCACCCCTAGAGCAGGCCAAATAGTGGTCATATAAGGCAGGTGGTCTCTCAGTGGAGGTGCAATAATATGGGAGATAGCAAAAGGGACTTTGGAAATATGGTCTTAATAGGCAGGTGGTCTTTCATTACAGTGGTCTCTAAAAACAGGTTCCACTGTATTGTTGGAGCTGCACAGCAGATAGGACATCTATTTAGATGTTCCAGTGATAGCACCCCTGCATCCAAACTGGATCCAATCCTACACTTTTTAACCCCTGAGGTCACATCACATGTTAACGTTGTCCTGGTAATTATAACACGCTTGCTGTTCCCATATGTGCAATGTAAAATTTACAACTGTGTGACTTATGGACACAAATGCAGGAGTTTGGTAAACTGTCCAGTACATGTTGGCCAGTCAGCGAGGTGAACAGGTGCCAAAAATTAAGTAGGAAGCCGTAGCAAAACATGTTAACGTTTACACTTCAAATTAAACTCCAGGAAACAAAAGTTCCTTTTCAAATGTTGAAATTTTGGATCTATGAACATGATGAAAGCTGAAGAGTACATTTACAAGATAAAAAAATAACAAACATGACTTTATTCTTGATGTTAGAGCACATAAATTAATACTTTTACTTACAGGATAAAAGAATTGCCATATACATTTTTTATTTCTTGCTTCATATATAATGTAAATTAAGTTTAATTTAGGATAAAACAAATACATATAAATGACTTCTTACTTGATGTTTAAGACACATTAATATTTCTATTTACAGGATGCAGAATAATTACATGTATGACTATAGTAGCTGATATAATGTAAACTAATATTTTAGCAGGGAAAAAATTACACATGAAAATTTAAGCTGAGTCTCTCAATTCAGTAATTTGTGCTTCAGTTTTATATTGCTACACTGAAAAGCTTCAAAAAAACAAAAAACAAAAACAAACAAAAAAACAAAAAGCAAACAAACAAAAACAAACACAAAAACAAAACAAAAAAACCCATCATACAATTGCTGCAAGGTACAGCAAAAAGTCTGGCTCTAGTAAAGTCTGGCTTTCTAGGATAATTTATAGACCACCATCATGACATATTGCCATTTAACTCTGGACAACAACAAACTGCATTGGATGCAAAATGTATACATATGTCATTCTGGTAATTCACATTAACACACGTACACGTATGTTCTGGTGAATGTCATTAACACACATACATGTACATGTATGTGCACAATTGGATGTTACCAAAGCTGCCTGCATCTGCTATAAACATTTAAAAGGAGGAACATCTTGCAAAAACACATCTCTCAAATGCAGGTCCTAAACCATGATCTATATATATGGACAGGCAAAATGAACTGACACAATTCAGCACTGCCTAATGACATGCAAGTTCAGCATGGACAGTACAGCAGAATAGACCTGGAACTCTCACATTGTATACCCTTGTACTGTGGTCTGTTTGTTGGAGTGGGATTTACGAAGAGGATACATCCCAAGTTCAAGGGATTTATCTGGAATCCTGCTTTTTTAAATCCCGGAGCTTAGCGTAGGGATTTAAAAATGCAGGATTCCAGATAAATCACGAGAACAAGGGATGTATCCTTTTTATACCATGCCTTCTTTGTTTTCATGAATATAAGTGCATTTTAAAATGTATTCACCAAAGCAAATCAGTCCTGTGTTGAAATTTAGCCACAGAAATTTAAAGCAGGGATATATGTGTAAGCAGGTGACATATATATCCCTTGAGAAAACAAAGGAGGCATGGTATAATGCGCATTATGTACTGTACATTGTAAACGTTCTTCTACTTTTGGTTTCAAATGAGAAAAAAAAACTCTTGTCAGAGCTCACTCTCTCATACTGAGCCAGCAACAATTGCCACACACTAATAATGTGCAATCACAAATGGAACACTGAAGATACATTTTTTTAACAAAGAAATTGTAATCTTTACATTTCTTAGTCCCAATTGAGGGAATCAGTACAATGTATCAGTAGCCCTGATTCCACCCACACCAATTACATCTGCACTAACCTCAGTTCTGTCCCAGATAGGACTTCCTTATTTTGGGGAAATTTTGAAATGAGACATAGCCTGGAAATAAACTTGTATGGTTTATGGCAACAGACTAAGAAAAAAAAACAAAAACAAAAACAAAAACAAAAGAAACAAAAACAAAAAAACAAAAACAAAAACAAAACAAACAAAAAAAAAACAAGAAAAAACAAAAACAAACAGCCATGGTCAATCATGCCTTAGCTTAACACAACATGGGTGTTTTACTTTAGTGTAATTCTATACAGGTATAAAAGGGCCCAAGCAGTCTCTCTAACCATTTCTGATGAGATGAGCTAATCAGCAAATGATCAAAACCAGTCAGCCTCTTGACTTAAGGGCCACTCAGCCTCTAGTCTTAGTACATTAAATGAGAATAAAGTGTGCTCTGTTTCATGTAGATAATGCAAGATGGCTTTGCAGCTTAAGTACTGTATTTATCATTTTCTGACAAACACACATGTGTGCACAGACAAGCAAATGAAGGGATACTCAAGTTAGGAACTGCATGGCCACTGATACAAGGCCTTTACACTGTATAGTGTACTCTCCTTAACTGTACCCAACCATACATGCACACATGCACGCACACATGCACACACGCACGCACACACATGTGCACACAAACACACACACACACAAATCAATTTTCACATGTATCATGTCATATGCCTTCCAGGTGTGCAGAATGTTTTAGTTATGAATACATGTAAAAGGTATTTGTCACTGTTGAGAATGGGAAATACTATTATACTGTAAATGTCTACTTGGGCTTCTCCGCGTAGGTAATGACTGAAAATCAAACTGCGGCTACACAGTGGTGTCCAGAGCCAACCAGTTTCCATGGTTACAGTGCAGCCAAACACACACCATATTTCACTCAAGTTGCCCTGGTGACAAACCAGGCTGGTGCTGATTCGTGAGTTAGTAGGCTACCCATACCTGCAAGTGTTCTAAACACACAAACAAAACTGACAAAAAGATGAAATGATGGCACCAGACAACAACAGAAGACAAAAATACACAAACAAAACGCACATTTCAGGAATCTTAATGAATCATATGGAACTATACAGGTATGTACACATCACACAAGAACGATAACAGTGAAACACAATGTGGGGTGCAGATACATGTAAATATATTTTTTTTTGGGGGGGGGGGTGCTAGAAACAGTTCAGCTCCACAACAGATCAACCACTAGCTACACACAGTGGGGTACCTTAAGGCAGCAGGGGCACCAACAGGTGTCACACCTCAGGGGCGAGCTGAGGTGGGCCACCTCTTTGCCCAAATTGTCCAATATCTTGATCTCAAATGGACGCTCTTTACCACAACAGTTCCTCGTACAGCAGTTTGTATCTGTTCATGAAGACATCATCAACACAGCAAAATAAAATTATTCACACTCAGATGGAAAGGCAAATTGAATCACTACAGTCAATATTAAGCATACAGTGAATATACATGTATTAATGATCAATACCTGGGTTCATCATTTTTTTTTTTTCTGGTGTAGTCTTCAGCTAATTTTGATATTTTACTTGACTTGCCCTTTAATCAAACTCACTTTTTTTATGTGTGCCCATTCAAATCCAATTTGTTACAGCAAAATTGGTCATCGCCCTCAGGACTTGTATAATCTGCCATGAACCTTTGTCCCTGGCTTTGATTAACTCATTCCATACTATGGTCACAGGCCTTGGTCAATGGTTCTGGCACTGCCTGGCAAGTCATGCTGCAGCTGCCCTGGTGGCAGCTGCAGCATGGCTTAGCTCTTTTCATGAAGAATTTAAATATGCAATTGTCGTCTTAAATCTAGGTAAATATACGGAAAAATCAGGGACTGGTATGGAATGAGTTAATGGACATGCCAATTGGTGTGCCCTGTTAGTCTAAAGCTCTCTCCTTACCACATCTAACAGACACTGCAATCAGGATTAACCTAATACTGTAATCGAGCTTAAATTTCTGAATCATGAGAATTCAACTTCTGTCTACGTGTGAAAACCTGATATGACAAACCCTTCTGCATAGAAGAAAGCACTTACATTCTATTACATGTTATCAAGAGAATTTAATTCAGGTTTAAACCTCAAAACCTGACATGACTCATCCTTTAGTAATGAGGCTTTAATCTTATTGGGGATTGCGTTTCTTTAGTCCGTAACACTGTTGGACACCTTTCCCTGAATCAGTGCTTAAACTTGTTGGCATATCATTACAAGAACTCTGAAGCAACTTACAGGAAGTCAGAACTTGATGTATATATAATAAGATCATAACATGTAAAGTTGCATCATTATGCTATATACACCTGACACCTTTCACAGTATAGAGAGGTCAGCCCTCCAAACTCAACAAGTACATTATATCAAGGGCTTGGTTTAACTTTAAGTTGATCATGGCATAAAACATGTAAAATTGCAGAAGACAGTGAGTTGTTCAATAAAAATGCAGGAGGTAATGTCTAAATTTTATAATTACTTAGTTCTCCATGCATGCAAATGTACACAGCATGAAAAATATGAATCTATGCCCCTGCATGTCACACATGCCAACCAGCTCATGCAGAATTAATGACGTACATGTATTTCCAAAAAAAAAAAAAAAAAATCAACTCTTTCAGTGCCAAGCATGACTTAAGTTGATCTATTTATGTCAAACTAGTCTGAATAATCACTGGGATCCCAGATTTGTATTCCTCATAAAAAGACCTCTCATTCAAGTACCAGCATGCCTATAGTTTTAGAATGAAAATCCCAGGTCAACAGCTTTTTTGGCACACATTGTATCCAATGTGTGCTGAGAAAAGCTGTTGACTCATTCCAAAATTTGGTACTGAAAGAGTTAATGAATACATGCTTTGAAGAACATTTATGTCAGTGTACAGATTAAAAACATAAAGTTGACAATCAGGATTAAATGTGTTTTTTACTCAAATATTACCAGACAATTAAGCTGAATCAAATCAAAACATTAATTACATGTCACATTCAATGCCAACTGCAATTTAAGTCAAACTGCTTATGACAAACTGAGCCTGATTATAATGAGGATGCTAGATTCACATTCCTTGTGAAAGGATCTTTCGTACAATCATCCGCATTCATATAGTTCCAGAAGACATAATGGACTGGGTCAACAGCTCTCCTCTTCACACTTTGTGTGCATTGTGCCCAAATCATGCCGAGGAAAGCTGTTGACTCTGTCAAAAAGTCTGAAAGAGTTAAAGGCCTGTGGTCTCCCATTACAATACTCTTTCAAAGGAAGGATGAGACCCACTGGTTACACATACATGTAATATAGACCATGCAGCATTCCTCCAATACATTGTGTTTAACTCTAAAAGTGCCATTTTGGACTGAGTCAACAGGTTTTCTCCACGTGCAGCAAGCGCAATGTGCCCAATGCATGCTGAGAAAAGCTGTTGTCCTGGGATATTCTCTCTAGACCTATAGGTATACTGGTACTAGAATGAAAGGTCTCATAACGAGGAATACGAATCTGAGATCCTAATGATCATTGAGACTAGTTTGACTTTAGTAGATCGAATCTAGACGTGACTGGCACTGAAAGAGTTAATAGTCATGATGGAATGATAAATTTTGGATTCAGGTCTTTTTAACTACTCATAAATTTGGGGGCTGCATCACTGTACAGTTAAGACTACTCCTGATAATTAGTTGCCACTTGGCCACTTTCTTGTCATTATGTCACTTGTCAGAGCACACCCTGAAGTGATCATCATCTTCCAATATACTTGGGGTTGATATCTTTCTGGTCCAGACAGTCAAATTTTGAAATTTTGCATTTAAAATTGATTTTATCACAACTAAGGCAACAGTGAAGGGAAACTGTAAAGAGGCAACAAGAATAAATACTTAATCAATGTACAATCTATCACAATTGTCTCCACTGAGGCCACACTTGCACTTGTTAAGTGACTATGTTATGGTTCTGGCCTTTTTTGAGGTAGACAATATTGTTAATTTATTCATCTTATTGCCTTGGGTTGTTTTTTTTGGGGGGGGCGGTGGCTTTTTTTTTTGGTTGCTGTTATTTTTTTTGAAATTCAGTTTGCTCCCACTTTAAAGCATCAAAATGGCATTTCATGACAGACCTAGAACTATGTCCAACAGGGCTTGACATTAAAATTTTTCACCATTTCGCCCTTGTCAACATTTGAAAAAAACCTGGGCAAGTCCAATTTATATGTGTCTAAAGGCTTCAAAAGTTCCACTTGTCCTGATTCCAATTTTCCTTATCCCAGGCAACCAGGCAATCCTTAATGTGAACCCCTGTTGAGACACCAAAATTATAACTCAGCTACATGTAAATGCCTAAAATTCGAACACAATGACAATTAGATTTACCAAATTTACGTTAAAAAAATGGACACTTTTGCAAGAAAATGTGGCCTTTGTCAAGAGGAACCTTATCAACAAAATTCCATCCCCTGCCTGCAACGCAGACCACACTTTGTATTCTATCTACTATGTACACCAGATATGGGGAAAAACAAGGATCCCAATAAATTCTGTTTAGCAGGCAAAGTCTATGCTCACCTTCTGCAGCCAAGAACACCCTTTGACCCATGGAGTTCTTGATCTCGTACTTATTGTTGGTTTCAAACCCAGTGAAAGCTGAAAAAAACAACCAAAACCTAATCAGTGGAGGATCATCCTTAAGGAACCAGTTTATTTTATACACAGTGAAACCTCAATGCAGTGAAAACTCATTACAATGACACTCGGATATCTGACATATTCACTTAACGATACACCTCAAAGTACATTTAGAATGTTACGTGATTCATTTATCTGTCATACTCAGTCATCTGACACATTTTCAGGGAACAGATGGTGTCATTATAGTGAGGTTTCACTGTATAATGTCATCCTCTGTTTCCTGCAAAACATGTCACACAACTGAATGTGCCAAAAAATGACTAAAATAATACAGGAATTTGACACAAAGTCCCTCAAAACTTTTTTTTCAGTGGCTATGTCAGCCATCTGAGTGTTGTTTTAATGAGGTTTACTGTAACAAGTGAAAAGACAGGGTATAATCTGGCTAATTTCCAGCACACCAAAAACCAGTCATACAAAATCTCACATTTGTCAGCGCTGGATCCTGCAATTTTAAAACAAATATTAGGGTGACACACAAGCACAAGATCTGTAACATCCGTGATTTGTCCCAGGATGCATTAACAGCACAATATCAAACTTACAAAAGCTAATCTTCATCTCTTAGAATATCCCCATGCTCAACACAATTAACAGCTGTCATCATACAGGAACCTTGGGTGTCTGCTATTTTGTATCTGTGTGGCCTTTAATCTCATCTCATTTTTATTCAATCTGTTTTTTAAGCTTGATTTTATCTGATACAAGTGCAACAGATTTGTTGCAGTGATAATCATAAGATTTCAGCGTAGAGCTTTTAATGATATATACATGTATATTAGAGTCTGACTGAGCATGCATTTTGAAACCAAACCGGGTACTCAGTGCACATTACCGATCCCGAACCCGGCACCATTCGGGTTCGGTATATGTAATTCAAACATGAAAATGTTCGACAGGGGTTTATAGCTGTTACCCTTTTGCACTGGGGCATTACTGTTGTAAATGTAATTAAGGCTATAAGTGCAGCCCATGTGACACATTAATTGCAAAGTATCGTTTGTTGCATTGCTTAAAGTGTATACAGGTACGAAAAGTAACCTCAGTGACCTTTTTGTTTAACTTTATTGCCAACATTGACAGTGATAACCGAACCCCAACGTTTAGTGACTGTAAAAGCCGAACCCGAGCTGGGCTACAGAATCCTGAAACCCAGTAAGCTCGAGTTCAGTTGTTTGGGTTCAGTCAGACTCTAATATCTATATATTTATCCTGATCATATGCACACACATATATAAAAAGGGAGTTTTTATCCTGCCCCCTTTATTTTTCCCTCTCAGTTTTACATGATCCTTTTCTCACACCACATGATTTTTCATTACTATAAATCATTTTTGCTAAGATTTGTATACAAGACCATTCATAATGTCATGTGCTGGGTCAATAACTTTCCTGGGCCACACCCACACTAAGAAAAGCTATGGAGTCAGTCTTATTATGTACATGTGACCTGAAATGCATTAATTACTTGATGATACTGTTTTCTCTGCTGTAAGCTTGTCTTAGAAGACTCACCTCAGAAGTCATTGAAATGTGGTCTTAAAACAGCTGGTTTATCATGGGTGGTATAGATAACATCAACATATGGATCAAAGTAGGCCTATCTGAACAGGTGGTCTCTCAAGAATGGCCAGTCTGTCACAAGAGTGTTTTTCAACATAAAAAACACTGCACTCAGTGCAAATATGATATAGATTCAATTAGAATTCAATTAAATCTCATCTGCAAAATTCCCACCAATAGTGAAGACTGACTCGAGCACAAAAATGTATAGAAAAAAAAACTTGTTTGCTTTTCCACACATTATGAACAAGGTCATATGAATATTGACTTATTTAGCAACGCTCCATGTAGCACAGGTGTGTACTTTATATGACCTTTTCAGTCTCTGCATGTGGTGTTTCCACCTGCACACTTGCCCCAGCTGCTTGAAGGGTGATGTAAAGATATCACTTACAGTGGTCCCTCTTTAAAGGGTGATGTAAAAATATAACTTATAGTGGCCCCTTTCAAAAGAGACCACTCTGATGAGACCACATGCCTTTCAAGACCTTGTTTACCATGTAACTTAGTGTCATCTGGTCAACATTATATGTATTTCACATCACATGCAGACTTTCTGCTCTTAACCCTTAACCCTTTTCCCCTTTAACTGGCCAAAACTGGCTGGTGGTCAAATGTCATCTGCTTCAGTGTTTTCAACTAATTTCAACAGTTATGAAAAACAATTTGACTGAGAAATGTACATGAGACTTATCAAGATCACATGCCAAGGAAAGCTGTTGACTCAGTCTTAATTCAGGGGGAAAGGGTTAAAGCACTTATTTAAGACTGAGTCAACAGCTTTCCTCAGGGCACTTTGCATGCAATGCATGCAAAGTGCCCTGAGGAAAGCTGTTGACTAAGACTACTTTGTGCTTTAGACTAGGCTTGCTGGTATTTAAATGAATGATATCTTCACGAGAAATTTGAATCTTTTAACCACTATATGTTTAACCTTTACGAGAAAACGACTATAGCCGTGATTAACACTCTACGGGTTAATATGTAACCACATTTGGATCTGTCCTGGGCATACTATATACATGTACATTAGGAGGGGCCACTATTCATGTTAATATTATGCTGTGGTTTCAGTCTTGAGAAAAAACATTCCAATGACAAACCACCTTCCTAACTTTCTGAAAATATCACATGTTAGGCACACTTTGCCCAGCACTTTTCATCTTCAATACCTCCGTTCAAGGACTGTCTATCTTGCAAGATTGTAATGTGTCCACCCCCTAGCAGTGATCTCTCAGACCAAATTTCACTGCTGTTCTCATTTCAATCTTGCTAGCTGCGCTAGAAAAATGCAAATGTACCGACACTTAATATGGGGAGTGGAACTACAGAAACCCACACACATCTACGGTTACATAATAAATGGCCTTCTACATTAGAGGTGATAAATCTGACAATGCAAGTACCAAGAATTGTTTGTTTGTTGTTGCCAACTCACAATGTACCTGCACCGCTTGCCAGGTTGGGTCGATACAGGAGGCTTATTTAACATAAGCTGCAATGACAAACACACACTTTTTCCCCCTGGTATACTGTACATACATATGCATGAACATAACCTGTTTCCCGGTGGTCAAATGTTGTCTCTTTCAATATTTTGCACAAATTTAAACAGTGAGGAAAATCCATTGGAATAAGAACTGTATATGAGCCTAATCACGATAACAAGTCAGGCCACCGGTCAACAGCTTTCTGTGAACTACATCACGCACTGAGTGCCTGATCCATGACCAGGAAAACCTTTACTTAGTCTTGAACTTACTCTTACTCCAAGGGGAAAAAAAAGATTTTTTTCTTCTTCTTTCTTATTCCTTACAATACCAACCTTCTCACCAACTTATTTATTCAAAGTCTGTACAAAATTTACCTTTCTCCCCGTCTCTTGTATGCATGTTTTTATAAGGCGCCTCAGACAACAGCTTAGTCATTACAGTAGGTCACAAAAGCTCCATTTCACAAACTACATGTATATCAAATTTTCCCCGCAATTAACATGCATGATACATGTACACTTACAGACCTGCCAAACCCGACCCCCACCCCCACCCCCAAAAAATACAAACTATGGTCTCCAAAAGTCTAAAATGGGCCTGGAAAGTATGTAATGTTCAGTTCATGCTTCATGAGAGTTACATGTGTTTCAAACTGCATAGGAATTTTTCACATGTAAATTATATTTATTTGTTGAAAAATGTCTCAAAAATGTCTCCATGAGATTTTCACTTTATGAATAAATCAAAACGGAAACTGTATTGCCAAAAAAAAAAAAAAGCCTGCATTTTGAATTTCTACAGATGTCACAACATGACTATTGGTAAGCATTTCACTATAATTCTTTTATCTTATTGCACTACACTTGTACTTAGTGCTTGAAGGCTCATATATTGCTGGCAGGAACAAAGTTACGAGTTTTGTATTAAATCTTACAGGTGTGCGATAGAGCCAAAGTGTACATGGTAAGACTAAATCTTACAAGTTGGCAGCTCTGCACTTAGATAAGACTTACATGTGCATAGTCGACATATTTGACACAGAAGCATTCTCAGTCATTTGGGTGTGTTTGGGTGGGGCCTTGGATGCAACGTATTGAGCACAAGAAGCATACACACATTCCATTAATTTCATGCAGGTCTACATGTACCATAGATAAACGATGGACTCCAACAGCACAAAGCACACTGTCTGAGAAGACACATGGTTAAATATGAATTCTGTCACAGTACATGTTATTGGGTAATTTCATTGTTGAAAGACCATGGATAACTTCAAAACTCACCACAATTTGCCGTGGTGAGCTCACCCGTCAAACCAGAAGCAGGCCGGCACTACTTTCCCGCTGCTATATTATATGCAAATGTTGTCTGCTCTGTACAGCATTTGTGGTGTAGTAACTTATTAGTCATGGCTTTATCACACTTTAAATCATTATGATCTTCGCAACAATATTTGGACTTCGAAAGGTATGAATTCTGTGTGAATCAACAACTTTTCCTATAATAGCGTGGGATGTGAAGAGGGTTGAAGGTCAGCAGAGAAACTGCTCACAGAAGGGCACCGGCAGTCTGTGTGCCACCCTCGCTTTGCTTGGGTGGGACTATCGGCAGCGCATGCCCATCTATCCAGTTTCACCACTACTCACCTCCATCCCTCCTGGGATCCCTAAATAATCCTGCATTCTACAAATAACATTTGAAAGGTATACACTGAGTTGAACTGAATACAATTCAAGTCATTCCGATGAACAGATTGCAACATTCATGCACACATGTACATACACTATCAATAATGCATACAGGTTTGCAATACATAACAGTTTGGCAAAATTAGAATCAATAAATGCCTATAAATTTCCTTGACACAAATTCACTTAATGCTTGGGTATAAAACCTAATGAGTATATGCAATGAAAGAACATTAAAAAATGCTGAAAATCATACAGGCTTCCTCAATTCATGCATTGACTTGACAAGTAACATGGTGTATACATTAAATGATAAGAGTTGACACTGTAATGTTTACAAAAGAGGTTATTAGTAAACACATGGTAGCATTATGTACATGATAATTATAGCATGTTTCATCAAGGTCTGACAGTCTTATTTGTATGTGGCTAACAGGAAGTCAAACTAACATCACAATTATTAAGAAATTTTGAAATAAACTAACGACTCATGGGTTCATGTATTTGTACACATGAAGTGCCTGTAATTCACACTCTGCCATGCAGAATGCACAGTTCTCAAGCTATATACAGTAAAACCTCCGTAAAGTGGGCACCCTTAGGACCGGAGCAAAATGCCCACTTCAGGGAGGTGCCCACTTTACAGAGGGGCAGCCATTTTGGGTTGTGTGGATTGGCAACAAAATAACGGAGAGGCTATACATTTGAAGCGGGAATCCATGGAGCACAACCTAGTCGCCATGTTAACCAAAGCTTTTTAAATCTATATGCCCATTGTTTTTATCCCATGTTTTGGGCTGATCCACCATGTGTTCTTAGTTTTTGTATAAACATAAGCCATCCTGGGTATTTTTACTGTATTTTGAATTGTACACGTATGCAATTATTTGTATGTATTTTCTCTTATTTTCACCGTCACCGGAGGTTCAATAAAACCATTATTGTGCATGCATACACATCTGCACGCATATTTATATACATGTATCTTAATCCCACATGAAATCAATGAGAAAGCAGTTTTTCCAACATTTTGCCTTCATTTCTTGAAAAAACCAATTAAATATCAACTACATTTACTATGTAGATAAATAAAGTCCAGAACAGGTCCTGGCTCAATGATTACCAGCAGGCACATCAAAGTATCAAACTGCAAGGTTAATACTGAGCTGACACTCCTCCACACACCAACTTGCTTTCAACTTTCAGTAGCGTCAATTGTTCTCTCCACTCTGATACCTTAATCCACTACAGTTAATCCACAAAGCTGTCAAAAGTCAATGTGGACTAGAAACAACTGTTATGCTTTGATGCTTTGTTGATACTGGCCAATACATGTACTGTACTCTGTTATGATAGGGGGATTACATTAGGTGGTCCGTACTGATAGAAAAATTACAGTTAAAGAATTAAAAGTTAATGGTGGCAAGTCCTGATGCAAAAAATAACACTTTTACAAAGTAAAATATTTATTGAACAAAATAATAGTGCCCACTTTAACAGACTTTGGCACATGTTTAGGGTGCCCAATGCCCAGATTAGGGAAGTGCCCACTTTAGAGAGGTGGCTTTATAATGTAGTCAATAGGAAAAATGAAACGGGACTTATAAAGAAAAGTGCCCACTATAAGGAAGTGCCCACTTTGGAGAGGTGCCCACATATGGAGGTTTTATTGTATATATATATATATATATATATATATATATATATATATATATATATATATATACATATATATATATATATATATATATATATATATATATACATATATATATATATATATATATATATATATATATATATATATATATATATATATATATATATATATATATATATATATGCTTGCCTGCAGTATTCGATAATCTGTTTAATCATCATGACCACAGTCTTTCAGAGAATCATCACATTTAAAAAGACATTTTAAAAATCACAATCTTTTGAACTGTTGAATGACTCTGAAGAGTCCAGGAAATCAGGAGTAAAATGTGCTCACCAAAATCAGCAACAGTTATCAAGACATGATAATACTGGCTCCATGCACATAGCGCTCAAATTATGGGGTCAGATTCAGTTCCATGCAATTGGTTCAACTATCAAAAAACCGTGCTTATGACATGCCTTTTCAATACCATATATACCTGGTGCACACAATTCATAATTATGGCTTTACTGAAAGAATCCCATTTTCATTTCACAATTCTGTTCACAACTTCTTTGAAACTATTCTCCAATAAAATATTGCAAGTGCTGAACAAGCATTACCACCATGGTCACAAACAGATACACCAGCTCTCCTGCACTTTATCAAACATAACATGTATCACAAATGTGTCCAAGTTTCTTCATATAACGCTTGTATACCAATACCCCCAAACACCAGAGACCAGTGCTTTAAACGTCATGCCCACATTCACAAAAATTCTGGAAAAAAGAGTGTCAGAGAATTTTGTCCTTGAAAAGAAAAATTAAAGAACCAAAACAAACAACAACAAAAAAATATGAAATAAATTTCTGTGTATTGAGTGGCTCCACCTGGTGACGATGTCAGGAACTGAGCTTGCTTGGAAGAGCTATTGAGCTGTCCCCAGACCTGAAGGCTTGAAACATGCTAATTTCATTGAGACAATGTTAGTACAAGAGTGACACAAAGAGAAAGATGCATAGTATGGTGACTAGAACAGAAACATTTCCTGCATTTCTTGACCAATCGTGATCTTACCAACTGATGCCCAAGAAGCAATGTAGAAGTTTGAGAAAATACATCTTACTGATATTTACATACACGCATGTATAACATGTATAAAGATGATAAATGTGTTTAAGATATGTATAACATGTATAAAGACGATAAATGTGTATAAGATATGTATAACATGTATAAAGATGATAAATGAGTATAAGATATGTACAATATGTATAAAGACGATAAATGTGTATAAGATATGTATAACATGTATAAAGATGATTAATGTGTATAAGACATGTAAAACATGTATACAGATGATAAATGTGTATAAGACATGTATAACATGTATAAAGATGATAAATGTGTATAAGATATGTATAACATGTATAAAGATGATAAATGTGCATAAGATATGTAAAACATGTATAAAGATGATAAATGTGTATAGGACATGTATAACATGTATAAAGATGATAAATGTGTATAACATAATAATATACTTCAATATAAATTAGAAATTTAAGAAAATATATGGCACTATAGATAATGATTAATACCAATGAGTAGATTAATCACTGAATAAATTACATTTATAAACATGATAAAGAAGCATAAGGCATGAATTCTTTTAAATTAAAATACATTTTGATGTTATATTTCCATTCACTCTGTTTTGGTAGATTACATTGGTTTGTTTTTTTGTTTTTTTTTTTTGGGGGGGGGTTGTTTTTTTTACTGTGGCCAGAGACCACCCTCTCCAACTTATCTGCCATGAGACACCACTTAACCCTTTCAGTGCCAACTTTTCCATTGAGTCCACAGCTTTCCTTGGCACGTTTTGGTTGCATTGTACACAAAACACGCCAAGTAAAGCTGTTGACTCTGGCCATTATACTTTATGGGACTATAGCATGCTGGTATTTTGAATGAAAGGCATTTTTACAAAGAATATTAATGCAGTATCCGTTTAATAATTAATGCAGAGAAGTTTTGATGAAGTACTTTGAATTGAGTCACGGGACTTTGGCAGTGAAAGAGTTTAGACAGTAGGGTGACCTCTTGTGACAGGTTGAGAATTTGCTAATTGTCTTACATAAGAGGGTGGTCCCTCACATATGAGGATCACAGGAGATTTAAACAAACTAATTATACAAGTGTACACACAGGCTTAGATTGTTCAACACTGTCTCTGTGCAAAAAAAAGGTACTGACTGCCTCTCCTCCTCCTATGCACACCTGTACTGACTTGTGCATGATGTGGGATCACACTCGATATCAAGTATGGCCTTTCACGGACAAAATGTATCATGGCAGTGGCAAAATACATGTACAGCAGTACCTGCTATTTCAAACCACCTGTGCCGCCAACCAACAATGGTCACATATAAAGCAGACCTGTGTCTTTTATGGCAGCTAAGTTTTACTCTCTCCGTGCCAGCTGTGGATAAAGTTGAATTACTTATACATGTACTTAACTGAGCACTCTAAGTTATCATAATGGTGCTAAATTCATGTTCCTTGTAAAAAGACTGTTTATTCAAGTGCCAGCATGCCTGTAGTAACATTATCATTGTCCAGGTCAACAGCTTTCCTTGTCGTGCTTTGGGCACACTGGATCTAAAGCACGCTAAGGAGAGTGTTGACTCAGCCCAAAATGTGGTACTGAAAGAGCTAAGAAAGAAATAAGACCATGGTATCATGAAAGGGTGCTCTCAGAACGATGTGGGGGTCTTTTACAAAGAGGTGATCTTCTTAGCAGGCACCACCATACACGGAATCAAAATACGAGTTAAAAAATCATATCAAGTGCCATCTGATACACATTATGATGAAACACTATTATGCACTTTTCATCAATGCTTTCATACACCTAGTCATCGACGGCCTTGAGACTCTTTCTCTGTCTGTCATGCCATGGAGCAGAACCAACATGAATGGATCAATTATCAACATGTATAACAAGAGCACAATGTTTTGCCAAGAATCAATATAGGCCACTAGAGGAGGTGAAGGCAGAGACAATGTATTTAATTGCATTAGCTGCATGGTCTAGACTGGTTTTAACCCTCAATGTGCTACTATGCAGAGGGAGTCACTAGGTTTTTTTTTGTTTTTTTTTTAAATTTCCTTTTTTTTGGGGGGGGGGGCACACTTGGAGCAATCTGCACTCCAGTTGTGCACAGGAGAGCTTCTGCCCTAAACCAGTTTTTTTTTCTCTCAGTTTCTTTTTTCTTTTTTTTTTTTTTTTGACTGGGCATGGTGCCACTTAAATGACAGGCCCTTGCATGAATAAGTACGGTAATGAAAACCTGGCAAGACTAGTGACCATAAACCCTAGGAACAGGTGAACAGATAGACTGGTTTTGAATCTACACAACAGTCAGTGGTAATTGCATCAGTAATTTGAATGAGGAATTTAAAAAAAAAAAGGAAATAAACAAACAAACAAAATTGTAGCCTTGACTAGTACTGAAACGGTTAAAAATGTAAATAAAAAAGTACATGTACACATGCGGATAACACAGATACATTTAATTAAGATGATAAATGTAGGTGTGTAAGTCACGCAGGGTGACATCATGGATCGTGTAGACTACAAGAAACTGTAATCTTGATCATCATATTCATGACCTGCAGATTATGCGTGATGTGAGCCCTTCAGCTGTTCATATATATATATATATATATATATATATATTCTCCAACCAAACAAAAATAATATACTTCACTTGTCTTTCCTCCATGAAAGAAAAAAAAAAAAATCTCCTCCATGAAGTACAAGATTCGACGCTTAAACATGACAACGGTGGCAGTCACATGAACACTGTTGCCAGTGTGAGTTAAAACAGTATCATACAAATACAGTGCCTGATATTTGCATGATCACGCATGGCCTGCCAAGTGCTTTCCTAAGTTAACACAGGTAGAAATTTTAGACGTCGCATGCAAATTTCCATTCATTAGCCACATTTTGGCTTATGAAACTTGGTGGGGCTGTTCTACTTCATTGTATGTTCAGACAAAACTACAAACATGTACATGTATATCAAAGCTTGTAATAGGTCATAACTGTTTTGCCAATATAAATACTTTTAACAGTACTAATAAGACCTCGCTGCACCTATCATGCAATAAATTATAACATTAGCATAAACCTTATAACATAAAAACTCTAGTTTCATTGTTTCCCATCATCCTCACAAATGTGTTGTTTTGACCCTCTGCCTCTATCCCTTCCCTGGATAAAATTGGACTCTGTCAAATTGTAGATATTTAATGGGATATTGTTCACCAGATCTTCAAGAGTCTTTTTAGTATACATACATGTACCTTTGTTCACACTGTTCAACTCTCGGTAAATGCAATTTTGTAAAATACTAGTTTTACAATTACCTTCCAGCAGCTCCACCTGTTGGTGCACCAACAGCTGATCCACTTGTGTGAGGTACTCCAGGCCAGGGGGGCAGTTGCTGTGTACTGCTGTTGGGGCCTGCATCCATCCTGCACCTACTGTACAGATAACAATAATAACATACTGTAGTTGAGGAGACAGAAAAAAATTACATGACATTAACTTTAATGGAGCACACCCACCCATCCATGAGTTACTTTGCAGACTGAGTTCCATGGGGCATCAGCTTTCTTTGCATGAACTTGGCCAATCAACACTGCAACCATGCGAAAGAAAGTTGCTGGCCTTGGCAAGTTATCTTGCAAGTCTCATCCACAATTCTTGTTCAAATCGTTCTTCAACATAGTTGAATTTAAGTACAAAACACTGAAGCAGACGATATGCAGCCGTCAGCCACTTTTGGCCAGCTCAGAGAAGAAATGGTACACGTATAACCTACAGGGCTAGATTTTAAGAATTTTATAAAGGGGTTAGATAGACCACCATAACCTCACGTATGGTGGTCTGCCAAAGAATCTGGTGGGCACAGGTTGATATAACAAGTTAGTTAAATGCAGGCTCACTATTCTTTGCGTTTTCTGATTGGTTGAAATTGCGCACAAGATGGATTACGACGGGAAAAATTAAGATAGACCAATGGTACATTCCAATCGTAATTACGTGCAGGATGGCTTTTGACACTGACAGTAAATGGAAATGGTAAAAACAGCTCTTCCAGTCGCCAATGCTTGTAAACCAAGGAACTGAGGGGGTCAACAATGCTTGCAGGTGGGGGGCGGGGAAAGATTGGTGGTGAAATGGACAGCCACAGCAGACTTTCCTCGGTGTCATCTCAAAATTGGGGGGGGGGGGGGGGGGGGGTCACGGGACACCTGCCAAAATCGAGCCCTGACTTGGGCTTTGCTGAGCCTCTCAAAAAATTAAAGATTAAAAACAGTACGTTACCTCTGCCTATTAATCCAGGCAACAGGTACATGTAAAATAATCCATATAACGTGACAGTATGTCTGACCAGGAAAGTTGACCATTCTATAAGAACAACAATTTGACAAAGGAATTATCTGACTTACCTCCTGGTTGATTTGTGACTGGGTTTGCCATTCTTTCTTCGTTTGCTTTACAATTCACCTGAAACGTAAAATGGTAAATTCTAGAAAAAGATGTATATATGTATAAAATAGAACTTTAACTTAAGGTTTGTATACAGGCTTTTATGTCTAGCATTGATCAGCATTTGGTGCACTGCACTGCTCTAAAAGCATTTGTGTGGTTGGCCACCAGAGGGCAGCACTGGTGATCTGGTGATGCTGGGCCACACACAATCATCCCATGACACGAAAGTTGGTCTGTACATTTTCGACAATATTCAAGTTTACAGAAGTGTTATAGGGCTCGAATGATTGACTTATATATCGATATGGAAAGGTGTATCATGATATATATCATAATGGAAAATTTTAGACACCACCACGAAAAATTCAAATACTTTTCTTGACGTCATCAAATGGAACTGATGGGAATATTTGAATGCATATTTCCATACATTTGATAAATATATTGATTCCCAGTAACATGTTGATAGTGAAAACTAGGTGATATATTATGTTATAGGGTTTATCATAGGGAAGTGACACAGTGCATGTATCTATTAATTTTTTTTGTGTGATCCCCAATAAAACAGGCAAGTGAACTGTATTGTGATAGGTGATGAATCATGACATCTGTATTAAGATATGTATCAAATTATGAAAAGTGTATTTTTCCAGCCCTGTCATTGATAAAAGGCTATTTTGATACATTGAAAACTCGTTTTGTTGACTTCATCTCTTCCCTAAAAAATGTGTCAGAAAACAGAATATGTCAGATAAATGAGTCAAATAACAAAGAAAATAAACCTCTTCCCATGAAAAATTGTGTCATTATATTGAATATGTCGGATATCTGAGTGTCGTTATGAGGTTTCACTCAATCAGGTTTGTACTCAATTTACTTCCATTTGCATTACTTTGGTCTTTGACTCAGACACTGTACACATAGTTTCTCAGTTAGCACTGAGAGACCTAATACTAATGTTTCAGGATGCAACATTTTCTTGTTTAACAAGAAAATATCAAGTGTCACAAAATTGCGCCTGTCTCTTTTTTCATCCAGGATGGTACACATGTAGGTTCCATCATGATGTTATCCAGAATGGTACACATGTAGGTTCCATCATGATGTTATCCAGAAGGTACACATGTAGGTTCCATCATGATGTTATCCAGAAGGTACACATGTAGGTTCCATCATGATGTCATCCAGAAGGTACACATGTAGGTTCCATCATGATGTTATCCAGAAGGTATACATGTAGGTTCTATCATGATGTTATCCAGAAGGTATACATGTAGGTTCTATCATGATGTTATCCAGAAGGAACACATGCAGGTTCCATCATGATGTTATCCAGAAGGTATACATGTAGGTTCTATCATGATGTTATCCAGAAGGTATACATGTAGGTTCTATCATGATGTTATCCAGAAGGAACACATGCAGGTTCCATCATGATGTTATCAAGAAGGTATACATGCAGGTTCCATCATGATGTTATCCAGAAGGTACACAAAGTGTGGGGTTGGTGACAATACTGTGAGTTCTACAACCTTCAATTCACTTACTTGGGAAAACTGGACTAATATCTTAAAATCCATTTATATAACTTGCAATAATACAACTTATTGTGGGCTTTCATATTTTGGAACAAGCACTCAGTTATTACCCTTTAAGAATATCTTTATCATGCTTGAGTTCTGTAAATATGATTTTTTAAAACCAATATTTTTTTTTTTTTGATATCACGAGAGAATTATACTGAATTCATACTTTTCTGTTGTGGGATACTCGGATAAAATTGTTTTAAAATAATTTCATTGTTTTTGTTAATGATTTGTTCAACATTATCTGTCCACCTTTTAACTTCAATATATCTCTACTTTTGCCACAGTCTTTATGCAGAAGTTACTAAACATGACTTCAGAACAGTGGGTCCTCAATTCATTGAAAATATTTTATATTTTGCCAATAGGCAATTCCACACTGCTGTACATAACTTCAGAGACTTTGGCCTAACTCCATAAAATAACACAGAGCTACAAGAATCTACATGTAATTCTTATTCATGAGTCACAAGTAGTATGATGTATGAAGTACACATATCCATGTTCATACATGTATCAGCTGCTGATCAATCATTAAAATAATCTTGAGCCAATAGGTCTGTGTCAAATTCATATAGAATACACGTTACATACATAAATGTGACTTCACTTTCTCAACACTGTCATTTCATTCTAAAAACCCTGTGAATCAGGTGAACTTCATCTAACCTCTTTTAAAATCTTATGTGTCAGTGGTATCAATGGAGAGTCACTTTAATAAGACAGCTGGGTTATATCCAGGTTGTTTTCATAAATAACATGAATAAATGAAAGGACATTTATCATGGTGTTGTTGGTCATCCACCTGTGAGGAGAACAGGTTCACAGGTTTTCAGTGAGAAATTTATATGCAAATATAGCAAATTCCTCTGTAATTTATCATAGCTTTAATTTGTATTAAGAGACCTGTATTGGATAGGACTCAACAAATTCAATATCTGCTTTCACAAAGGATGATCTGTAGTGGACCAAATTTCATTTAAAATGTAAGAACAATTCATACAGCTGACAAGTTTATTTTCATATGTAAGTACATGCGACATAATGTCTGCCCATCCACCCATGTAAATATATAAAAACATGTATATACACACAATATACATTATGTACCTGTTGACATGTTGTATACTTTCCTATTATAATGGGTCACCAAAGACCTTTAACGAGTACATTCTCATATAAAATTTGGAGTCTTTTCAGTTGCTTATGCCTATTTGCATTTAAATCTATCAGGAATAGTTGCCTATTAAAAGTGAATAATTTTAAAGACTTAAATTAATATTAACTTAAAATAGACCTTGATCCACAGGATATTTTGAAAAGTTCCATCAGGATGCATAATATAGTTTTCAGTTCTTAGCATGCACTGTACACAAATCCAGGAGGAAGTACAGTGAAACCTGTTTTGAGAGACCACCCGTAGAGCAGGCCCAAATAGTGGTCATATATGGCAGGTGGTCTCTCAATGGAGGTGCATTAACATGGGTGAGAGAGCAAAAGGGACTTTGGAAATATGGTCTTAAAAGGCAGGTGGTCTTTCATTACAGTGGTCTCTAAAAACAGGTTTCACTGTACACATGTTTAAAATATTTATGGATCAAAGTCTAATTTCTTGTGCTAAACTGAATGAAGAAAACTTTTACAGCATGTCAAATCGTACAAAGGAATATGTTTTTGTTTGCTTGCAAAATTTTTCATTGTACACTGGTCCCTAAACCACTTATATTTGGAAATGCCATTTTGAGTTAGTCGTTGTTGGACGTACATGTATGTGTGTCAGACACTTATGCATCTGCTTTTATTGGAACACTTTATAATCATCATATGAAAAAGGGTACATGAAATTTATACTGCACATTACTAGCGGGTATTATGAGCAAAAGTTAGTGTGATAGGTAATTTTTTTTCTGTAATATTTGACCAAATTCTCTGAACTGTACATACAACACAATGGAATAATGGAAAGGACCTTGAAATGTAACCTAGATATATTGTTAGCATGTCAATTTCGTTTCTGACTTGCATAAACTTATTTTTTATATTTGATATCAAGTTTAACAAACTTGTCACACGAGGAAATACAAAAAACATCAGCAACCTTACTACACACGACACACAACTGAGCCTTGATAAACACATACAAACGTATTCCTGGTTACTGTAATACTGTACAATCTTTGTCTCCAGCTATTACAGACTCAATATCTCTACATCCTAAATTAAGGTTACAGACATAAGACCAAGACCAGA
Source organism: Hermodice carunculata (assembly GCA_964020975.1). Lineage (NCBI taxonomy): Eukaryota > Metazoa > Annelida > Polychaeta > Eunicida > Amphinomidae > Hermodice > Hermodice carunculata. Next base: position 18,029,942 of record OZ026621.1, read on the forward strand.
CTTATCGAGTATTTTTTCTGGAAATCAGTGGTGCATGGTCTAGGGGAATATCTTTCCATATGATGTAGTGAACGTACAAAGCGTCAATTCTTTTACAGTGAAGATTGATAACACTCAACAATTCACCCTGTTGTGTACCGTTAGTACAGTAGTCCCTCCTTTGAAAGACCACTCCTTTGGGAGACCACCTCCTTTGAGAGACCACAATTGTAAGTTCTCTCTGTAGTACTTTTCATGTTATTTATACCTCCTTTGAGGGACCACCTGCTTTATGTGACCACCTTTTGGGTGGCACTAGGGCTGGTCTCTCAAAGGAGGGACTACTGTATACAGCACTTTACAATCCTCATGGAAATTGGATTACCATTCATTGAAGAAAAGCCTGATTGATTGAATTTGGCAACATGCCATATACAGTGATAAATAAATTATAATTTTATACAGCAAACTAAAAATTACAGTAAACCATAAAAGTTATGTATCACAGATTACAATCGTGCTTTTTATGTCTGGAACCACTTCCTGGTTGACATTACCCTATTCCACAGTCCAAACTCTATACATTCCATGTGCTAAACTGTCCCAATTTTTCATGTGTGGGCACCTAAGAAGTTGCTTTATCGTCTCCTGGGGTATTTGTCGTTGATCGCTGTTTCAAAACAACACTATTAATTTTTTTTTTAATATGAAATGCAGGAGAATACTCTGGACTACACATACAAGGGATAAAAATAAAACAACACTCTTGCAATTATGTGGCCATAAATTCTGCATGGCACTCGCATACCCGTGGAGTGGAAGTATACACTCGAGGGACTGCCAGCGAGGGGCTGCATCTCGTGTATCCTTCCGCCCCACGGGTACGCTCGTGCCATGCAGAATCCACGGCCAGGCACTCACACTCATGTACAGTAAAACCTCCATAATGTGGGCACCCTTGGGACTGGAGCAAAATGCCCACTTTAGGAAGGTGCCCACTTTACATAGGGTCGTCCATTTTGGGTTGTGTGGATGAGCAACAAAGATAAGGGATAGGCTATACATATGCGTGTCTCCACATCTACATGTATATTTATACATGTTTACAGATACATGCAACTTAATCCCACATGAAATAAATGAGAAAAGCTTTTTTCAACCTTTTGCCTGTATTTTTTGCAAAAAAATCAATTAAAAATCAACTACATGTACTATGTAGAAAGATAAAATCAATAGACTACTTATGAAGAACAGATCCCAACTCAGTGATTACCAGCAGGCACATCAAAGTATCAAACTGCAAAGTTGAGCAAATCACTGAGCTGACACTCATCCATACACCAACTTGCTTTCCTGTCAAGTCAATTGTTCTCTACACTTTGATACCTTAATCCTATGGTTAATCCATAAAGCTGTCAAAACTTATTGTGGACTAAAACAACTGTTATGCTTTGATGCTTTGTTAATGCTGGCCCATACATGACCTGTACTATACTCTGCTGAGAGGGGGATTATATTAAGTGGTGAGCACTGATAGAAAAATGACACTTGAAGAATTGCAAGTTAAAGGTGGTAAACCCTGATGCCAAAAATTACACTTTTACAAAGTAAAATATTCATTGAACAAAATAATAGTGCCCACTTTAACAGATTTGGTACCTGTTAAGGGTGTCCAATGCCCAGATTAAGGAGGTGCCCACTTTAGAGAGGTGGCTTTATATTGTAATCAATAGGAAAAATGAAACGGGCCCCAAGAAAAGTGCCCACTGTAAGGAGGTGCCCACATACAGAGGTTTTACTCTAGTTTTATTATTATACTGCATACATAAGAACTCGTGTGGAATACTGTGTTCAAACCTGGTGTCCCTATTATCAGGACATCAAGATCCTACTCCTAGAGAAAGATCAAAGAGGGGCTACAAAGATAGTATCAGAGGTGAGGAATTTGGAATATGATGAAACATTAGGACAAAACTTGACCACCATAAAGGAAAGAAAAAACACGTGGGGGGGGGGGAGCTTAGTCTTAGCAGAAACATCCAAGATGATATAAAGGGATTAAGAAAGGCACACTTCAGAAGATTTTTGGAACTGAACACAGAAACAAGCACCACAGGTCACAGATTGCAATTGGAAAAACAAGGTATGACCAAAAAAAAAAAAAAAAAACACATGACAAAAGGATTTGTCATTAGCACAACTTTTTTCAGCCAGAGGCAAAGAACTGTGTATGAATGGAACTCACTTCCCCAATATGCGATTGTAGACAGTGAAACAGTGAATCATCTTAGAAAGAGACTTGGTCACCATTGGCATAGCGAAACAGACCGTGAAACAGTGAATCAACTTAGAAAGAGACTTGGTCACCATAGGCATAGAGGAATAGAACAGACACGCCCTTCAAATCACCTGTTACAAAAAAGTAAGTAAGCAAATACCTATTGACGGTAATCAAGATCTAAATGTTAAAATAACACGGTCCATTGGCATTGAGCTGGCATTGACAACCATTCGGTAGTCTACTGGTCGTACCCCCATCATGTTAACGCCGTTGTCGTTGAAAATAATTTGTTCAGATTTTATTGGGGTTAGAACTACTAAATTTGGACATATGGTAGACAACATATGTGTCCACCAAAGTGCCCTTTAATGTTAATCTCAAGATGAACAAAGTTAGTTAAAATAGGTTGGTCATTGCCATTATTTTTTGTTAACCCGCTATTGAGCGATAATACAAGCCACGATCAAATACATCGATGCCAACGCCCAAAAACAAGCGGTCATTCCCGTTAACAACGATTAGAGAATGCAACTGTTGATACCGGAGTAGGAAATGCACGTTAGGCATTATGTTCACCCTTGGTCGAGGTCAAATGACTGAAATGAAATCTTTTCACTGTAACATTATTCGCTTTTCTTTGATCACAATGTCCAGGACCAATGCTTCGCTGCCCATGGGCCAAGCCCAAGCCGCCACATGGCATCGGATATCGGGGAGGTGCCCTCAAAACACAAAACTGCCATTCGGAGGAAATTGACTGGCAGCGTTGACAAGATTGATACAAAACTCCCGCTTTTAAAACAAAACTGCCTCTCAAACCAACTGTCTTATCGGTCCTTATCGCGCTTCATCGGCGAACAAGACCAAAGTCCAAGTACAGGTTGGACTCACCGTCTGAACAGCCCACAACAGTCCGACTCCCTGCGATGATAATGTATCAGCCTCGTTTTGAGCTTTTACGATGCTGCTGTTTCATTTAATGGATGCACACCGGATTGAGTCCATGCCTTACTATGCATACTACAGAATGTTATGCACACATAAGTGAAATTGGTAAAATTCGGTTCCTTTCTGTTATTAAGATTTGAATATTGACAAAGATGTGTAGTGCCCGATATTGTTCTCAAAAGGTCTCTTCTCGATCTCTTGTTCAATAATTCAGGGAGGAAAAGAAAAAGGTAGATCAGCTGAAGTTGTCACGCTGGTTTGTTGTTGTTTTGAGCGGCACACGTTGCACATGGAGTTTATTGACATTTTTAATATTGACAGTGCCAGCCTTTTTTTAGCGTAGGCTATTGGCATCTTTACACGAGCAGCTGGATTTATCCAGACCAGTGTTAGCATTACTTTATACAATACCTTGATACTACCCCATATGGATTGCTGATTACTGCAGCACTGTTTGGAGTCCTATCTTGTATATATAAAAAAAAATAATAATAAAATAAATATATATATATATATATATATATATAAAGACCGTGTGAAATCACAGCGCATACAAAACAGAGCCATGAGAACAATCCTAAAAATAAAATGCCACCCTAGGACTCGCATCACGGATATGCTGGATACCCTGAAATAGATGAGCATAAAACAAAGATTACATTACAATTACTGTATCTTCATTTGGAAAATTTTAAACAAACAAACCCTTCAATATTTGAACAATTATTTCATTGCAGCCTCAGATGTCCACACGCATAATACAAGATTTTCCACCCGTGGTTCCATTTACCTTCAATGCTCACATCCTAAATATTTGAATAATATCGGATCAAAAATTTGGAATGCAGTCCCCCAGCACATCCGTGATGCGAGTTCCTTGTTTAGTTTTAAGACGAGCATCCTTCCATACATTTTCAGTGGTGTTGAACGCTTCTAAACCTCAGGTTAAGAAGCATTCTGGTTGATGCTCATTGTTTAAATTGCTTTTTTTAATCTGGATATTGAAGGGTAATTTTAAATCATTTGCCATACATGTATGTCCCTGTTACTCTTATATTTTATGTATTTATATAATTATCTTTAATACTTGTTATTTAAACATGTTTTGGGCCTCCATGCCTAAACAGAATATTGTATTCTGACCATGGATTGCCAACTAAAACTTTGAAACCAAACCTTCAGTCTTACTGTTGGTGTTTCCTGTTTAAGCACGGTACTAAACTGCCCTTCAAGCTTACAGACACAGAACAAACTATTGTCATCAATCGGTCAGATGTCGTCTGCTAAAATATACATGCAAGTAAAAGTATATACTACATAAAATGATATCCTCCACAGCAAATCTGTCAACATGCCTTCAAAAGTTGTAAATATTGCAAGATGAAAATTCCAATGGTCCAATTGACCTTGACCTTTGAACTCCAGAGATTACGTGTAAATTATAAAAATGTGCAGTGTTGCAATACCTACAGTTTGAGCCCGACATGACTGAAACTGGACGAGAATTGACCAAGTTATGGCTATATTAAAATTCCAAAGGCCCAAATGAACTTGACATTAACCTGCCTGAGGCTACAGGCTACTCGCAAAAATATGCAATATTGTAATACCTTAAATTTGGGTCCAACATGGTCAAAATTGGATGAAAATTTCAAAGGTCCAAATGACCGTGACCTTTGACCTTTAGAAGTTGCATCTAAATTACAAAAATAAGCAGTGTTGCAGTACCTACAATTTGTACCCAGCATTTTCAAAATTGGACGAAAAATGACACAGTTATGGCTGGATGAAAATTTCGAAGGTCCAAATGACCTTGACGTTTGACCTTTAAAGGTCACATGTAAATTACACAAATGTGCACTGTTACAAAGCTATAAATTGAAGTTGTGTTAGTCACCTGTAATATATTTGGACATAGTCAAGATTTAAATTTTCAAATGGCCATAATTTGCATAATTTTAAAACCTTCGAACGTCTTTACAAAAACTCAAGATTTCATGTATGGAAGTATAATTATGCCAAGTTTGGAGTTTCTACGGATAACAGTTTTCTAAAATGAAATGTCGGACAAATTTGCCTGTAAGGAAAGAAAGAACTAGATAAGAAGATTTGCTTCAAAGCAAATCTGTCTGTGTGCCTTAAAAAGTTGTAAATATTAAATGTTACAACTTTTGTCCTTTGGTACTTCACATTCCATCAAGCTTATGGCTGGATGAAAATTTCAAAGTCCAAATGACCTTGACCTTTGAAGGTCACATGTAAATTTCAAAAATGAACAGCGTTACAGTACCCACAATTTAAGCCCAACATGAACCAAATCAGGTGAAAATTGACCAAGTTATGGCAAGATGAAACTTTCAAAGGCCCAAATGACCTTCACCTATGCCCTTTCGAGGTTACACGTTGTTTCAAAAGTGTGCAATGTTGCAATACCTACAATTTGAGTCTAACATGATTAGAATTGGATGGCAATTGGCTGAGTTATGACTGGATGAAACTTTCAAAGCTCCAAAGGACATTGACCTTTGACCTTTAGAGGTCACATGTACACACAAAAATGTGCAGTGTTAAAATTGCTACAATTTGAGCCCAACATGATCAAAATTGGATAAAAATTGACCGAGTTATAGCTCGATAAAGATTCCAAAGGTTCAAATGACCTATATCTTTGACCCTTGGATGTCACTTGTAAATGACAAAAATATGCAGTGTTTGAGCCCAACATGATCCAAATTGAATAAGAATTGACATTGACCGCGTTATGGCTAAATGGAAATTTCTAAGGTCCAATTGATACTAACTTTTGACCTTAAGAGGTCACATGTACAATACAACAAAATGTGCAGTGTAACAACTGCTACAATTTGAGCCCAACATGATCAAAAATGGATAAAAATTGACCGAGTTATGACTGGATGAAAATTTCAAAGGTCCAAATGACCTTGACCTTTGACATTTAAAGTTCATACGTAAATTACAAAAATGCGCAGTGTTCCAAACATTAATTCAATTTGGATTGGTTACCTGCACCTATTATAGTTTTGAAGATATACAAGATTGATATTTTCAAATGGCCCTAATTTGCATTATTTTCAAAACCGTTAACCCTCTTTACTAAAACTCAAGACTTCATGTATGGAAGTATAATCATGCCAAGTTTTGAGGTTCTACGTGTAACACTTTTCAAATACAATGTCGGACAAATTTGCCCGTAAAGAAAGAAAGCAACAAAGAAGAAAGAAAGGAATCATAGAAAAACAATATATCTGTGTTGGCACACATACATAAATATACGATACGATGTATCTAGGATGGACATAGTCACAGACTCAGAATGTTGCTCTTGGATCGTTGGGTTATATATATTCGATGGGTCAAACTGTAGCAGAGGTCAGATTTTGCAACTGTCAGACCAGACCTCCACTTGGGCAAACATGAGAACTGTGACAGCAATGTGCTGAGCTGACCTTAATGGACAAGCTGAATTTCCATTACAATCCCCATTGACTTCCATGGTGGTCAATAGCAATGGATGCCTTAACCAAGAGGTACCGCAGCCCAATTGACTTGCATACGTATGCATTCCTTAAATGACAGGTAACCAAACGGAAAGAATCGTTAAAAAGTATGGATCCGCAACATAACCTCCTATTGAAGAACTTTGCTTAACCCCCCTGCGAGTAAGAAGTGGCCAATGCAATTTAATTTTAAGCAACTGGCGGCGCGTTTTCGGCGAAGATGTTTTTCGAGGTCTTGCCCCCCCCCCCCCCCCTCAAAAATGGAGCATGGTATTAACCACTTGAACAAAATTGGTAGCATTATGTACCCTGGGTGTAAAGAGACCCAGCCAACGTGCACGCATTCCCACTAAGTTTGAGGTGCCTGTCTGAAATTAAGTTTGGAGAAAAGGTTATGAATGTCAGTTGTGGTAGATGGACGGTGACGGACAAAAAAGCACCACATAACCTCAGTTGAATGACAAGTCAACTGAGGTAAAAATAACGTGAAGCGAAAAAGGGATTTAAAAAGCGTTATCATTTACAAATCAGCGTACTTCCTTTTTTTCCCCATAAACTGGAATATATAGTCCCCATGCACAATCCAGGCAATGGTTCAGAATTCAGAAAGATAGTGGTGATGAGGATGTAGCCCCAGTTCTCCTAGCTCCCTTCTTTGAAGCCGATCGGCCAATTGCTTTGGAATTGCATGATACTTCTGTGGACTTCTAGACCTTAATTGCTCAACAAATGGACACTATGGCGGGCAAAAAAGACCACTACATCCCGTTTTATATTAACGCCCATTCACACATGGACCACTCGCACAGAAAGACCGTGTGAATTGATAAATGGTGCCCTTGTTTCCAAAGCACTTTCTACAAAAATATTATGTGGTCTTTTTACCATTTGGACAGCCAGGATAGTACAATTTCCTAAAGTCACATATAAAGTACCACCAAACCCAGTAAAACAATGAACAACTGCATGTCTACCTTTTGTGCAATTACAACATGATGTTTAATCATTTTTAGCTCAGCTGACTTGTCAGTCAGTTGAGCTTTTAGGATGGTTCATGCTTCGTCGTCCATTGTTATTCACAATTAACATTTTAGACTTTTGCTCTAAAGCCGTTCGATATACTCACTTCAAACGTGGCAGCAATGATCCTCTGTTTGGCTCTACAAAGTGTTCCAAATGGTCACGCTCTATGTAATGACCCTTCTTTAAAGCCGTTTGGCCAATTGCTTTGGCATTGCATGACACTTCTGTGGACCTCTAGACCTTAGCGGATGGCACTGCAAATTTTCCATTCTTTTACGAATTTGTGTCTTTTCACTGCTTACAACTTCTCCAAAACTGTCGCTCAGCTTGTACTGAAACTTGATGAGAACGTATGGAATGATAAAAAAAAAAAAAAAAAAAAAATATTCAGCAGGTGTTGTTGTTGTGGATCCCTCATTTCTAACAGATTTTTCAATTTCGATAAACTTGTCGGTCAAGGCAGATATTTCGGTTGAGTCACAATGTAAGTTGATGGGGACTGCTGTGATGATTCAAATTCTCGACCTTTTCTCCAAAACTGTCAACCGGATCTACTTTAAACTTGGTAGGGATGTACCTTAGGTGAGTCTGTGTCCAGTTTCTACAAATGGGTATGCTCCGGTGATTGTGTTTTTTTTTCTTTTTCTTTTTCCTTTTTTTTGAAAAATCTATATTAAAAAATCATCTCCCAGAGCACTCGGCCAGTTGCTATGAAAATGCACGAAAACAAGTGTCGGGACCTGTAGAGCTTAAATAGTTCAACAGAAGGCGTGCGCTGCGATTTTTACTTTCTTTATTTATAATGTCCGTTTGCGATTTTCGACTTTTTTCCCAATAGCGTCGCTCAGATTTTGTTGAAGCCTAGTGTAATTATGTGTTGTGGAAGGGTCAAACGAAGTTGTTAAAACTAGGGGGTGTTGCAGCGGATCCCTCATTTTTAACGATTTTCTCCTCTCTCTCTCTCTCTAATTTGCGTTCAATTCTTACGCACCTATTGATTACTGTTTATTACTTAGCTGATGATAAACGCGCTGTTAATTCGTATCTTCAACTTCTTCAAAACTGTCAAATAGATGCAGTTCAAACTTGACGGGAATGTACCTTGTGTAGTTCCTTACCAAGTTTTTTAAATGCTCAAACGCCATTGTTTAAAAAATGCCTTAAATATCTTCTCTGAAGCCGCCTTGCCAATTGCTCAGAGATTGCATGGAGACACTTCTGGGAAGCAATAAACCTAAATTTGTTCAACAGGTGGCGTTGTGAATTTTTTCACGAATTTCTAAGCGTTACAGCTATTTTTCGACATCTCTGAAAAAAAACGTCACTCACATTGGTGCTGAAACTTAGTGAAAGTGACCCATGAGAAAGGGTCAAATACAACTGTTCACAAGATGGTGTTGCTGTTGATTCACCTCAGGTGGACCTCTACCAAATCTGTGCAAATGTTCATTTCCCAGTGATTTTTGTCGTGATTAGTTTCCAAAATCTTTGAAAGAATGTCCTTTTTTTCTCTCTGAAACTGCTTGATTACTTGCTTATATATTGTGCGGGTATACTTCTTGGCGTTGAGGCGAGAGTTACACACAACATGGGTGCCCTTATTCTCATTCCCAATGTCACAGGTCTATTTACTGAAGTGTAGTCTTCGCATAATAACTTTAAAAGTATTTCGGCTGGGACTGTGATGCTGAGAGTCATCTATTGGCCAGTTGTAAAGGTATGAGTTAACCTCAAGGTTAACTCCAGGTTAAGATGGTAAACCTTAGGTTGTCAAACTACAGGTTAACTGCAAGGTAACTTCAGGATGGGACAATCCAACTTGGCTTGCACATTTTTCGGTCAAGTGCAGGTTACATAATTAGCAAAACATATTCTACCGAAACATGCATGATTTACAGGACTGATTATATCAAAAGTCAAACAGCTAAAGGTAATTATACCGGCACGATTTTAGTATATATGCAAAAAGCGTTTGACACTGTGAGCCAAGATATCCTTTGTAAAAAACTAAAGGCCATGGGCATAAAATCTGCCAAATGGTTCCAACCATATCTTTCAGACAGAAAACCACTAGTCTCTATAAATGGAGCAACATCGGGGTTCGAGAATATTTCTTTCGGTGTCCCCCAGGTAATTATTCTCGGACCTCTGCTCTATCAATGTAATACAAATGATGTGGAAATTAGTGCATCTTCCAAAACCACACTGTATGTAGATGACTTTGCTCTACTGGTATCCGATAAAGACTTAAAGTGGGTATCATCCACCCTAAACAAAAAACTTGACAACTGTAACAATATCCACCCTAAACAAAGAACTTGACAACTGTAACAATTGGTTGGTGCACAATTGTAAATCGATGCACCTTGGAAAAATACAATGCATAATTTTGGATTAAAAATATATATATAAAAATATATATATAAATCAAGAAGGATAAAAAATTTTCATAAATTATCAAGATCAAGAAATTAAATCCCAAGAGTGATAAGTATTTGCGTTTAGAACTTGACCAATGTCTCTCTGGAGACAAAACTGTAAACAACATTGTCAAAAAGACTAGTGATAGGCTGAATAGACAGGGAAACTATCTTGACACTAGTACCAGAAGACTGCTCTGCAATGCATTGATTCAGTTCTTTTTTTTTTAATAATTATGCAACCAGTTGGTATGTAAACATTTCAAATAAATAAAAAAAGTAAATAAACTACAAGTCATGCAGAACAAGGTAATTTGTTTTATTCTCAATCTCGCCCCTAGGAGTCATGTTGGTACACCAGAATTTGACCAAGTGAAAATGTTAGACGTTTCATCTAGTGTCAAACTGTAAAGACTAAGTCATGTATACAGTATTTCATCACTTAATGTAAGGAATAATGTGTCCATGTACATCATGCCACTCCGTTGGTAGCTCAATGATTTTCAGTTGTTGCGTACGTGTCGGTATGCATTTATGAGGGATAATTGTATCCTCGATTTGTATTAGTATGTGTTTGTGTGTGACATACCTACATGCAATTATGGGCATATATATATATATATATATATATATATATATATATATATATATATATATATATATATATATATATATATACATATATATATATATATGATAACCAGTGTCCAAAATACCTTCAAGAAAATTTTGTGAAAACACAGGACCTTCATGAACATAATACTAGAGGAAGTGAAAGTAACTTTGCAGCTCTAGGAGGAGAAAGGTTGAAAGCTTCCTCATTTCACCAAGTGGCCACAAGAGACTGGAATACTTTACCAGAACATCTAAAAAAAACATAAATAAATAAAAATAAATAAATAATAAATAAAATAAAAAAAACATATTAATGCAATTAAAAAAAAAAAAATAAAATTTAAAAGAATCGATAGATAAAAACCAAACAAACTTACGACCTACAAATTAAAAGTATCTATTTCAAGAAATGGTAAATCAATATTAAATCCTATTTTCTCTTTTTAACTACAGCCTCTTGTGTGCCATTTGGTGAATGAAATTTTCAACATGTGGCCGACAGCTGTTTTGACCCTGGTCCCTAATTCTTTTTCTTATATACATTTACCCATCCAGTTTAGTTTAACTCATAATGTTTTCTCTAAATGTCTAGCTATATTTATGCTGTCAAGTGCCCAAGTTCAGAGCTGTCCAACGGGAGCATTTTAGCAACATTTTGCGTCAAAGCTCCACAGTTAGCATACCCTTGTAATATATATTTCTATTGTATATTCGATTTTTTGGGGCTCCACAATAGGTCAGTATTGACCATTTCTTTTTAATAAAATCTTTCTTCCTTAATAACATGGGCTTGCCTGAGTTAACTGTTGAAGTTTCCGCTTCTGGAAGAATGGCAGACCCACTTGCTGCAATAATCGTGTTAACACATAATCAATAAAAACAAAATCTGGCCTTCCAATTAGTGTGGGTTTGTATCATGACACACAGGACGGTTTGTAATTATATGCAGACATTCCAAAGCCCAGCTTAAGTTTAGGCTGTCTTTGAATAAAAACATTTGTAAGCATTTCCAATACCATCAATTTGTATGTTAAATATTATCAATGTACACCTTCATTTTTGGCCAGTATTTATTTATTCATTCAATTTAGTCATTTCTTGCATAACAGTGTACCACTAACAGTACAAAATAGTTAAGCCATATATATCTACTGAAATGAGCAAGTGCAACGATTTATCCCTTGTGCCCCTCAGTGCACAAACTGCACATACACGATTTGGTGGATTGATTTGTCCTGTGTTCATTTTTTCTATTCTATTCGTTTTTCTCTCTTTTTTTTTTTGGGGGGGGGGTATAGTCTGAATGGACGTAACACACACAGTGGTCCCTGCCCTGTATGTGGTCACTTTTTTGCCTGAACGGTTGGCCACATATAGCAAGTACCATTACATATGTGTAGGCCTTATACAAGACAAAAGTAGACATACAATGTATATTATGGTAGGTGCTCTCTCTCTCTCTCTCTCTCTCTCTCTCTCTCTCTCTCTCTCTTACACACTACTAACCATCCATCTATCTATCTATCTATCTATCTATCTATCTATCTATCTATCTATCTATCTATCTATCTATCTATCTATCTATCTATCTATCTATCTATCTATCTATCTATCTATCTATCTATCTATCTATCTATCTATCTATCTATCTATCTATCTATCTATCTATCTATCTATCTATCTATCTATCTATCTATCTATCTATCTATCTATCTATCTATCTATCTATCTATCTATCTATCTATCTATCTATCTATCTATCTATCTATCTATCTATCTATCTATCTATCTATCTATCTATCTATCTATCTATCTATCTATCTATCTATCTATCTATCTATCTATCTATCTATCTATCTATCTATATATATATATATATATATATATATATATATATATATATATATATATATATATATATATATACATGTATATAATAGGGATCGATTGAGGTGTTCAAGCCACAGTCATTCACTGCATATAAAACTACATTCAAACGTATTCTGTGTCAAAATATCAATATATTTTATAATTTGAACAAATGCTGAGTGCAGCAGAGCTACATAAGTATTTTCAACTTATCACATGTATGAAAAAAATACAAAAGGGTATTGTCATGATTGTGGTACACCGGCAGTAAAAAGTAGGGACACCAAGCTGTTCTTTTCACCCTCTTTATTGGACGACATTTTGGACGTTACATTCCTTAAAGCTACAACACAAATACATCACATTAGAAATCACATAAGAGAAGACGTTGACACAAATAGTATCACATTTACTATTAATCTTTTTAATATATGCCGTTTTACATTTTACGTAAGTTAAGTTTTATCGACGTAATTATGAAATAGTCAAATAGACTGATATGCACCTACGTATTGTATCAGGTTTACAACTTAGCAAAGCTATTAACTTATACGTTAATGCTACTACTGAAACCAGAAATGAATTACGTTTATAATATGCAACGATAGACGTGCAAATATTACGCCATTACCTTTAACTGATTTTCATTAATATCAGACGCATATAAATTTAAATGCCCCGGTACGTACATATATATCAAATATCTTAATCATGAACTCATGAATTACAATAATATTCTCATGCAGCATAGACACTTACTACAAATCAGACATGTATATACATAATGTCATGACACGTGTTGTAATGCATAATTATCGACTTCATGCTATACTGTTCGTTAATCCATGAATATATCTTGACACGTTCCCATGCACGTGCGTGCGCGTGTGATAATACACGCGCAATACAGTAATAAAATACATATATATATCTTTCAAGGTCTCGCAAGCTAGGGTCAAGGCTTCAGATATAAAGCAGCTTATAATGATACCGATAAAGCCATACAACTACAGATACATTTACATCTTAACTGAATGAACATGAACTAAGAATATCTATCTAGTGGCGCAACTAAACAGCTACTACAGATAATGTTTGCTTGCGCCACAAGAAGTTCCTTCGTTAAATGACTAATACGTTAAACAATTAAACTTCCTACGCGCGAAATCTATACTGACAAAGCGACGATAACCAAATGGAACTGGTGTTTCAGTCTACTGCGCCTAGGCAAAGTTGCGATAAATATGTACGACAAATATATAATAAACTTACAAGAAACGGTGGCGGGAACAAAGCTCTATGTGTCGCTTTAAACTGCTGGAATGTCATAGCGGTTACTGTACCAGGGACCAGCTAGAAAACGAAAGGTTTATATACACTAGTTACATGTGGCATGACGGAAAGAAAAAAAAAATACTTGGTAAAAAATTAAAGAAAAAAGTACAAAGCATGAATTCGATTTGTACCAGCTTTAAATCGGAGAAAAGTACTTACATAGCGCTCTCCAGAATACATGCTGTTAAAATGCTCGCCGATAATTATAAAGCCACGATGCCGTGTGGCAAAAAGAACATATTCTGGACTGACCAGCAGAAGCACGTCCGTCGGCAGGAATGGTCAGTGAGGCGAGTGAACTAAGATCGGGAGACACGTGCATAAAAAAGAAAGGGGTGAGGTGACTAGGTGCGCACGGCCAATGGGGTAACTTAATTATGATTGGTGAACTCTGGAAATGTTTACCTGGCAACCTGGCGCTGCAAATAGAACAATAAAACAATGAACTACGCAGGTAAAAAAAATACATGTGGCGAACACGTGAAATATGTGGATCGGGCAAGGTCACTTAATGAATGATGAAACCAGACCTGCAGCATTTTAATTTATGCAAAAAAAATAAAAGATAAAAAATAAAGTAGATGCACAAACTTTAATCTTGAGCTACAAAAAAACAACAACAACAAAAAAATCATATTTTACGCAAAAAATATGACATTCCCCCACCCCCCGCTGGAGTCACCCACCCAGGACCCCAAGCGATGTTAAACTTAATTTTTAAAATACACATTATTCTGATTATCAGTGCATCACATATGAACATATTAGATATTTACAATGAGCAAAATAGACAAAATTATGCAGTTTAGCGACATCCTATCCAGCGCATGTATATTTTGGTGGAAAACTTGACTTTTTCCACCCAAGGCGAGATGATTGATGCATACCTGCAACTGTAACTGTAACAAGGCAACTAAGATCCTCTTAGAATTTACCTTATATGTATAAACTGAGCAAAAGCCATTCTCCCCACACTGTAAAGCATATGAAAGATGACGTAAATATGAAGCATCACTGATGCAATCATTAAGATATATATGATACCGCACATTAACAAAATACCTCTTTTTGCCGACTGTAGATTCGTGACAGCATGACACAACCCCGGCGCACACTGTAAATGAATAGGCACCCAAGACCCTCTTAGGATTTACCTATGTGACTTGTATTCCTATTTAAGTAAAACTGAGCTACTCACTTCTAATGAATTATGAGTTGACAAGTGCTCCCAGCAATGCCTAGCTCAAGCTTACCAAGTCACAACTACACGTAATGACCATTGAATAGCTTAATGACCAGGCCAAGATTATGGCGTCGACTTGGTAATTGTAACGAAAAAAAAAAGTGTACCATAACTACACATGACTCATGGAAAATACATATTTATGTTACAGTTTCAGTTGCACAATCTACTTTAAATCTTACAAGATGGATAATGAGCCTGCATAATTAATTGACTTGCTTCACAGTTTCTGTTTCACAGTCAAGCTCTAGCCTGACAAGTTGGGTGATGGGTCTCAGTAAATCTGTGACTCTTGTCTTAGCCAACACCTTTCGTACTTTCCCATCACTCCCTGGATAAACCTCGTTAACAAGTGCTAATGGCCACAAATTGTGGGGAAGGCCAGATTCGACAATCAAAACTAACTCCCCCACTTTAATATTGTTTGACTCCTCTGTCCACTTAGACCTTTTCTGAAGTTGAGGAAGATATTCACGTATCCACCTGCACCAAACTTCTTTGGCCAGGTGTTGGACATATTTCCAGCGACAACGATAAGCATCTGATGCTGAGCCTACATTTGGAGGGAGATGTGCATTATGTTGTAGTAGAAGTAGACTGTTTGGTGTGAGCGGTGTTAAATCATTAGGATCGTCACTTAATTTTGTCAATGGGCGACCATTGATAATGGACTCTACTTCACAAAAGATAGTAGTTAAGACTTCGTCTGTAAGATAAGTTGCCTTGGATAGAACGGCACGAAATATTCTTTTAATTGTGCCAAACATGCGCTCCCAAACGCCTCCCATGTGTGGCGCCAGGGGTGGATTGAATGACAACTCGATAAGGCGTGAAGCAGCATATGATTGCAGTGTATTTTTAGAATGATGCAAAAATGCTCTCCTAAGTTCTTCCTCTCCCTTAACGAAATTACCTCAGTTGTCAGAAAATGCCTTAACAGGTAAAGCTCTACGGGCAATAAACCGACGGAAGGCATTAATGAAAGACTGAGCATCAAGCGAATGAAGCATTTCAATGTACACTGCTCGGGAGGTCAAACACGTGAAGATACACCCGTATCTTTTCTTTTGTGATCTATACAACTTACTGTTATATGGCCCAAAAGCATCAATGCCAACATAACTGAAAGCAGGAAGATTTGGCAGTATATGCTCAAAAGGAAGATTGGCCATGATTTGGCAAGATGGCTTAGCAAACATTTTCTTGCATAAGACACACCCATGCAAAATACGACGAATCAGACTTCGGGCTCTAACGATCCAGTACTTTGCTCTAATTAGACTAAGGGTCCACTCGCATCCTACATGACCACATGCATGATAGTTCCTTACTACAGCAGTTCTCACAGCATGATCACGAGGAAGTAAAATAGGGTGTTCCCCAGTCCTATCACCTACTCTAAGCAAACAGTCATTGTCAAGAAAGGGGTTCAAAGATCGTAAAGAACTAGACTTCCGCTTTAACACGTAATGATGAGGTAAATACCACACACGTGTAGCATCTTGCAAAGAGTCTGCTGGGACTTGTTCTGCATAATTTTCATCCAACAATTTTGTGATTTCCTGGTCGTACCTATCATGCAAACCCTCTCGATGTAGACGTTTTACAATATTATCAAGACGTTTCTGAGCAAGAACAAAGTTATTGGGGAGCTCTTCGTTACGATCTTTCCAGGGAATAGGTAATTCATAGCGTGCTCCGACTCTTTTACAAGTCTCATCCCAGAATTGTACAACCTTCATGTCCAATACTGACATGTTTGGTCCATCCATGCCCTCATTTTCCAATTCCCATAATCGATTAATATCAGAAATTGGAGGGAAATCAGAATTTTGGTCCTTGGACGTGCTAGCAAGAGTGGTGGATA
This sequence comes from Hermodice carunculata, assembly GCA_964020975.1. Taxonomy (NCBI): domain Eukaryota; kingdom Metazoa; phylum Annelida; class Polychaeta; order Eunicida; family Amphinomidae; genus Hermodice; species Hermodice carunculata. The sequence goes on from OZ026621.1 coordinate 18,047,040, forward strand.
TAAAATTGCAAATGACTATGTTACTTACATTTTGACCCGGGACACGACCACTCAGTCCCCAACCAAATTTATATCGGACAGCATAAGGCTCGCCTGTATTACCCTTGCGAGTTTCTAAAGGAAAAAGGGCGTCGGCAAAATCTTGACCTATAAGAAGGTCAACCTCCTGACATTCAATGTTGGCAGATAGGTCTAAATCACATAGGTGAGGATACATACTTTGATCTAAAGAAGCGGATGTGATTGGAATGCTTTCAACGACCTGAACACCTGACATGTGCATAGATTCATCACCTGATGAAATTTTCATGCTTACTTGTTTTGATTTGATGGGTGTAACAGCACTCCTGGTCTTCAAAGTATAATGAGACATATTTCCTCTCAAACCTAATGATTTTGAAAGTGACCGTGTGCAGAACGAACTACCAGAACAGGTATCAAGTACAGCGTTAACCCATACTTTATCATTAACCAAAACTTTGACCGTTGGCATAAAACAATTACCAGAGGACATAGCATGGCTTGTCGACGATTTGTCAACATGTAGAAAGGCTGAATGTTTCTCCTGACACACAAAACAACGATTTCTGCTAGTACAGTCATTAGTGGCGTGATTATCTCGTAAGCAATTACAGCATAGGTTGTGATTCTGCACAAAACAAATACGATCAGGTACGGACAGACATTTGAAATCAGGGCACCGCATCAGAGAATGGGGCTGATTGCACATCTTGCAAAGAGTAATATTGCGGAAAGTTCCGGGATTGGAATTTTCACGAGTGGAATTCGAACTTGCAGAAGCTGAAGCGCCTTCATTTAAAGGAGTGCTGTCATTAGAACTGGGAGTGGACGCGCACCGACTACCAATATGCCTACGTCGCCTGGACTTTAGACTGAGATTTTGAACTGGCTTGTGTAGCATGAACAGTTACTTGTTTCTTTTGTTTTACGCGCTCTGCCCTAGCTTCGGCGCCGCAAAGAGGGTCATCTCGTCAGCAACTAGTTTTACAAACTTGACTAAGTCATCAAATTTTAGATATGCACCCGAATCATGTTTACTCTTCCAACTCCTTTTTGTTCCACCTGTTTTGGACAAAATTTGGTAAACGGGACACAATATCAAAAATAATGACTTGAGCATTGACTTCACTCAGGGAATCAAGATTATGGAGTATATCATAGGCGTTACGCAAGTCATGACTCATTTGACGCATGTCATGCGCAGATTTGACAGGAGTCGGCTTGCGCAAGCTTTTGACTATGTCCTCAGTAACTTGATGCTTTGATCCGTATAAATCTCTGAGAGTATCTAACGCGCGTCTATAACCTTCAGGACCTCCCACAATCTGAACTCCGCGTATGGCTTCATGAGCATCACCTGTTGTATACTGTAAAAGGCGAGCTATCTTACTATCAGGGTCCTTACATAACTTATCTACATTTACTTCAAAACTCTTGATGAAGGAGTGATATTTTAAAGGATCGCCAGAAAATACTTCCAACTCTACCTTGGGCAGACTTAATAGGTTGAGCAAATCACTATCTGTGTGACCTTGACCCTGCATCTTACCCGAGACCTGACCTTGAGATGTCTGTGAGGCGTCGCTTGATTTAACATTGTATTTGAAAGGTTTGGCCTTACATAAAGCATTCACATAATTGGCCTGGACCTCTTCAAAATACTTATCATGATCTACGTCCTCATCTGTGTCTTTACATACGACCTGTTCATGACATGACGTGAAACTGGTGAAAGACCTTTTTAATTGATCCACTAACTCAGGTATTGAAGTTAAATCATCATCTTCAGCAATAACCTGGCTGAGTTTGTTGCACAATTTCGTGACTTTACCCTTTTCTATCTTGCGTGATTTCTTACAATCTTGCAGAGAACTCATTTTGTACAGCTCTGACAAATGGCTCACGAATACGAAAAAACACAAGAGGATAGTTCTCAATTTCATGTCAAATAGTGCAGGCAAATTCATATACAGAAACCAAAAGAGGTTACACAATCCATGATGTGATATGTCATGGCTACAAAATGACAGACCTGGACCAGGCAGGAGCGGTAGCTGGATGGACCAGATGAGTTATGACGGACGAGTTCCAGTGGCCGTGGCGACATTGTCGAAGGAAAGAGACGTTTCTTCTTTATTTAAGTGTGGTACACCGGCAGTAAAAAGTAGGGACACCAAGCTGTTCTTTTCACCCTCTTTATTGGACGACATTTTGGACGTTACATTCCATAAAGCTACAACACAAATACATCACATTAGAAATCACATAAGAGAATACGTTGACACAAATAGTATCACATTTACTACAAATCTTTTTAACATATGCCGTTTTACATTTTACGTAAGTTACGTTTTATCGACGTAATTATGAAATAGTCAAATAGACTGATATGCACCTACGTATTGTATCAGGTTTACAACTTAGCAAAGCTATTAACTTATACGTTAATGCTACTACTGAAACCAGAAATGAATTACGTTTATAATATGCAACGATAGACGTGCAAATATTACGCCATTACCTTTAACTGATTTTCATTAATATCAGACGCATATAAATTTAAATACCCCGGTACGTACATATATATCAAATATCTTAACCATGAACTCATGAATTACAATAATATTCTCGTGCAGCATAGACACTTACTACAAATCAGACATGTATATACATAATGTCATGACACGTGTTGTAATGCATAATTATCGACTTCATGCTATACTGTTCGTTAATCCATGAATATATCTTGACACGTTCCCATGCACGTGCGTGCGCGTGTGATAATACACGCGCAATACAGTAATAAAATACATATATATATCTTTCAAGGTCTCGCAAGCTAGGGTCAAGGCTTCAGATATAAAGCAGCTTATAATGATACCGATAAAGCCATACAACTACAGATACATTTACATCTTAACTGAATGAACATGAACTAAGAATATCTATCTAGTGGCGCAACTAAACAGCTACTACAGATAATGTTTGCTTGAGCCACAAGAAGTACCTTCGTTAAATGACTAATACGTTAAACAATTAAACTTCCTACGCGCGAAATCTATACTGACAAAGCGACGATAACCAAATGGAACTGGTGTTTCAGTCTACTGCGCCTAGGCAAAGTTGCGATAAATATGTACGACAAATATATAATAAACTTACAAGAAACGGTGGCGGGAACAAAGCTCTATGTGTCGCTTTAAACTGCTGGAATGTCATAGCGGTTACTGTACCAGGGACCAGCTAGAAAACGAAAGGTTTATATACACTAGTTACATGTGGCATGACGGAAAGAAAAAAAAATACTTGGTAAAAAATTAAAGAAAAAAGTACAAAGCATGAATTCGATTTGTACCAGCTTTAAATCGGAGAAAAGTACTTACATAGTGCTCTCCAGAATATATGCTGTTAAAATGCTCGCCGATAATTATAAAGCCACGATGCCGTGTGGCAAAAAGAACATATTCTGGACTGACCAGCAGAAGCACGTCCGTCGGCAGGAATGGTCAGTGAGGCGAGTGAACTAAGATCGGAAGACACGTGCATAAAAAAGAAAGGGGTGAGGTGACTAGGTGCGCACGGCCAATGGGGTAACTTAATTATGATTGGTGAACTCTGGAAATGTTTACCTGGCAACCTGGCGCTGCAAATAGAACAATAAAACAATGAACTACGCAGGTAAAAAAAATACATGTGGCGAACACGTGAAATATGTGGATCGGGCAAGGTCACTTAATGAATGATGAAACCAGACCTGCAGCATTTTAATTTATGCAAAAAAAATAAAAGATCAAAAATAAAGTAGATGCACAAACTTTAATCTTGAGCTACAAAAAAACAACAACAACAAAAAAATCATATTTTACGCAAAAAATATTACAATGATAACTGAATATGTTGCAGATGTTTTTTTCCCAAAATTTGAGAGCGACAATAGACATATTAAATCTATTTGGATCCATTGTGATTCTATCCTATCACTAATACCTCTGGTCCATGTAACAAGGCTATCCTTCCTAGAATATCCCAAGACAAAGCAAAGATGAAGAAATATGGAAAAGAATTTACTAAATTGATGTAAATCTGCAAACTTGATTATATGTAATGGTCAGTTTGGCCCAGACAAAGGTACAGGGAAGTTCACTCGTTATGCCCCTTGTGAACGAAATGTTGTTGACTACCTCATATATAGTCATTCATGTCTTAACTATACACGTAATATTTTAATAAGATACACCCACGTAAAGTGGAATCTAATCATTGTCCCGTTGTTTTTAATTTGAAATTTTGACCTAAATGTACGCCCTCAGTACAGAAATCTGAGAATGAAGGTCATAGGTTCTCTTATTATAAATGGGATTCAACACGTATTTTTAAGCACCAAGAAGAATTGACTTCAAATGTGGCTTTTGAAAACTGGCGGATTTCCTAGGTATTCTTTTGCCTTAAAATACAGTGGAGGATGTCTACGCTGGATTGTATACATTTCTGGGTCATGCTATAGAAATACTTTCCAGAAATGCAATTTGCACTCCAAAACAAACTTCCCATCAAATCGCTGGTTTGACAGTGACTGTAAGGCCTTAAAAGCTCAAGCACATGATTTTGCAAAATGTAATGACATATCTGATAAAAATGACCACTCGAAATTTAACCAGTTATAAAAAGAATATACACAAGTGGTGCAGAGAAAACATAAGCATATATGTAGGAAGTAAGCTTTTAGCTCGAAACCTTGCGTTCCAACAACCCTAGCGACTATTGGCGTTTTCTGAAAGGTTTATCAAATAAGAAAGCTACCAATGAAATAGATTTACAAAAATGTGATCATTTTTGTCAAACTCTACTTCTCCACCTTTCCAATTTACGGCGGATATTAGAAATGCTAATTTGGATGAGATAGATGACGAATCAGATCTTCAAAAAATCGTTATGATACCAGAAATTCTTTATCCCCCTATAACTGAAGGTGAATTAAAAACACATCTAAGAAAACTTAAAACCCATAAAGCACCAAATGGAGATAGAATTGGTGTCGAATGTCTAAAATATGCAGAGTCTCAGCTAACTTACCCAATTCTGGGTCTTTACAATTACATGTTTAAGTGTGGGAATTTCCCTGTTCATTGGACACAAACATAATTAATCCGCTTCACAAATCTGGTAACAAGACAGACCCTGCTGGTTACAGGGAGATTGTGCTCGTCACACTGGGAAAACCTTTTGAATCTATACTTAATGGTCGACTGATATCGAAGAATATTTTTTTTGTAGATAATATGTTCCAATGTGGGTTTCTATCAGAACAAAAGAAGAAAATGATAATGCTTTTATTCTTGTAAGCCTCATTGAAAAGCAAAAGTTCTTTGGGAAACCTTTGTATGTATGCTTTGTCGATTTTTACCAAATCGTTCGATTATGTTAACCGAGATGCTCTCTTTTGTAAACTGCGACAAAGAGGTCTATCTGGAAATTGTTTAAATTTAAGTATGTTTGGTAAATCTGAGAACAAGGTAAAATGGCATGGCTTTCCCAACGAAAGTATGAATTGCCCACATGGGGTACTCCAAGGTGGAATTATCTCCACACAACTGTTCAATGAGAACCTTTCTGATATTAGAGACCACTGAACAGACGAAGTAGGAATATTTTTAGATACATTGATGTGCTTACTGATTGTATGCTGAATGATTTGGTGCTTTTCTCTGAAACGGAGGCTGACCTTCAATACCAGGTAAAACTATTGAAGAACTACTGTCAAAAATGGCGATTTAGAGTTAGTTTGACCAAAACAGAATAATGTTGTTTAACAAACGTAAACATACGCGGTGTATTAACTTTAGTGACAATATTTTGAAAACTGTCAGAATTCAATAACTTTGATTCAAACAAAAGACATGTCTTACAGTCAACACATACATATCTCGCTGAGCAGGCAAATCTAGCAATATTCAGCAGGCAATAAATGTATTATGGGTCAACGGGCAAGCTGACCCCATCATGCATGTTTAAATTATTTGAAGCCCAAATTCTTCCTATTCTGGAATATGGTGATGAAGTGTAGACCTCTGTGAGACCATGTGATGTAATTGATCAAAGAAACATGATTATTATTTTGTCACTTATTGGATCACATAACGTTAATACTCTCAACATTACCTGGCGATTGTTAGGATATAAAGCAGTATATTACCATAAAATGTTTTCCATATGGTTATTGCAGTGAAGTACATCACCTGGTCATGGCCAGTTTGCATTTTATTTATGCTTTTCTAAATATCTTAATACTCATTCTGTTTCATTGTTCGGGTCCCATTTTAAATTCAAAATAGCCTCTTTCACCTTCCCAAACCTAGTTGACACTCTTATCTTTCTTGCCTGGGAATACTATCAGCTAGTGGGATAGTTCCACAGCACCTGGTACCAGTCTACTGCAATCATGAATAGAAAAAAATAACACAAAGTACTGATATAACAGGCTTCAGTACTAGAGAAGTTCACAGAACACCAATATAAAATGACTAACGGAAACTAATGTACCTTATGGTACCCAAGGCTAATGCGTTCTATATATGGAATGTATAAAATGACTAAGGGAAAATAGTGTACCCTATGGTACCCATGACTAATGCTTTGTACGTATATAATGTACATGGTTTTACTATTTGCTTTGTATCCTTATGTCACTGTAATAGTTATATCTCAGGGTAGTTCCATTCAAGCATACCTGAAGGTGTTCATGCAAATACTATCTTAAGTGTTTCATATCTTGGTTATGAAATGTACAATACAAGTGGACATTCAGGCAATATTTAATTGGATTGCTAATAAACATAATAGCTGCAAGCTTGTGACACATACAAACAATCTTTAATAAACAGAGACGTGTTTTCATATATATTGGCAGATAATACTGAGTTACGCTGTGTTGAGCATTTTGCTCCTAATTACAGATTGCTAATTCAGATCTGCTTTGCAAGACACCTGTGTAAAAACTTGTCTTAGGTTAACTGGATATTAGTATCTGTACATGACATAATTGCAACAAATTTCTCTGTTACACCAATTTCGATGAGATTTGGTAAGAGGCTCTATGCTTTTTCAAACAATTCATTGCGTTCATCCAAGAAAACTAGGCATTGTATAAGAAAGTCACGCTCGTCATAAGCAACTCCGAGATTACACCGTACACAGAGGCAGTCTGCAACAGGAAGTTTAGGTTTGGCATGGCGTCCAAATTCTATTTTCAAGTTGTGAGAGCTCAATCTCAGTCTGGCCATGCACTGAATGTATGCATGTAACACCAGGTACATTTAGCATCATAAGATTCTAAGCAACTTTCTTTCTTGTAAATCTTCTATGATCGCAGCTTTTTGTCATCTTCAAGTGAGTGTAGCATAGGTTGACACTTTTATAATCCCCATACAATCTTTCTTTTAATGTTCTTATTAAGGGCAAATCGTCCTCCACTAGTTGAAAATGCCAGAAAGAAATGAGCTCGGCTGAAGAAAGAATCTTCACTACCGCTGTACACCAATTTGTTTGTCCTGCATGATAAATCTCGAGTAGCATTTTGTATGCTGACTTCAATACATGTTCAGATGGAAGTGTTAAGATATATAACTACTATTTAAATAATCAGACCTGCTGTCGGATGGATAAGGGGAAATCTTCCTGTTTCCATGTAAACAGCTAGGGCTGCTGTCTGCTGTCTTACACCCCACATATTTGAAACGCTTAATTGTGTAACTTAATCATCCCAACTTCATTCAAACTTGCAGTCCTCTTCTGTTTTAAATAAGTAATATGGTATTTTTTATTGGGACACGGGTGCATGGCGTAGTTGTGATGACACGTTTGAAACCATAATGTGGATAAGCCCATTATTGTGCATCAGTTGTAAAAACAGTGGTGATAAATGGCAAACTCCTCCACAGCGACCATTCTAGCTTTACAGTCAGTATAAACAAACTGTTGAAGGAAACATTTTCATTCTAAATATTTGCTTAATGATAACAGCTGGACAAGTTGAATGAAAGAAACTACTACTTATTCTATTAATGGAAAGAAGGGTTGTTTGATAACAGTACATTTGTACAAAGTATTTCACTCATATATATTTTTCTGCATGGTTTTATAAAATCCCCATTTTATCCTTAATGGATACATTGTACAGATGTATGTTTGGGCTTCTTCAACATGGTCAGTAACAGTGCAGAATGGGAAGTTAATTTCATCTACACACACACACTTACATATGTATATATATATATATATATATATATATATATATATATATATATATATATATATATATATATATATATATATATATATATGTATACATATACATTTACGGAAAAGGCAAAATGTGTTAAAAAGAAATCTAAGACTCGTGTCTGTCCTAAGTAATTAATCGTGCTTTATTAGTAACATGGTATTTTACCATGTTACTAACGATTAATTACGTAGGGAAGTTATCCGCTAGAACTTTGCAACGCAAACTGATCATTAAGGGGAGAAAATTGGTTTCATTTCTGGCTGCTTTTATCATTATAAAGATGAAAAGAAAAAAAATTATATGAAAAAGGATATGCCAGATTTATAGATGCGTTTTGTTATGGTTTTGCAGACACTGCGTTACAATTTTCCTGCCCTGGGATTGTGTGAAATGCTCAAAATGCACCTCTTACAAAAGCCCAGACTCTTCCCACGAAAATGGATCTCATATTGTGCACAAATTCAACAGCTGACAACAGAATATGTTAAAGGAATTTGAATAAATATATACAAGGAAATTGCAAAATGTGTACAAGGAACCATATAGACCTACCTAGGTTATCAATCATATTATCACTATCTCACATCACATCCTTGTGTATGTCATGCACAAGCAAATTGGAAAATGTGTTCAAAGAATCATAGAGGCCTACGTTATCCATAATATTATCACTATCTCACATCATATCCTTGTATAGGTGATGCACAAAATCTCTTATCAATGGTAATCCATCAATTTATTACTATCACATTGTCTGTCTGGTTCTCCGCTGATGACCAATTTTTACACAGAGGCTAATAAAGTCTACATGTTTGCTTCTACATTCAAATTTGATGAACATGATTTGTTCTTTGAATGAAATAAAGGCGTTCATATGTGCAATGATTTAGAACTGCAGTGTTTCAGTGAGAGGAAGGGAAGACGACTTAGCTTTTTGAACATTGGACTTATTTTAGTGTTTGAACGGTGCTTGGGCATACAGCTTTGGGTTTGATTTTCTCGTTGTATTAAATACTAAATACTAGTACTGAAATATACATGTAACATTGAGCCAGACCATATGGTCGTTACCCGTTACTGCGGGGGGGGGGGGGGGGGGGGCAAATTCAAACCTCCTTAACTGCCACTCAAACTATTCTACATGTTCACAGATATAACTTTTATTATATATTTTTTTAATTCGTACTCTACCTACATAACACAAGAAAAGAACCAAAAAAGCTAAATAAGCACATAAAAAAATCTTTTCAGAACCATTGACTTTCATTTTGTTATATTGACTCTAACAACATCAGTATCTATTATGTTATACACATTGGTATTGCAACTGAACGAAATAGGGGTGTAACGTGTTTAGGTTTTGATTTGTTTGTTTTTGTTTTTTGTTTTTTGTTTTTTGTTTTTTGTTTTTTTGTTTTTGTTTGTTTGTTGGTTTTTTTTTTGTTTTGTTTTGTTTTGTTCTAGGTATTTAGTATTACCATCTGCAAATACTGAATGGATATAACAATCTCGCAATGATATTTTCACAGTTGGTCATTTAGGGTGTATATCCATTCCAGTTTTGTCAATTAATGCATTTACAATGTCCCAGAATGACATAAGACTTGCGCTTTGAAGTATTTTTGCTTGTGTCTTTTTGCTTCCTTTTGCTTAATTTTCTCTTCTTTCCGGTCTTTATGCACACCCGTTTCGGCGATGCAGAGAGGTATTGTGGGGAAATACTATGAAAGGATGAATGCAAAACGAGAAAATAAGAAATAACCACCGCGATAACTCGAAATTACGACTACAAAATAAGTCATAAATAATGTCGTGTTTTTACAGTCGTATTGTCGCACTTTCTCAGTTTTGTTTTCTTATTTTCTTGTTTTTGCAATTATCATCTACTCAAAAGACATTGACGGAAATGCGAAAATATGACAAAACAACTGGCAAAATACGAAAACGCAACTGCGAAAACACGACATCATTTTTGTCGTATTTTTGCGTCGTCCTTTCGCATTTTTGCCTTCGTGCTTTCTTTTTTTTCGCCTTCATATTTTCTTGTTTTGGTGTTTTGTTTTGTAGTAATTTTATAGAAATATTTGATGGCACTACTACGCCACCATACTTAGTAGTTCTAAGATTGTTACAAAGTATCGCATAAGTATCAATCGACTGTCACAGCGACAACGCTGGTATGGGATATTGTTACAAAGTAGCACATTGTAAAAAAATGTCAGTGCCATTGAATTGATGAAAAAAAAAATGGTGGGAACCAATGACCAATCTTGTTCCATACCCATGTCTCGGGTTCCACAGTCTGTGAAAGGTTGAGTTAGCTGGCCACTGTAATGTGCTTGTCCAATTACAACGGCATATTGCGAGGTGTTTAATCCCATAGGCAACACTGGTTTTGATAGCTACCACTTTCATGCCGCATCTGCGCAGCTGGCAAGTGGCTGGCTGGCCTTCGATCTCTTTCAGTCATGTATGTGACAGTTCACGGCCAGCTCCCAATAATCGGGTGCAAAAAATTCATCCCATTGTATCTTTGTCTGTAAAGCTCAATGATCTTTTCCTCTCCTCGCTACAACTTTTCTTAATTGATTCTTCTTCATCCTCATCAGACCACGTGCATGAAAAACTCAATTCAGACTCTCCGGAATAAATATATTGTGCTGTACCTGCCATGACTCTTGGCTAACTAATAGCACTCTGGCTTATAACACATTCACCCTGGCCAGCGGTTTGCGGTTGTTACGTCACAAATAGTTTCCCACATCGGACAACGATTGGAGTAAATTCCCACGTTTTCATGTAGCAAATGTGGTGTACTTTTGGAGCTAAATAAAAAGCTATTCCAAAATAAAATTTAACGCTTTTTGGTTTTCGGATATCATTTCTAACCACCCTAAAAATCAATTTTCTAATTTGTGGTACTCATTCAATCAAGAGGACCTTAAAAAAGCACTATCCGGCAGAGCCCTAGGTGCTTCTATCTTGAAAGTGTGGACTTCTTCATGCAACTTTTTCTACCAGGTCAATAAAACGAAGGCGTGCCGGATGATGATCCAACTTCTTCCCACATATCCTGTGAAAATCACCCACTGATATGTCCTACAGCCAACATGGCCCTATATATAGGCCATAAACAATGAAAAACGATACAATGAAGCTTTCACCTGCATGTATTCAGAGCAAAACCCCAACAGAAAGTGTTTTTTCCCTTAAATAGGAAGGTCACAAAACGATAACTCAGAGTTAACCATGCCTGGGGACAAGATTAAAAAGAAACCATAATGTTACTGAGGTTAACTTGGAAGTGCGTGTGTACAAGCCAACCTTTTCGTTACCTGCCAGTTAACCTCAGCTTCTGATAACCTGGAGTTGACTCAGACCTTGACAACTGGCCATTGGTGGACCAGATTTACATATTACATGAATGACCTTGACGTCGTTTCCATAGTTATAAGGTTAGTTTGTGAATTGTTCACTTGGTAACTTGAAAACTGTTCTAGGATTTTGACTGTTGTGGAAGTTAGATATTTGTACATGAGTCTTCAAGAAAGGTGGTCTTCAGCTAATTCTTAAGGTCACAGGACCACTTCATTTTTATGCACACACGGTCAGCTGAAACCAGGACTGTCACAGTTCTCTTGTTTGAATACTTATTGTACACAGTAGTGTTAATCTGGTATTTAAATACACAACCTTACAGACTTTTACCTTATCGGTTTGGAGCACTATAATGGGATCAACATGTGTTTTAGAATATTAATAATTTTATTATACCAGATTTTGAAAATATTGGACATAACTGACCAAGCACACTAAACGTTTGAGTATGAAAATGGGAAAATTAAGAACCTGCCTTGGGTATTATCAGATATCTTGCCTGTTTGATTGGTTGACCGCTTCAGAATGGTCCATTATGATGTTGTAATTAATATCGACAAGAATGGCAATTCTAGCCAAAATTGTATTTAGCCTGCACTTACTCGTAATACATATCAGTCTCCAGATCCGATATAAGACTACAGTGCAAGACTGTTTAATTCAAGTGATACAAATCATAACAGCTGTTGCTCACGATTCGAATATAAAAGTCTGCCAATAAATTTTTGTCGGTAGTGCGGGTGTTTAGTCCTCTCCAACTTCTACTTGTGACAATATGGTAGTTTTCAATTTTGATGCTGAATATCATATTAATCTGCTTGCTTTGGTGTAACTTAAGGACCGCAGTGAAATGAATATTGTGAATGCCATGCTTACGGATGTGAGAACACTATATTTACTGTTGAATTTGATCGTGATGAATATGATGATTATCAGTTCGGTCACTCTGCTGAACTATTTATGTAAAAGAGAAACTTGAGTTAAAAAACACGCTTTGTCAAAAAGTTTAAAAAGTGGCCTATACCAGTAGGTCTATGCAGCATACAGTGGACTTATATGGTATTTTTTTGTACAATCTGTATAAATGTGCAATAAATAATGTCAAATTAGGTAATAGGAGTCACATTTGCATGCATGACAGAGGAAATCTACTGGTCCGATGATATATTCGCAATTCGATCCATATACCATGTATTTATTTTAAGTATGGTACTGACCTATATATTATATATAAATACATATATTCACAGCCCATGATCAGTATACATGTAGTTCCTACTGCTATAAAGAGGCAGTGGTTGTCAAATGGCAGTACGCCTTCAAAAATACTCTTTATTGCATGCTCATCTTTTCCATTTTATTCTAGCCTTTTTAAACAAATTAGGTACCAAACGTTTCAGAATATTTTGTCCAACATATGAAGTTTATTTTAGCTTATTACCTATCATATTATTCATTTTTCAGGGAATTTAACTTCGAATTCATGATTTCTTAAAGCATTTTTTATTTTATGCGGATTATTGTCAATGTTAATTAGCTAATTTGCATATTGAAAATTGGGTAATTTAAAAACGCTAATTAGCTTTATTTTGACACCAATGTTTTTAGCTTTTATTTTAAGAAAGATATGAACAAAACAGTGTTTTTAAGGCATGTTTATTTCTTATGGGGTTGCCATGGAAACGGGCTAAACACATTACACAAACTAATTTGATTCGACCACAACCACCTCTTTCACTAAGATGACATATACCCGAAAAAGAAAAAAATAGGTTTTGTTTTGTTATACTAATGGCTGGGGTTGAAGTTCAAAAACCTGCAATAGTCTCTGGCATAGTGGGCACTGTCGTGTCTGGAAAGCGCCGAAAAATCGTTTGATAATACCTGCTTGAACCTCCGATTATACTCTCCCCAACATGTTGACCATTTTGAAGGAGTGTATTGCGGGGACAAAAAGTAAATTAAGGATTGATGTCGATCGAGTTAATAAGAGATTAATCCTATGTATTCAGCTCCTTTATTAATAGTTTGAGAATTGCATAAATAAAACAACTGTTAATTGAAACGTATTTTGTTGCTTTCTAAGAGGGAAGGACTCGGGAACTACATTGCTCCAAACAGGATCTGACTTGTCAGGACTGTGACCTGCATGGGATTTCCTCACCTCTTTGGATATCACCATGGATAGTCTCGTTGAAGATAGGTGGCTTTTGGATTTTTTAAGCTCATGTTGCACTTTCTAGTGTTCAATTAGTTTCTGTCAATATTACTTTTGTATTTACTGTTTGCATTACATATGCATTCAAATGTCACCAACACTTCATATGACCCTGATCCACAAACTCCCATTTAAGTTTCTTCTGTGATTCATGTAATTGGAGATACTTCCTTTTTATCTGTATTTATGTTGCCCAGTCGTCTGCTATCTAATCTACAATTCTTTCTTTATTAGCATAGATGTTTACAATTTGTATTATTCATGACTTTACCTACATTAAAAAAATATGAACGTTTAAGCAATCTTTATTCTAAAAGTTCCCATGGTAGTTAATTGGACCCATTTAACAACTGCCAATATACATACAGGTTTTCACAGATTGGTGTGATTTGAGAAGTTTCTGTTAATATTTGTTCACAACATTTTGTGGCCCCATCATCTGCTACCGCATCGTCAATTCTCAACCATATGCCAATCACTCTCTCTCTCTCTCTCTCTCTCTCTCTCTCTCTCTCTCTCTCTCTCTCTCTCTCTCTCTCTCTATATATATATATATATATATATATATATATATATATATATATATATATAGCATGTTCGGAACGACTCGAACCTCCAACCTTTGGCACCAGTCGCCTAGCTAAAATGAGAATCGCACATGTCCACCCGACCAAATCCCCATTTTGAAAAGAATGGTTCTATGGAGGTAGTTATGTGCGAGTGCCATATCAACACGGTTATGCAGTTTAAGTACTGAGTCAGCATTAATTCCAGAATTGGGGACTCAAATCCACCGGCATTAAGGAAATGTCGAAAAAATACATATATATTTATGTTCGGAACGAGCGGGGAATCGAATCTGCAATCTTTTGCACCAGTCGCCTAGCTGGTCATTATATATAAGTATATATATATATATATATATATATATATATATATATATATATATATATATATATATATATATATATATATATATATATAATATATACATATACATATATATATATATATATATATATATATATATATATATATATATATATATATATATATATATATATATATATATCATCCTATTAACTTTGTAAGTTTCCAAAACTTGGTCAGTATATCTCTGTAGTTTCATTTTTTTCATGTAATAAAAGCACCAGAAGAGGACAGTTGGCGACATAATGTTCATAGCAGCAATTCAATGAGTGCTTTTGCGGAAACATACAGCCTGCAAGCAGTTCCCTTAGTTTGTTCTGACCATAGAGTGAACAGTGTAAACCTGACACGTTTAGGAATGCTAATGTGCGTCCTTCTTTTGGAAAACACAGCATCTGTTTATGACTGGGATCATGTAAATGTGAGCTACATTTATAAGTGGGCCTATACATAAAGGAACATTATATTTTTTTTAATTTTCTAAAACATCAGGTCGGGATGTTTGTAGTAAAATACAAACATGGTGCTGCCAGTTACCAGCATGACCTGTCCGGGCATTAAGGTGGTTCTCCTATGCCCCGGTAAAACATATGAGGCTACAATCCAATTTGGGCTAATGAAAGTGAAAAGTTTTCACATAAGCCTAAGGAAAGTATACAGTTTTGCAAAGGTCATAATCAATAGATTGCAAACAAATTAAATTTGTAACCCTTCCATTTAAATTGTTGCATAAGCAACCATTTCTTTGATCAGAAAGCCACAGGTGTAGCCTCCTTGGTAATATAGATGAACAAAAGCGGAAATAACTATTGAAATTCGTTATGACATCGTTGGAAATTGTCAGTGACAGAGGGAACTGGTAGTTGTGGGTGGTAGTTTGTAGTTTTCTCTCGAATCACATTGAAATAGAGGAGGTCTTTTCCACGTATATCAGCAAGCATCGATATAAGCTGCTCCTAGAAATGATATTATCGCGGCAATGGGCTGCTAATACTGGATCTGAGTTGCAATGATGAATGTTTCATAATTGTGAAGACGAAAGGCAATTGAAAGCTTAAATTTTCCAGAGATGCCACTCCCAGTTCAATATATGGGTTTGTGTGGTAGGCAAGCCAACCGCAAGTGAACAAAAGTTGATGAGTTTCAGCTTCCAATAATTTCGCTGAACTTCTCTACAACACATCCGCCATCTCAATGCTGCTATAGCTTTATGTTACGCTGTATAAACAATGTCAGTGTAGAGCAGCATTGTGCCTGGGACTATTTGAAGCCGCCCTTAATTCCAAGAGATCACCGGACCTCTGCAATGTCTATTCCTCTAATTACAAGTGGTGCTTGAGCTGACCTAGACCCATAAAAGCATAATAATCTTCCAGTCAGCAGTGACTTTTTGACAATGTTGTGGATTTAGTGACAACGGGATTGGAGTGTGAAACTGTAATTATTATAAGTAGTATTATCACCATATTCTTCTTCTTCTTCTTCTTCTTCTTCTTCTTCTTCTTCTTCTTCTTCTTCTTCTTCTTCTTCTTCTTCTTCTTCTTTCCGTTCACGTGATATGACTGCGGTATACCAATCAGATGATGTCTAACAAAACCAGTTTGGCATCGTTTGTACCAATTTGACGCCAGATGTTGGGCTACAAATTAGGTGATGATATAGTTTCGCTCCCTAACGCTAGATAGCAGAGCATCGTTCGATTTGAAACGAAGATTTGTATGCACTATTGTTCAAAGGCTGGTACACATTGTCAGACTCTGTAAGGAGCAGCCGTTTATGGATGACAACAGTGCAAGTATATAGAAATAGTACGATTTTTAGGTTTTGATGCACCATTAAATTATGTATTGCAGAAACACAACATTGCTTCAAGTAGGAATATAGGCCTATAGCAAGAATGTAGCTTGCTACAATTATACAAAAATACACACATACATACATTTTTTGTTTAAACGTATACAAAATGTATGTATAGTTCCTGAAATTGCAGATTTATGATTTTAAACGACGTACAATTTATGGGAAAAAGTGGATACCATCAACTTTGATGGCATAGAATGATTAACTACATGTAAGGAAGCGTTGCGCCACCACCGCTGTGACACGATACAAACCATAGTGCTATCAGATCTGCTTCAGGCACAAACGCATAAAGTTTCATCTGTAAATAAGAACCAAATACTTCGAAGGCAAATAAAATCATATCAATATAACACTTTACCATTCAAGTATCTCGATTGTTTTGATAGTTAATTGCTCAAGTTTTCGTTGTCGACAATAAGTTCCCAAATAAATAAAATAGAAGCGCTTTCAGGAAAGGTCTAACCCTCACTGCTTAACCCGGGAGACTCCTCACGGCCAGCAAAAAATACTGACTCGATATCGCAGACGATTAATGGTTAAATATTTGCAAGCTGGATGTTGCTGCAGAAAAGAAAGGACTGAAACGATAGCATCTGTTGGTATTGTGTACAAATACCTGCAGCAGGTGGGTAAACTGAAGCGTAGCAGAGACATTACAAACGATTACTGAGGGCAACGTTGTAGAATGTCGGTGTTTTATATATATATATATGTATATACTACGAAGAAATAAAATGAAGAGTTAAGGTGTTTTTAATGCTTCCAGAAACAGTATTTCATCATTTAATGTAAGGATTAATGTATGCATATTCATCATGCCACTCCGTTGGTAACTCAATGATTTTCAGTTGTTGCGTACGTGTCGGTATACATTTATAAGGGATAATTATACCCTCGATTTGTATTAGTATGTGTTTGTGTGTGACATGCATACACACCTTCATGCAATTATGGGCATATATATATATATATATATATATATATATATATATATATATATATATATAGGGTTAACTTATCTCTAAAGAGAGTGAACCATATATTTTTATTTTATAATTTACAGGGACACAGAATCAGAACTCGCTGTGTTGAAAAATTCCAAACTTCATGGCAAAATCAGAAGATTCATACTTACCACAAAATTCACGAACACATTTCAACAAAATTACCTCGGTACCTCTTGATGTCCTGCCAATTTTACTTTTATTGAATATAGGTTTACCCTTTAAATCAAAAGTAGCAAATGTAGAACAGGCTGACGAAGCAACGCAAAGTCCGTGACATCAACATAATGAATTCCAGCGATAAAAAGCAGGACTGCCTAGGTGATGACACTTTGTTCGCGTAACAGGTTTTTCTTTTCGGAGCTCAGAGTATGCATTTGCTAACGAACAAGGATAAAATGCATTGTATGCTATGTGTACTATGTTTATCAATGTTTCTGTAATATTTTCCCCAGTATTGGCGGTTTAATGAAATAAATAAAATTAAATAAATAAAAGATAGAAAAAAAAAACTCCACAGTGACCAACCAATTTAACAAGAAGAACAGAGTAAAAGTAAAACTAACTAAGGTATGATGCATATTGCGACAGCTATCTGTTTGACGTCCACCTGTGACATTGGGCCATATTCATAACCAGTTACAGGCTGAAACGATGAAACCAGAAAACTATTTTTTTATGTACCAAATAACGTGTTGGTTCATACTGATGTTAGTAGCGTTTTTCGTAAAAAAACACATATATTTATAGGGGACATATTTCCATTTCATAGTTAAGAACAAAATTTTTGGCATTTCAAAAAATAAAACGGATAAAAGTTGAGTTTTAATGTGCGACTTCAAATTAATTTATGTCTACATGTCATCATACAGCTTCTTTCCGCGAAAAGCGTTTGCAATCGTTAAACAAAAGGATAATAGAAGCATATATGAAATAGTCCCGATAACATTACCCAGGCATATAAATAAATTTTAACACAACAAGGACAACAAAGTTAATTACAGCAAAATACAGAGATTCAAGAATGACTAAAACATCAACATTCATCTTCCAATACCAATGTATAGAAATACATTTCACTCCTGACTTGAGACAGGCAGTCACCCATGAGGTGCAACTGTTGATTTTAGAGTGGTCCTCTCAACCTTAAAAATGTGCTCCATAAACAATAGACATTTAGTTGTTTTTTTCCAAAACACAGCAAAAAATTGACAGTGAAGTATTGATAAAATAGTTCAGAAAAACAGTACCCATATGCTGCCATTGAGTCAGCTGATCCCTTGTTCACTCTGACCCAAGACTAATGGCTCATATGTTCAATATGGTATATGCTTACTGGATGGCTTCATAATATAGAGACTGGATAATTATTTTTGTAGTTTTTCCATGATACTTTCAATTAAGATGCTTGGTGAAGCAGCAAAATCAGACAGAAAAGATAACAGACATTTTTGGCGGCGAAAGTGTTAAGGGACCTGTTATGGATGCCACATTCCATGATTTCATCTGGTTTCCAGCTGTTGGGACAAGTATAACAAATTTGCATATGCTAATAATATGACAAGGTGAGCGTGCTGCATATTAAACGGCGTCGACGGTAGCACTCCGACTTCTTGTGTGTTACCTGGTGGTCAAAAGGTTGTTACTCGGACTGTCTTTTATCAACCCACATCGGAAGAAGCTTAAAGATTGGGCCATAGATATATCTGAACGGAAACTAAAAGTATGAGTTACAATACAGCCGTAGATTTTTTCAAGCTTGCAGACACGGACAGCAGTGGTTACCTCAGCTATCAGGAGTTGAATGCAGTACTGGCGAAAGCGGGGTATAAACAAAAGGACATTCAGGTAGTTTATTACATCTCTTTTTGCCTCTGGGAAAATGAGATGATGATTTTTTTAGTGTACTGCAAACAAAATCGATGATATTGAACACTTTGTTACATCTTTGCAGGGATTAATTTACATATTAATCGCCTTACGAGATCGATATCTTTCCTTGTGGCGTTGATGCATCTTGTCCGTCATGATGATGATCATCTTCTCTAACTGTAGAGCACTAGCCCATTGATGAAAATTAATTGAAAAATATATATCGTCAGTTCATTCCTTTATTATATTTATATATACACTTGCCGTATTCACAAGCCTGAAAATCGTTTGACTAGCTGCGCATAATGGTAATTTATTAATCATGACTTATTTGTTAGACACCAAACAAAATATATAACAAAAATCGAATGTCATTGAAAGTACATTTGATTCGCTCTGCAGGAGCAATTTTGAATTACTGTAACAATTGAAAAATAACTTTGAAAAGTAGGTCAAAGTCAAACCCAACTAAAAACATATATAAAGGCACACTTCCAACATGATTTTAAAAGTTTCTGAGGGAAGTCCTGGTAGTGTCTGAGATATCAGTCAGTGACGTTGGGTATAACCAAAAGAAGAAAAAAGTTGATGGTAGTTTTATGGTCCAGGGGTCCTACTAAACAGGAAAATAAGATAAAAGCTGATGCAACCAATTTTAGAAAAAAAACAATGCAATTTAAAAAAAAGTCCCTCCAAACTGACGAGGCTTAATAATTATTGTTAATTTGCTTTGCCGGTAGATCTATATATGAGTCCTGCCGCTCAATGACCTAAATACTGTTTGTGGACCTGTTTGGCAAATTTTATCACATGCAATCCTGAGATGATCCCATCTGCACAAAATATCCTTGCTTAGCATTTTTTTTTTTTTTTTTTTTTTTAGCACTTAGTTTTTTGGAGTCAGACAGAGTCTGCTAAGGCGGTAACCATCTTTTCGTCCTTTCGCCAGAGCTTGTGCGGGCAATATTTCCTGTAGCATGACACCTAGACTTACCAAATTTAGTGGTTGGATTCTTCATAGGAAAATGACGGTGCCGCGCAGCAGAATTGCGTCATTGTGACCTTGTCCTTGAACTTTGACCCCATATAGTTGGAGCTTTTCTGGCTCATATTTCATGTACCATAACATCTACAGCCACCAAAATTGGTGTGTAGGCACTGCATTTACCTGGATCCTGGACCTTTGACCATCATAAATTATGATATCGTCCTGGCCATATTTCGCATACTCTAACACCAGCACCTACCAAATGTGGTGTGTGTACACACCATGTATGAAAATAACGTGCCATGTATCAAATTGATATCACTGTAACCTTGGCCTTTGACCCTGTAAGATTTAATTTGTTTGGGCCTTTTATCTCATACCGAAACGCCCACAGGCACCAACGTTGTGTGTGTGTGCGTGTGTGTGTCTGTGTGTGTGTGTGTGTGTGTGTGTGTGTGTGCGCACTTCATAGGTTAGGAGTGTGGTGAGCACCAGATGAGGTCACTGTGATCGTGACCTTTACGTATGACCCCATTAAAGTTAATCTTGTGCAGACCAAGTTTCCTATACCCTAACACCTACAGTATCAAGTACAAATGTAGGTGTGTGAACACTTCATAGCACAGGGATATGTAGCACCGCTGAATTGGGTTACTTTGACCCATAAGGTTTTGTGGTTGTTTGCACAATATTTCGTATACCCATAGCGTCCACAGCTGTCCACTTTGATGTGTAGACGCCTTATAGAATAGCAGTACGTGTG
Source organism: Hermodice carunculata (assembly GCA_964020975.1). Lineage (NCBI taxonomy): Eukaryota > Metazoa > Annelida > Polychaeta > Eunicida > Amphinomidae > Hermodice > Hermodice carunculata. Next base: position 18,068,358 of record OZ026621.1, read on the forward strand.
TCGTACAACAAAATTGGCTCACTCTGACCTTGACTTTGACCTTTGATTCCCAAACAGTTGTAACTTGTCCATATGTACTATAGCGTAATGGTACTGCTACCAAATGTGGCCTGTGGATATTTTGTAGCATCGTGTTGTGCACCAAAAATTTGGGCACTGTGACCTGGATCTTGGCCTTTTGACCATTATAAAGTTTTAGCTTATGCGGGCCATATTTTCTGAAGCATCCACACTTGTTCTCAATGCGATGACTTGAACATGCATTAAGTGTGTGGAGTCCTCATATATATATATATATATATATATATATATATATATATATATATATATATATATATATATATATATATATATATATATATATATATATATATATATATATATATATATATATATTTGGGGGGTGTATTGCTATACAATATTGGATCGTATATTAATAAGGAATAAATGAAAAAAAGTTGAAAATACTTTCACGAGAAGTCAGTGTGATTTTTGCTTTATACCAAAGCCGTCAAATTGCTGAACAACTTATTCTAGTATTTTTATTTGTCATGAAATGCATACTTTAAGCACTTTTTTACGTGGGCTTCTTTTGTTTGGAATTTTTTTTAAAAATCTCTCGCACGGTATAATCAAGGATCCTATAAAAAAAGCCTCGTTGATATAATATGCCTTTCCTGTCGGAACAAGCAGTTCTTGTTTCTCAATTTGCACAGTGCCTATCAGTTTATGCATGTACTCCTTTTGGTTACTGTGTACAGGTGGGGGCCAATTTTCAAGGTTAAGATGAAATTTTAATAATTTTGGTTTCTGCATGATAACGCAAGAAGTTCTGAGTGGGATCTTCCATACTGGACAAGGTAACGACTCTCTTTGACGACAAAACTAAGGTCCAACATGGGCTTCCTTGAGCCAATTCCCAACAGAGTCATTGAATGTTATTCAATGGTGGCTGTGTACCATCTTGGTGGCTGGGTACCATCGGTGGAACAAGTTTTGCTCAGTAGGTTATGCTTGGGTTATGTTTTGATTTCAGTCTAATTTATATTACTATAACCATTTTGGTGCAACTCTTAAGAATTCTTTTTCGCCAAAACTACTGATGCAATTTCTCTGATATCACAGGTGGACCCATCCGACTATACATTTTTCTTAACGTGCCAATTAGGCGGCGGTGCAATATTCTTCCAGGTTACAATAAGGCCATTCCTCCAAGACACGTTACTGACAATTATCCGGTATGACAATCCAAATTTCAATTTTTAAAATGAAGAGCACCTTATAACAACATCCTCCATTTCATTGAATGTATCATATTTTGTGGCATGATAAATGTCCCATGTTTTCTTTTGCTACCTGTTGTGCCTCTTCGGATGATCGGCCATCATGGTCCTGTAGTTTACAGTTTGGTATGAAGAAGCATATGCTCACTGACAAATTATATGAGGGTCAATATGTTAACTCTTTTATCTTGTTTCAGACACAATAAATTGCCTATGCTATGAAGTGGGCGGATATATGAGTTTCACAGCACACACTTCCAGTGTGTACCCTGATGCTCACAAAATGTTATCACAAATTGTTCTTGGCATTCACTAGTTGAATGGACCAAAAACCAATAGTTTGTTAAGTATGACAAAAGAGACTCCATTAGGACGTCACCAATAACTGACACCCAACTAGCCTAGTGAGTTAGTTTGCTGTTTAATATTGTTAAACATAAACTCACAAGTGCATACATTGTTGCGGGTGTCCTTGCGCATTTGGAGCTAATATTCTGGCCAACAGATGATATTTTTACTAAGACATAATTATTACGCCATTTATTTCATGCTCAAATTTTCAAAGTTTGGGCTACAGATATATTAATATCAAATACTTCTTTGTCATTGCCGACAGTGATGTGTTTTTTCAAAAGCATTCAATTTTGTCATCTTAGAGCGACATGACAATGAAAAACAAAAAAAAGGAAAATAGAGAAAAAATAACATCAAACAACCAGACGAAAGAGAGACAGAAAAAACTCACGACAATATTGGACGTTGCATGTCGTATTCTTTCATATATATATATATATATATATATATATATATATATATATATATATATATATATATATATATATATATATATATATATATATATATATATATTAAATGAAAGGTTGATGGATCTTTCGTAGAAAGTACTGCATGTCAATAATACGAGGTACGAGGCACAGTGGTAGACCATGACGACGGTCATACAATTATCATCGTACATCGCCCTTCAGATCATTTGGAAAAGATATAAAAAAAGTGAGGGAAGTGCACCCAACATCACCATAACAACACATACCGCCTTTGCATCCAGGGAAAGAAATGCAAATTGCAAATACCTGATTTTGAAAAAGAACAGTAATAACAAACTCCTTAACTGTTCCCGTACTTCATGAGAAAATCATTGGACCAGTGTAGAACGTTGTAGTAGTTAATTGTAATAATAATAATAATTTATTTGGGAAAACTACCCCTTTACATCGGGGGCACCGTGAACCGGGGCACTTCACGGTGCGTCCAAATGCACATATGACATATATACAAAGATAATAGATAAAATACACATAGAATCATCTAAAAACTATATACGATTGTGGCCATGTACATAACCTGACGATCCCGCAGATTTCTGCGCAGACACCATGCCGCAAACAAATATCGTTTACATGCTCTGTCAAAAATCTCGATAGCATCAGCAGGAAGCAGACATGTTAAACCCATAAACAGATATGTTTTGAAGAATAAAGAAGAGGCACTGAACTGCATCCAAGCTTGTTGATTCTTGGAGTTGAGAAGGTTCGACTCCAGATCATAGAAACACTTAACTCTTAAATCGTTGTAAATAGGACATGTGAATAAAAAATGTTGCAGATCTTCTTTACCTTCAAGGCATAAAGTACAAGTGTCATTTTCAGAAAGACCCCATCTCTTTAAGTCTGTCTGTAAGCCTGAACAACTTGTTCTGGCCTTAAATTTCAATCTGGATCGTTCAAACTGGTCTATATTGAATAAATATTTTTCTTTGGTAGAAGATGTCTTAATATGCTTGTATAAGGATAAAGTACACATAGAGCTAATTTCATCATGAAATTCCTGGTCAAAAAGGCTCAAGCGAAGTCTATAATACACTAGAGGTAAATCTACAATATTTTTCTCTGTGACAAAGTCAAGACCCACTTCTGTTAAAATCCTATACATTTCCTTAACGTAGGGCCAAGTAGATATCTTATGCTCGGCAAAATTATTTTCCATTTTGGTAAATACCTTTTTACATAAACGGGTAGGTTCTAAATGGTACTTCAGACGCTGAAAATATTTCACTCTTTGCTTGTCCAAATATATGTTAACCGGTAGCCAGCCAAGCTCCCCTAGGGTGGCTGTAATAGAAGGATTAGCTTATACACACAGGATAGCCTTTGCTGTCGCGTATTGCATTGACCTGAGAGTTGACACACTTTCTTTCGTATCATTGTTGCGTGCAAGAAACTTTTATTTTTTTGGATACGGATCGCTGGTGTTTTTTAGGTTGCCTGCTAAACAGACGAGCCCCTGGGTTTTCCGCTGCTGCATAAGTATAGAGGAAATTAATGCAGAGCTTGATATGCTTTGGGAGCAACGCGCATTGGATTTTTGAAGCATAAATATGCCTTTTCATATGTCAATGGGTGTTCGCATGGGTGTGCACATTGGTGATGCTCAAAAATTAAAATTAGGAGGATTCAACATGCCCTTTCCATTACCGCGTAAAAATTATCCGGGAACGTGGGGACAAAATTGGCGTCTGTACTGATGGCATGCAGAACGATATACGGAGAGTACAAAATCTAAGAATTTGTGTCACTGAAATGACGAAAAATGTAATATTTCCGTCACTATGCGACACACACATAAAAGCGCAATTTAAGGTGAGGTTCTTTGTATCCGGTGGCATAAGCGTATGCGTAAACGTCAAAACATATGGCACAATATAAAATTCAATTGCCATGATTCTATGTGATCCGCAGTGAGTCCGAACAGCTTGGTAAACCTATCATATCGCGATACAATTTACGCACAGGGATGGTTTATGGACTTAGGAAGGCCCTAGTATGACGTTACATTAGGGTTTTCCTTCAGCAAACAAAGCCTCCCACAAAGCCTCCGGCAATGTCATTGAGCATGAGTTTCATTTTGGGTGCAGCAGAATTCAAGATTCCCATGTACTATAGACAGTTTAAGAGTTCACTCGAATTTTTTATCATGTAATTGTTTGTTAGCGATCTAGATCTCTAACGTTTACATTATATGTCCGCCAAGTGTACGAAATGACAATAAAACAAATATATGCAAGTTACTAGTTCTTGTTTGATTTTCCAAATTAACGGTCTGGTTCAGAATCAAAAGACCTACTTTTTACCCGCGGTAGCCTCTACCCACAATTTTTACGGATACATAGTGAATTACATTTTACCCACATGAACACCGGCACCATACGCATGGGACAATACGGACACATGAATTGTTATGGAAACTGTATTTTCGGAAGTGCACCACCGATACGCACATGCATGGGGACGTCGTGCGAACATGTGAAAAAAAAGTCTGATGGCCAGACCTATAACTAAAAGATTTTATAAGTAACAGGTTTGTGCCATTCTTAAAATGTAGTTTCCGCTAATTGAGGTGCCCGATAGAAAGGCTTAATTAAAAGAGTCAACATCACCGCCGTTGCCACCATACTGCAACTAACGAAAATTGATCCAAAGATTTTTAAGATAAGGCTATTACCCAGCTCAGTGCAGTAACTTTTGGAGCAATCTTAGTTTGATGCCAGCAGAGTGCAGTAACGTATTATGAGCGCAAGAGTTGTACAACTGTTAGTGAATAGACATGTTTTGATGAACGACACGCCAACATCACAAGCCAAGTTGGCCGATATGCTCACGTTTAAATCTGAGGCATGTTCTTGTAGGCTTGCGAATTAGCATTCACGTCAATTGGCTTTTCCCCTGGTTTGTATTCATTGTATTGAGATGAGAAAGCAGGTAGCTATGAATAATAATTGAACTTCAGGCGGTAGAGATGAAGGGTACAATAAATGGTCACAGATGAATTCCATTGCACACATTCCAGGTGCCTCTCATTCTAGTGCTGTGTAGATTCCCATTGACAGCTTTATTCATGGATAGATAACGCTGTTGAATCGTTATTTACACTACCTCAAATGCAAACATGGCATTTTGCCAGATAATAACACATGCATGTCATCACACGAAAGGGGAAAAAGCCAAAAAAGCTATATTTACTCGATAAACAGAAAGCGTTCACACAGAACCAGTACAGCAACATCAAAAGCTTCACTCATCATTTACATGTTTCTGTAGTTTTCTGAATTCCCAGCTTTAACATTTGCCAGAATTTTTCAAATCTCCTGCAGCAAATTGTGTTTCTGCTCAGAACAGTTTTCGTAACAGTACATAATAAATCTCGTCCTCTGTTAAATTTCAGGAAAAGCACATTTTTTTCATCAGTATTTGCTGTTATAGGCTGCCGCTACCTTTCTAATTCATTATTTAAATCAAGGGCGCTTATTCATAGACCTATAAAATATTCTCTGAATCATAATCTTTCGTAATCATTGAATACAATTATAAATAAAAGTTTGTTTTATATTTGGTTGAAACATATTTTATTTCCAAAAAATAATTGGGAAAAAGGCAATGTTTTATATTTTGTTTATTATGTCCGTAATTTTTTAACGGTTAACGACTGAAATTCCCCAGTACTTCGTCATTGTCTCAAAAATTTTCTTGTGATAAATTTTGAATTGAAAGTCTTGGAAAGAACTAACACGTTTGTTGTTTCCATTGTTCCAGGCATCATCATAACAAATGATCAAAAAGATGATCTATTAATGTTTGGTTGACGGTTCATTAAAGAAATTGATGAAAGTGGGTTCTATGGCACATCATTGCTTTACGCCGTTTTGAAATATATCATTCGACTTAAATTCAAATTAAATGATGGATTCTGCATGCATGTTTACAAGGTTTTATACATAAATTACTTTACAAACTATGTTTGGGTTTACAGTTATTATTTATTCCCAAAACAGCAGCTGTACACGTTAACCAGGGGAGGGTTAACAGTTTTTGGCACATTTTGGTGGCCAGCAGCGTCGGCAGCAGAGCTGCCTCCCGCTGTGGTCAGGACTTCTGGAGTTTAGGCCTTAACAGCGTTGAATGACGGTCGGCATCGTCGTCTCTCGTCACCCACCGCTGTCAATTACCATCTGTTCAATGCCTTTATTCGTGTTCCAAATGGAAAAGCCAGTCAGTAATATGATGTTTTGTCGGTGGAAAGGTGATCGAAATTCAAGTGTATAACAAAAGCATTAAAACTTTGATATAAAGTGAACGAGTCAACAATAAAGACATCATTAATTATGTTGGCACATTATCATCTTTATCTTATCGGTGTACACTTTCCAACTAAAGCATACTTTTCTATCCAATTCCTTCACTCAATACTGATTCACTGTGACAGTGCTCAAAAAGCGTCACCGTCAGTCGCCATTAATCGCCGTCAAAAGCCCGCAAAATGTGCCTTGTTCCTCTTAATGTTAATAATACCGCAATGTGATAATTCGGACGAAAGTGTGGATGTACATACTTGAAGAAGAATGGGTGAGGCACATAATATTTGGTACTATCTAGAGACCTTGTAGGGGCTTTTGTCATGCAGCCGATTTCAACGAAATTATTGTTCGGCATGCCAACCGCACAGCAAATATACGGTCAGGATATGTAGTAAATTTAGAAACAAACGCTCATATTCATATGGTAAAATGATAAACGTCGATATACCTACATTGGAATTGATTATTTATGGAGTAATTGGTTCGATTGTTTTTGAAAGATCATACTTCAGGAGGATGTGAAAAGCAAACAATAAAATATCAACTTGTTTCCAGAACTTTTTCAAGTACTGTGACACCAGTGGAGACCAAAAGATAAGCTTGGAGGAATTCCTGGTAGCAATGGGAGAACAGCCTGGAGTGTCCCATAAGTAAGTTGATGACGTTATCCTAATGACTTTTCTTCTTCGTCTGATATTCCTCTCTCTCTTTTATATTCCTTTACCTTTATCATCTTGATTCTCATTTTTCTTCTCAATGAGCAACTTTTTTGTCGAATGTTTAAGGCCTTTAGCTTTGGTTGGGTAAAGGTACAACCACTCTTACTTGGTACTACTGTATTTTATTATTTTTTGTCACTGTACTTTATTATTATTATTATTATTATTATTATTATTATTATTATTATTATTATTATTATTATTATTATTATTATTATTATTATCTAGAGAGGCGGCCATGCGCAGAGTCTTCCGGTCTTTCGACAGGGATGGGAATGGCCAAATTGATCGCGCAGAACTGAGTACCGCAATGAAAGAGATGGGAAAAGACTTTACGGACGACGAGATCAAGCGCATGATCGCCTGCTGTGATGACGACAAGTCAGGAACCATCAGTTATGAAGAATTTATTGAGCACGTGTTCAAAACTTGTGATTCATAATGTCAAGTTTTATCAAACTTGTGTTAAACGTCTTCCAGTTTCAGTAATATTTATATGGTATTTTTAAAATTCTCCTGAAATGCATGTTATTGTGATATATTTTCACCTCTAGAATGTTGAATAGAAGTATCAAATACTACTGTTACGTCAATGTACATTTGTTGAGATTAACAATTGAAACTAACAGGAAAATATTCACCGCTACGGTCGGTGGATTCTAATACAGACTTTGTGGAAAAAACTGAGACGGGTTAATTCGTTTACAAAACACAGAGCTACATATCTGCTGTCTACATCTGGTGTCTAATAACAAAAATATATTGTATAATATTCCTGTTCGGATGCTTGAACACATCCCGACATCATGACGTTTAAAATATAAACCACAATTTGTATATTTACCCTTTGCTGTGCCTTAGGAGAGTGAATCAACGCTTATTCCTGAATAATTATCAACGTAAAGCTTTGGGGACACCTTTTAGTGCCTACTCCAGCATACATAGTGTTCAAGTACGGGGCAGTCTGGGGGTGATTATGTGGTAAAATGTACAAGCGATTGTACCTCTGCTTCTTACTTATCTTATTTACATGAATTATGCTAATGATATTTACTGGAATATAGAGATAGATGTGTTAACACTTACCCACCGAATGCCACTAGTGGATATAAGTTTTTTATATTTTGTTTATTTGATAAAAAATAAGTAAAATGAAATAAAATGTCCCGACCAAGCAACGTTTCCAAAAGTGTGCCCCACACCCGGAGGCGAAAGTTAAAGTGATGTTCACGTATGAAACATTCATAACTGTATACCTTCAAACTAAACAATTGTCGCTAAAATACATATCACTTTATTAGCCGATATAAATGTCTTAAAAGTTAACTAAATTTTGCACAAATTTTACATTTTATTTCACTGGCAAAAACATTTAACAAATTATACGAGCATAATGGAAATGATATTTTAATGATACAAATTAAACCAGTTTGTTAATATAATGCATTTGCATGTATATAATGATCATATATCAAGAGCATTTATATGCACAAATCTTATTCTGATATATCTATGAACGTAGCCCCTGATATTTTGCTAGGACAAATAATTTTATTTTTTTCCATTTATGCAAAATCAACATTCCCTTTAACTACTATATATATATATATATATATATATATATATATATATATATATATATATATATATATATATATATAATTTACAATTTGTAGAACGTCATTCCATTTTCACCCCAATCTGCGAATTTCTTTTCAGGCTATTTGAAAAGAACACACACTGAACTGACTTTTTATGAATAAAGATCTTCTATCACCATTTTTGTTATAGTTACATTTGCTTTATCCCCAAGCAAAACGTGAGACAGCTCCGCAGCAAGAAGTGACCTTGTGCCATATTTCTTGTGGGAGAAAAGTTGTAATTATTATTTGACCAAATCCAACCTTTCCACTTTTGTGGAGTACCCATTTTACAACTCGCTTCCTGTACAAAGCAAAAACAAAAACAAAACAAAACAAAAAAAAACAAAAACAAAAATAAAAACAAAAACAATACAAAACAAAACAAAAAACAAAAAAAAAAGAAAAAGAAAAAAAAAGCCCAAACACACAAAAAAAACCCAGAAAAAGAAAAGAAAATAAAAACCAAAAAAAAACCAAAAAAAAAACAAACCAAACACACACACACACACACACACACACACACAAAAAACAAAAAAAAAAACAGAAAAAAAAACCAAAAAAAAAAACCCACCGGTATTCTCCGTTACATTTGAAATTACCAAGGAAATCATTCCTACAGATGTAAATATCCTTGTGCTTCTGGGGATAGTACGTTGAAAGGTGTGTAGGGGAAGCAGTATCCAATTTGCACTGTGTCAAGAAATGAGCGTTCCATCTTTCAGCGGCTATCAGCAGATGCTTTCACACTCCAGAAGCACATAAGGTACGGAAGAAGCATGAATACAGTTTTAAAATACTGATCTGCGGTACCACACCCTGAGCTGTTTTTCCACTATAATTTTATATAATTAATCATAGTGTTCATTATCAGCTAATTTGATTGTCATTGGGATCGTTTTATGTAATTTGCCTAAGCTTCTTACACTAAGTCCATTTTTTAAGTGTCTGCTCTTAGTTAGGGTACTTATAACAGAGTGGTACAAAATTGCTACTGTATCTCTGGTTTTGGATACAAGCCCATCGATGTATACATTTTTAGTTTTGTCAAAATGTGTAGCTTCTTTGCATACAACAATAAATATTCTAAGATTAATTTGCAACATTTGAGGGGCATTTTATTCCAGGGGTCTGATTTACCCTTTGAGAAAGGATCACAACAAAACTTTTTGCATACAAAGCCTCAAATCAACGGTCATGTAAAGGCAGTAGTATAACTTAGGTAACCATTTTTTTTTTTTTGCGTTTTTTTTTTGTTTTCCATTAAAAGGACTGGTTATTATGTCATTGAATTTTGAAGTATCTGCAATTAACATTGACTATTGTTTCCACTTTGGAGCTCAAAAAGTAGTATTTAAAATTGGAATATTGCCAAACAAAAAAATGGTTACCCAAGTTATACTCTTGTCTGTACATAGCCGTTAATTGCACAAAGATTCATCGACTCCGCATAAGCGCTCATAATTTATATATTCAAACTGGTCGACATAAAAGACCCAACAAAATTTCCGCTACGCAAAGACTTTGTGATACCTGTAAGGAAATTGAAAACGAAAGGCACTATGTTTTGGTGTGTTCTAAATTCGACCAACCAAGAAAGAAATTTTTCGACCACATAACACAAATTTTCAATTTAGATAGCCTTGGCGAGGAAAGCGTATTTACATTCATCATGAGCCTTAATGATACAGAACTTATTTACCAGATTTGCCATCTACATAAAGGAATGCACAGAAATTAATGGACCTCTGTAACTTTACTTTACGTTTTAACCCTCCCCCCCCCCCCCACCAACCTCCACTTGCGTAAATTTGCCCTGCCATTGCAACATTGTTCTATACATGCTTCAACATACCTTACTGTTTGTGTGTTAATTTTTCACATACTTGTGTTTTTGTAGTATCATATTGTATTGTTTTGGCAAAATGCCATTGTTTGTTATATACATGGTTCAGCCAATAAAGTTCATATAAAGTTCATATATATCATCCATCCAGTTTTGAGTGAGTCTGTCTCAAAATTACCAAGTCTTGTAAAAAAAATGTTTCTGAGATATTCACTACCAAAGATAACCAAGGAAATTTGTTGCCTTTAATTACTCAGAAATGACACCTGCTCAGGCCATCAAGAAGGATGACTAAATGCTAATCTCTTAAACTCTGTCAAAACTTTGACTTATACACTTAAAAACAATGTCGTGGTTCTCATCAGTCACCTGTGAAATAATCCGCTCACATGTAAAAAACATCCACTGAGGCTTTGACAGTGAATGGCTATCTAAACATCACCATTATTGACAACATCTAACAGCCAATTAACTGATTGACTCCACAAAGGTTATACTGATGGAGGGGCACTTTTTCATCTTAAAGTTTTGCATAGAAGTAAACAGGGTACTGTGAAGCTTGTTGGCATGGATAAAGATTGGCATTTCACTATCCAAAAAGCAACAAAATCTCAATTTCACTGATTTGAAGGTCTCAGGTATACCCAGACACCTTAAGCTCGCGTACTGTTGCGTTTGATACATAGAAGAAAGAAGAGAATTTTATGGAAGATCCTCCGGTCGCACAGTAATCGATTTATCAGCAATGCATTTTCTGGCAGCTGGAGTCAGCAACAGTCAGGCTACGACAAATGACAATTCATTACGTTAGCAAATTGAAAGCAGCATTTTCAATCAACCAGAATTGGCGAAAATCACCAAAACCAACCTTTCTGCAATCCGTGTACCTGTCTTGCATCAGGAGATTTCTTCAAACTCTTTTTTTTTCCTTCGGATATTACCCTATGGTTGCAGTTAAATGTCAGAAAGCATGGGCGTTTTAGGAAAGGATTAACAGTTTTGTACATTGATCTAAGAAGGTGGATGTAGCTTCAGCTATAGGGGTGTGGTAACTAATAATTTTAGTCATAGAACTTGCATGGATAAAAATTACGCATTTAATCCGGGAAGGTGTATCAGAGACATCCCTTTCTAAACGATATCATTTATATCGGACGTCTTTGAGATATTAAGGCCATCATGGAGTAGGTTCCAGAAAGATATGGTACGATTGAGTCCACCACACCGTGTCAGAATTTATTAGGGCCTATTGTGTAGTCCAGTACGAAGCATGCATATCAATTTCCCGCCACAACTGCATACCTGCTTGTCCTTATAAAAATAGTTTGCCCAGAAAATTACGGGCTTCTGCCTGTGCGGGGAAGCGGGATATCACTATTGTTATTATTTTTTTCTTCTTTTTTTTTGGAAACAGAATATTTAGTACAGGTAGATGGAAATTTATTCTTTGAACCATTTTGGAAGCTCTAAATGAATATGACCTTTAAAATTTGTGAAATTAAATTTCTCTAAAAGACAATTTTGTGACAAAGGGGTATCTAGCCATGCCTGTGATATACCCGTGTGTTCTTCGTGATTTACAGGCATAAGCCCCTTGTTTTCGGACCGGAAATTATTATGAATGTCTCGTGTAGAATATCAAAATTTGTGATGTCGCATTACAGGTAACATTTGAGAGGCAAACAAGGGCACGTCACCATTGATGCCGCTATTTCGCTGTACAGGGCTCAAGGTAAACATAAGAATCCATAGATATGTTGGTATATTGGATCCTTGATATGTTACTTTGATTTATGCATATATATATATATATATATATATATATATATATATATATATATATATATATATATATATATATATATATATATATATATATATATATATCCGGTTATTTTTGAACGTTTCTGCGCTGACGGAAAAGGCGTCAGTACTTGGGCCCCGAACCACAAACTCAATGGACTGCCAAGGGATTGAATATGACGGGAACATTTCAGGGGGATAAATATCTGTGTTTTCTTATATACATATTGTGGTATTATCTTGCTTTTCAAGCTACGTTCGCCGTCATGTTTGAGATTCAGAAACTATTTATCATGCAGGAGAATAAATCTCAAAAGTCGAGTCTTTTTCAGACATTTGTGCTAGGTGCAAAATGCCATGCAGTGAAAACGACCCTTGAATTAATAATAATGATAATTAGCTTTGCTAAAGTTGTGTTTCAGAAAACATTTATTTTGCTGGTACAAAGAGTATCATCCCAACACTCTTTATTTGGCGTATATTTGGGGATACTGAACGACGAGTACAAAATGTTGGGAAACAGCAGTACAAGTGTGCCGAAAAACCAAGTGCGTTCAACTACAAATTATACAGAGCAGCGCCCCGACTTAGCACAGTTTACTACCGATAGTAAGACGGATGTGGATCAAAATGTAAGCAGCAATCCATGGAGCGATGCAAAAAATCACCCAGAAAAGTGAAAGATCGGACTAATAGTATACTGTCACTCAACAGCTTTACTCAGCATACTTTAGCTCCACGGGGAAAGGTATTGTCTCAAGTCTCCAGAGGATTAAAACATCAAAGAATTCGGGAGCGTCGACTACTTGCGCTTCATTGAAGTCAATCACAAAGCGTCCTAGATGTTTATTAAAACTTTGACTGAATTCTGGCAACAATTCATTTCTTCACCCAGCTTTTCGTTGTCAGTTGCACGCCCTCTTAATATTTATATCCCGACATCATGGAAAGTGTCATATTGTGGTATTTGTAAAACACATAGTCAAGAAGAACGTAAACACATTGACGTTTTGTTAAAATTTTAATTTTGCATTGGGACTAGATATACATGTAGATGCTCTGTTAGAAAAATAGGTTTTATGCTACAAATATAAACATTAGCATATATGTAAAGCAACATTAAGCAATTAAAAACACATATTTTACATACAAGAATAAAGCTATCACATGCGTAAACGGGATATAAAATACTACTTTGTGTCATGTTTTTTTCTGCAGCATAATGAGATTTTTTAATACAAATATAGAGCATAAGTATATGTATCAAATCCTCTCATTACAATTCCAACACCAAAAGAATCTTCAATGCGCATGCACCGTTGCTATATATTAAAATTAACCTCCTTTTATTACTGTTTAAAGACAACATCGAATTCAAGGTTGCAGACAATGTAAAAAATCAAATGTCAAATATATGATGAAAAGACTCATAATCATATCAATGAAATTGCAGAAGTCTACCTTTCTTTAAAAAGAAGAGGCTGTAACTATCACAGCCAGACAAAAGTGGCAGAAATCAGAGAATCCGTAATTTGAAACATTTCCTTTACATCTAACACTAGGTCAACTGCAGGCTTAAGTAAGGTAAACATGACAGACGACGTACAATTTGATTGAAGAGTTTAAGCTTAATCACACCATGTTATGTTCAGACATTTTTTGGTGCTTTTTCCGGACTGGTTAATTTTACCACATTTAACAAAGAATCAGCAGTGAATCTGAATATATGCTTATTACACCTTAATTTGTTGTAAACCATACATGGTAAGGCCTGTGCATCAGAGCACAAACAACTCTAGGGCATCGTATGATGTCAGAATGTACTGTCATATGTTCAAAACAAAGGACATTTAGTTATAACAACAGTTTTATATTGTCTATTCATTTCATTTACATAAGATACACAATACTAACCTACATATGAAATATACAGAAAACTGAAAGTTTAAAAGAGAGATATTATCATTATTTTCAATATTTTCTGATAAAACAAAAGCTGATTTAAAACGACATTTGTATATAACACGCACATTGGTACAACTGTACAGATACCTAAACTGATAACAGTGCAACACCTTCTGCAACTTAATTATAGGGTATCAAATTGTTTTATAGAAGTAATTACAATATTATGTCTCTCAAAATACAGCAAAGTGAACCATTTTGCTCAGGAATGGGGCAAGCAAGTTCTGCTACGCTCATGCTTGTAGCTAAGTATTCATTTTCAGTTGGTCCCTCTGAACTGATTTATGCCTCTTGTTGACGGCCCATCTAGCCCCATATTTATTTTTTAACTCAAGAGTGGCTCGTCCGTCAACATCTTCAAGCACCATCATTTGCAGTCATACCAAAATTAGTTTACGCAAAATGAACAATTTATTTGACCAAATTAGACATATGATAGTTTACAAATGACGTATAACGCAGCTGGCTCTCAATGATATCACTGGCTGCAGCTGCATGGTAAAATTTGCACTTACATTTTCCAATACAAGTGAAAAATGTGCACGAAAAGGCAAGGTTCCAGCCTATTTAGCCAGCATCACCTGCCGTTTGGCGAAACAACTGCTATGCCATTTTTTTTATACTACAGATCAAACACGACCTCATGGCGCTCTTCATGTCTTCACCATCAGGCAGAGCACTCACCCAATGGATCAGAGAACAACACCTGTGCTACTTCGTGTTAAGAATAATAACATTTTTATATCTAAGTCTTTGGCGACTAATTCAAAAGTTCAATGGAAATACAATTTGATCCATAATGTGGATTTTAACATTTTTTAAAATGAAATTCATCAGATACAAGTGTAGTAATTTTCATACAGTGTGATAATATGAAATATTTTTTGGCATTTGAAAATCATGGCTTTCGATTTAAATCGGGCTACATAACATGCCGATGGTTTTGGAACCCAGTAAATATACATTAATATATTCCAATATCTTAACAAAACTGTTTTTTGACTCAACTAAGGTTACACAGTATGCCAATGAATGTGCATCAATTGATCACTTTTGTACTTTTATACATCTACGAGCTTGAGGAGTAAGCAAGCCTCGTCAGTGAAAATAAAGGAACATACTTTGGTATTTCACAGAAATGTCAGCCTTATTTATTAGTTGTAAATTGCCTGAAATTCCCTGCATCTCTATTAGGACTTGTCAGCACGCTATACCATGAATTATGGTTTGCATCAAGCCAAAGTTATCACGTGCTAACTTTATCTCACCTAACTAACTATAAATTAATTGTCAAACCCATACGTTTTCCCTGAGCTCGGCCCCTACGTGTGGCTCGCCTCTGGTTTTGTTGACGGGACTTGTAATATTGGTACTGATGGTTACAGCGTAACGTGTTATGAAACAATAATGTTAAAAATATTGTATTTGTCATTGTCCTCATGTTTTGTTTACGACATGGTAACTGTGCTTTCATTGGAATTTTTATACCAATATACCTTGCAAAAATATTTTTCATCGCTCTAGGATTACATGTATTAGATCACATGAATGTCACTTAATTCTGTGGAAATGTCTTTCGGTTTCGAACAATTACAATCAAGGTGTAACTGGAGTTATCATTATTGAAGGTGTGTCATCACCACGACCTTGACTTTGACCTTGTCTATGACCTTGACCATCACGCCGCCCACCCTTGTGCTGTATTTCCCATTGTTTCTGCTTCTCTTTTTCCACTTGCCTCAGCGTCACAGATTTCTGCAACAGAAGCAAATCAGTTTGGTTTTATATGTAAGAAACAAGTAAAGATGGCAATTCATCTTGCGTTTAACGACATGTGCTGACAACATGGACGGCGCTGTACAGCCATTGTTAAAAATACATACAGCCCAAAAAAACTCCATATTTTTGCATAAACATATATTACGATAAAATAAATTAAATGTTTGAGCATGAATAATTGCTGGTTCAAATAATTTGATCCAGGGCACTTGCTCATGTATGTTCTAGTAACGCTGTCAAAATACGAACCTCCTCTTTCATTTTGTCCACAAGCTTGTCAACTTTATCTTCCAGGGAATCAAGACGACTGATAACTTCATCAGAATCCTCACTGGCCTGCAGACTCAAGGCCCTGTTTAGTGGCAGGAAATCCAAACCATCCCTCTGAAGCTGAAGAAAATCTCACAATATAGTTGCAGACAATTAATAAAACATGTCATAGTTCTTGTTTAATTGAATGTTACACGATAAAAGCAGCAATAAGTCATCACAGGAATTAAAGTGTAAGCATGCTTGCAAGAAAATGGACACGATATAACACTATTTCACATTTTGTGGCTATATCCTAGTCCACAACATTGCTTTATAGTGTGGGCCAGTTTATGTGGGGTTCAATCATTTACTTTCAGATCTGTTGAGTGCGCTTTCTGATAGAATGACTTGCGCGGCACAGTAACAGCTGCCCTATAAATCTATAGTTTGCATGCTATATTAGATGCCAATTCTGGTGGGCAATTTCTAAACACACAGTTTATACACTCCAAGGGGAAGCCTGTCCAGAGGTCCAGAAACACTAGCCCACTCACCTGGTTATGAACATATAGATCAAGGGACGAGAATTGGTCTTTTGGGGTCTCTCCCAAGTGGATGAAAAAGAACAGATACGCCCACTGGTGATGCTCTGTCTTGACATGGCTAAGGAAACCCTGGGTAGCAAAGAGTGAAATATATATATATATATATATATATATATATATATATATATATATATATATATATATATATATATATATATATATATATAGGTAAAGCAAACAAATTTGAACAATGCTTGTAAAATATTTTGATAAAGTCTTCGGTGCTTTAAATAATCTGCAAGCTGCATCAGTTACGGTTGCGCCCTTGATAAAACATATTTATATTATCTGTGTGGATGCCAGAGACTGTGCATTTTAAGAACTTAATGCCAATATGCGATGGAATTTGAAATTTTGAAGTCACCTGCTACGCCTACATCATTATGCTTGCATTGGTACCGACTGAACTAATTGATGGATACTTCCACTTCACCTATATACTTGGTGACAGTCATTGGTCTGTTCCATTATAATCAGGGTCATCATCCTGATTGACCAGTCTATAGAGAACTGCAGGACATCTACTGCTACTCGGTGTTTAGGACTGATTAATTCATGCCCTTGGGGTGACTTCTGTGCAGTTACACAGTTCCTGTTTTAGAGCAGAGGACCGCCTACAACATGTACTTCAAAGCAGTGTATTTATCTACATTATCAGAATCGCATTATATTAGTCAAGTCCCTTTATCTGTTGTATACTGCATTCACGCAATAAACATTCAATGAACGCTAACTACACATACTTTTTCCATCCTAGCTCGTCAAAGTATCCACTTGGTACAACTGCACATGAATTTGGCGGTTATATTGATTATTGGCAATTCGCACCTAATGATTTGTGAACAAGACAAGTATTTCTTCTTGTTCATTCTTTCTTTTTCCTCAATTATATGCAAATGGGTTTAATTATAGTTTGGGTCTCCACCTGCAGATAGATAAGCGTACAGATAACATTTGGGGGAGGCTTTAATCGGTTTTCCGAAAGGGAATGAACAAGGGTCAAGGTGTGAAGCGCCTGTACCAAAATAAAATGTTCTTAAGACATTGGAAAACATAATCGTCATTCTTCCGGGTTTGAGTCAATTTGATAGCTAATTGTTTTAAAGTAACCAAACAAAAATTTGAGGAATATGTTCATGTACCTTTAAAACACTGAAGTAACCTTTTTTTACGTTCAAACAAATTTAATCTTTCTTATTGCCGTCAAATTGAATGCACTTCCTTGCTTAAAACCAACGCACAGGAATAAAATTTTTGCAAGTTTTTCTTTAGTTCATATGTCAGTTACAATTTGCCATGTAATTTCCAAGAAATTATTGGAGCTCTTACTTCTTTCTTTTTGGTGTTTGTAACCTGCATTTGATACTTCTGGTACACACTTTCAGTGTGCACATTTTGTTTCAAAATAATACCTTTCATGATGACAATCATGATAAAGGAGGAGGAGGAGGAGGAGGAGGAGGAGGAGGAGGAGGAGGGGGAGGAAGAAGAAGAACCTTACCCCTGGATGACTTTCAAAGTCGGAGCTGCCTCTTCCACAAATGAAACAAACTGTCGTCATGTCTTGGTCTGCTGCAAACTACAAGGAAGAAAAGGAATATTAAGCTTTCTTCAGACTCAGTCGTGTCACACCACATGCAATCAGTCAAATTTTCGCTAGACATTGAAACGCAACTCCAAATCCTCGTTCCCTGGCTTCCCACTCATCCTACCTCCCACCTGCGTAATTCTGTATTCTGAAACATGTTTTACCACAGCTTGGAGTGGGACAATTTTAGCAATTTAACATGACATTGTTTAACTCTAAAAGTTAAAAAGACATGTTGTACACGTCAAACTGAAACAATTCGTTATGTGTGGAGCAAATGTGCAAGTAAATCATCAAGAATTACATCAAAATGTGCCATGACACGATTCAATGGATGCTACATTGTGAATAGACTCGAGAATGAACAAGTGTCCCCAGCTGTGCCCAGGTAACAAATGAAACTGACGTCAAAAGAGGTAATGTGTAAACGGGGATAAACCATCCATTTTAAACATGTTACAACAAATGCCAAGTTACCAAAGGCCTAAAAATATATTTGTGGTTGCGGTAACCTGACAGACACTACTAAAAAGGCCCAACCCTAAAATAAATGGGCGCAAAAAAATCCCCTTGTACTTTCAAGCGGTAAATATTTTTTTCAGTGGCCCACATGAGACATATGTGGCCCAAAGGGCAACAGCAAGCGCCCGAAGGTATGCTATTGGGCGCCATCCCGAAAAGTTTCGAATTTGAGCATGCAAAATGGTGCATTCTGGGGAGTTCGAGTGGAAAATCTTGCCTTGACATGGTTGACGAAATCACACCATTATAGTCATGATTGTACTTATGGCTATTTTTTCGCTGATTGTACAGATATATGATAGAAAATAGCAAACGTTAGTAAAAAAAAAAATAAATAAAAAAAAAAAGACCATCGCCATGTTATCAATCAAGAAAAGACAATTTTTGTATTTACACGTGTAACACTTCAGGGAATTTTTGCACACACATCATGTTTATTAATTCGGGGAACATTAACAGATAAACTAGAAAAGATGACTTGCTTCATAGCAAATAAGCGTGTGTGTCTTTAAAACATATTGATATGACAATGTACAACTAGTCAATAACAGAGGAGTAGAAGTTGGAATGGCATCTGTATCTATTACAGCGTTGAAGTTATTGAAGATTTGAAGCTTCTTATGGTGCTAATTAGCATAATGTAAATTGCCACAACTTTTGTTTCCAATTCATTAGGTGTGCAATGGTCAACAACCCCCTGGTAGAAGTTGGAATGACATGTCTATCTATTATAGCGTTGAAGATATTTAAGATAAAAAATTTCGAATACTGCTAATAAGCGTAATTTAAATAGGTAAAACTTTTGTTTTAGATTCATAACATGCGCAATGGTCAATAACCCCCTAGTACAAGTTGAATTGACATCTCCATCTATAATAGTTTTGAACATATTCAAGTTTTACAATTTCAAATGCTGCTAATAAGCATAATTTAAATTGCTACAACTTTTGTTTTAAATCCATTAGATGCACAACACTCAATAACCCTCTAGTAGAAGTTGGAATGACATCTCTATCAATAATACTATTGAAGATATTCAAGATTTAAAATTTCAAATGCCCCTAATTTGCATAATTTTAAATATCTTCATTCCTCTGCTTGTATGGAGGTACAATCATACCAATTTTGGAATTTTTATGTATAATAGTGTCAGAGAAAAGTATCAGACAAATCCACTTGTCAAGAAGGAAAGAAAGAATGAAAGAAAGAAAGAAAGAAAGAGAAAAAGAAAGAAAGAAAGGAAGAAAGAAAGAAAGAAAGAAAGAAAGAAAGAAAGAAAGAAAGAAAGAAAGAAAGAAAGAAAGAAAGAAAGAAAGAAAGAAAGAAAGAAAAGAAGAAAGAAAGCATTTTAGGAAAAACAGAAAAGTGTGTGTTTACACACACACTTTAATTATCCTGCAATTAGTAAGTTGTGTATTTTCTCTACGAAAGCAAGAGGAAAAAAATATTAAGATAATCACTAGGCCTAATTGTACTTATCTTTTATCACTGAATGATGAATGATTGATAATATTTTATTCACACATATGCCAGCATTGTGCAATATAATTGCTGAAAGCACACCAAACTATGATGCATGAAATGGGAGCACCAAATGCCTAGGGAATCTTGCCTTGGATCCTTTCCATGGTGGACCACAACATGAAAATAGCAAGCGTGAGATCCCCCCCCAAAAAATATTAAGTTACTTTGCACAAATCTGTTGCTGAAATTCTTTAATCATTTATGAATTAAAAGATAGATCTAAATTTTCAATAAATTAATATATCAATTAAATCAATAAATATAAACACCAAAGGTGTAATTTTTATAACACAAAGATACAGAAATTATAAACATATAAAGGGAGCCCTTTCCAGTACTCCCATTTCATGGCAGTCATGCATTTGATTGTAATATTTATAGTCTTTGTATGTGTCGATGGAGGGCACCTCCATCTTTTGTAATTTTTGTGTAACTGTTAGTCTCCAGGGGGCTAGTCGGATAATAAAGATTCTGATTCTGATTCTGCATCATGGATGATTTCACCTTATTTTTGAAAATTTTCTTGCATTCACTCTCTTTGTAGTACCTGCAATAACCGACCCCTGTCCCAACCTGGTCAAAACGACCAGTTTTCCTTCGCACGGGTACTTTTGCAATGTTAACTGACCTGATACGAACGATTCGAGTATTGTCCAACTTGAAATCTCCGTAGCAGCAAATTTCAATCTGATTCCCTGGAACATTTTCTCAACTTCTTCACATGCAAAACACTTACTTAGAATAAATTCTAAAGCATTGTTCAAGAACTGTGATGCAAAATTTTGCTGGAATGCTCCAGTTGGACAGCCCTAGACCAGCTGCAACATGCGACCAACCACCAGCAAAATCCCCCAACAAACCATCCGTAAAAAAAGTTGTTCTAATCAACCGTAACCAAGTTACAAGTTAACAGAAAAGCTGACCAACGTCCCGTTATTTAGGAGTAAAGCCAACTCAAACACAGCATTTTATTTCAACTTGTCTGAATGGTTAACTTGGGCCGGGGAAAAAGCATAGCCATAGATCTGCTGCATATAGCCACGGTGCGGTATCGGTATCTGGTATCGCTAGGTTGCAGGCCGGGATTCAAGTTATCAGTTCTCCGAGTTACCAGGGGAAACGCTCGTCAACGTATTCCTAAAAGATGACTTAATATCTTAACTTTAATCTGCCTGCTCGGTTGTGTCTGAAACAATTATCATCCGTTAGTTATAAATCTAAATGCAACACAATACCACCATGGCATTGATGCACACACGTAGAGCATTATTTATAAGCATGGCGCAATGCATTGTGGGAAAGGAAAATCACATTGAATCGCAGTCAGTGTTTTCAGGACGCTTCCAGGTGTCCTTTCCCCGAGGTTAAGGGAAGGTTAATTTTTCCAATAAATGTAATGTGCAATATATATACATATATATATATATATATATATATATATATATATATATATATATATATATATATATATATATATATATATATATATATATATATATATATATATATATATATGTATATATATATATATATATATATGGACTTTTCCAGAGTGAGCATAACCTGAAAATGTCAATACACCGCAATACAAGCATCAGTTGTGGCCAGTGGTGGTCCCCACAGTATGTATTTTGTATCAGACATAGAAGTTGTCCTCGGGCTATAAATTTTGCAGCAGCACTAGCAGGACCCGCCACGACCTCCTGGTGTGTGAAAGCTGGCGCTTGGCCGAGAAGGATGCCCTGACAGTGGATACAGGTCCAAAAAGTACCAGCAGGTTTTTTTATATAAGTTGTAACTATATGGGGCCATAGAAATAAATAAATTATTGTACAAAACACACTTCATTTGCACACAGATATGCAAATAAATTTCCAAAGCCCATTAAATTTATAAAATCAAAATGAAGACAATTTGGAATTACGATTTTAATCAAAAAAACCCTTCACATTTGAAACAGAACTCTGCAAAAGTCTGAGTAAAATGAATCCCTACATAGTGCTGTCAAATAACTATGTTTTTTCATGAAAATTGACTTATTCTGATAGTTATTATTTTGTTAATGAAAGGAATTTGACATTTTTTCCAGTAAGCTTGTTCCATTGACCAGCTTGGTCCACTTCGGATTCATTTCCTCTAGATGCCTATTTCATGATATCTATACCAGACAAAGTGTAAAATTTACATGAAATCAATTAATATTTATCTGTACAATAAACACAATCACACCAGTATTGTGGAATCGTAAACACCACCAGCCCCCACCCACAAGGGAAATTTTATGGACAGGTGCCAAAAAGTTTGTGTAGCGCTAAATGTGTTTTAGCAATGCTCCTCATTATTATTTAATGACACATGAGCGGTCGTAAAAATAGACATGTAAATAAAACTCAACATCATATGTGTCTGTTTTACCTTTTCGTCACGTAGCTCACTGAATGTGTCGACTATGATGCCAAAGATGATATTCAAACCGATAGTGGTGATAATGATGAAGAAAGTCAAGTCCACGAATCCCTTTGCTACACTCCATGGAAACGTTTGGCCTCCTGGATCCAAAAACTACAATCACAAAAACTCTGGTTTAAACAAATCTCATTCCATAACAATAAACAAAGTACAAAATATCATGTAATACACGTATGTATAGTTTGCTATGGAAATCAATTGGGGAAGAGGTCTCGGTCCTATAATTACCACTCTTTTACAGTGCAGACAAAAATAGAGGACAGAAAAGACACCAATGGCCCTGCACCTTCTATCATGACGTAAGCTGTCAATGTCTCAAGAATAAATCATTGGGCAGGGCCAACCAGTTAAAGGACTACGGTACATTTCGACACGACAGACAGAAAGTCTGATTGGAGGCATTGTCGCACGACCTCCTCCACATGGCGAAACTTGCACACCACAGGGCAACAGTCGGAGTCCTGCGACAATTAAAGTAACTAGCGGTTATGCAGAATCTAAGTGAAACTTTACTTATAAACGTCTATCGTTCACGATGCCTTATTCACATTTACACTGCTATATACGAGTCATGTATTCATTGAAGTAATTATCCGTATTTATGGTCTAATACGGAAACATGCAATGGCTGTTGTCTTGTGTTAATTGCTTATGTTTAAAAAAAATTACTTACAGAAATACTCGACTTTGAATAATAATACTCATTATCTTACATCTAAATCTAGACGTCTACGGACGTAATGGACCGTTAAAGGTAAGGCGGTGCCAATTGTGGGAGAGAGTTCGCCTGTCCTAATAGTTTAACAAAGTCTCTCAAAGTAATTTTCGATTATTTAGCCACTGCAGAATCAAGTGCTTCATACATAAAGATAAGAGACATTACTCTGACAATGCCTGTTTTGAAGAAAGACGTTTTCCTTTGTTTTTCCACAGAAGAAGCTTACATTATGTTTAGCAGAAATAGAATTATGTTAAACCCATCATCAACCACAAAGAGAAGATTTTTTTTCTTTGTTTTTTTTTCTTGGCAACACAGAAAGTGGATACATTTGTGCATTTCATGAACATACCTCGTAGATACCAACAATTAGTCCTCTGTACTGCATTGTGACGGCACATTCATACATAGTACGACAGAACTGTGTATTGGCCACTTCGAAATGTTCTCGGAAAAAGGCAAACATTATGAGGGTGTACAGATGTATGATGATGATCCCGAACAGGAACACCCAGATTAGAGATTTACCTGCAAACAAATATTTTTTAGTGTACTCAACAACACAGTTATTTGTATATTTCATCTTAAATCAATATTCTGTATTGTTCAATTCAATCCTGGACAAAGCTGTATTCTACGTGTTAGAAGTGATGGACAAACAGTGGGATTTTGGACCGCAAGATGGAAGCACTTGGAACGTTCATTTGCATAACGTTTTCCTTGGATTTTATAGAAGCTCTACAGGAATCTATCCGTACGCAAATAAGGCAATCACATGTCAGCAACTCTCTCAGTTGCTTTCTTTTTTGTTTTTCGTTTTTTTTTTTTTTGGGGGGGGGGGGACTAGCAGCTTATCCGGGCTCATGTAAAACAAGGGTGTATATATGCACCATATTGGTTCTTGAGATGTGTGCGGAAATTGTGGCCATACCCATTTGCATCACGTTTTCCTTGGATTTTATAGAAGCTCTACAGGAATCTATTCGTACACAAATAAGGCAATCACATGTCAGCAACTCTCTCACTTGCTTTCTTTTTTTGTTTTTTGGTTTTGACTAGCAGCCTATCCGGGCTCATGTAAAACAAGAGAGTATATATGCACCATATTGGTTCTTGAGATGTGTGCAGAAATTGTGGCCATACCTAATAATAATTATCTGGAACTTTGCTTAGGCAAAGGACTTGTTAACCTTTTAGTCTGCCTGTTACTCTAGTTTCTAATTCATAACCAAAAGGTTTTCTTTGCGAAGACAAAGCATAAGTAAATTTCAATTGAAGCACTGGAAGTGTATGGCAATTGCCAATTTAATGTTCTCGCGTCAATATGGATTTCTTATATAAACAGGGTTTTCTCAACCCCCCCCCCCCCGTAACTAGTCATATGACAGAACGAAGATAGTAACAAAAAACCCGTTATTTACCATTCTTGGTGACGGCTCGTATTGCTCGCTGTAATATCTGGTTAAACTGGGCCAGTTGAAGTAGATGGAATGTAAAGGTGTATCCCCAAAATACTGTTCCAAGAATGGACATTACAAACAGCAGCTGCGGAAAAGACATACGACGTTATCAACCTTTATGGATCTTACGCCAATGTAAATCTGCATGTATTTTATTAATATAAAATAATAAGCGATCGTCTAATTTCATGAATTGTATCCCCTACAATTCTGTGTAACTCTTCCAGGGACAGGGTTTGAACTGAGTCTACCCGTTTGGAAGCAATGAGCCCAAAGTATGCGGAGAAAATCTGTTGATCCATACCGTTATATTCTGGGAAACTATGAGCATACTGGTACTTGAATGAAAGGTCGTTTCACAACGAATATGAATGTAGCATCCTTGTTGTAATTGAGAACAGTTCCTTTTAATTTGAATAATTCAACTTTAGTTGCATGTTTGCATTGAAAGAGTTGAAATTAGATCAGTAAACACCTTTTCTCAACTCACTACGCCCAGATCGTGTCGAGCAAAGTTGCTGACCATGTCACTAGACGATTCGAGTGTTAATTTTCAATGAGGCAGAACTTGCAGGTATTTTATTTTCCTCCTCCAGCTAAATTTTCCGTTTTGCATAAACTGTGTTTGGATCAGTTGATGACAAGTCTACAACGGACTGCAATGATGGCTAGGGAGTGGCTGTGGGACCTTCCTTGAAGCAGTCAACTAGAAAGTCCGTTCTCTTGATTTAATAAGACGAGTGTATATAATCCTTAAACTTACTTTTATCACACTTTTTTTCAGTTTTACACATATATGCAAGTTTGAACATGCATATCTTTTACATTACATGACCTGAAGGCCCTTTCATGAATGAAACAGAAATGATGAAAGCGAGATGTGGCTTAAAACTCAGACACTCATCACTTATTTCACAGGTTTACATTGTCATTGCGATGTAAATCAACTGCACCTGCTTAATATACTTATGTCAGCAACTTATAGGTTAATTAAATCTTTCACTGTCAACTGCGACTATAGTCTAAGCACTTAAGACGGACTTCTCTGAATTTTTAAATGGATACCGTATTAATATTCTTTGTAAAAGAAACCTCTCATTCACGTATACCAGCATGCCTATAGTCCCACAGAATATAATGGTCCAGGACAACAGTTTTTTCGGGATGTTGTGGGCTCCCAAAGTACCCCAAGGAAAGCTGTTGACTCAGTCCAAAAAATGGCACTGAAAGGTCACGCATTCTTTTAAAAAAACAAATCGGCGATCATACCTGCTTGAGGTGCCCTGATGCTAACTACCTGAACTAACAAAATTAACTAAACTAAACTAGCTACCTAAGTCACTAAACTAAACAAACAAACTAACAAAATAATAATATCATTAATAACAATGATAAATAATAATAACAATAATACTGATAATGATAATAATAATAATAATAATAATAATAATAATAATAATAATAATAATAATAATAATAATAATAATAATAATAATAATTATTATTATTATTATTATTATTATTATTATTATTATTATTATTATTATTATTATTATTATTATTATTATTATTATTATTATCATTATCATCATTATTATTATTATCTTATTGTAATGGTATATCTGAAAAAAAACTTTACGCACTAGGTACCAGAAAGTCTGGAAACTCAAGAGCTTCGCTTGCATATGGGACACTCTTTCTTTGTCCTCCTGGTCCTGCAGTGAAGCACTTGGCAGAATACCCGGTGGCACCAGTGACCTGAAAGTAAAAAAAATGTTCTTTTTGTGCCATGTAGCCAATGAGAAATGACTTCCATGGACCCTCCTGCTCGCTGACATACTACACATAAGATATTAAGACTGGTACAGCGAATCTTGTGTCTGTGGCATTTCACCATAAAGGAAATTGGGATCTACATTTCTAGGTGTCTTCAGGCTATTAAAATTTCAGTTCGATATGTATTTAATGATGCATGGCCTGTTCCATATCAGCACAAGTGTCAGCACGGAAAACTTCATCAGTATGAGCGACAGCGAGTACTGATATGAAAGTATGGAGTGCTGATATGAGTACTGATATGAATCTGGCCATGCATTATAATGTTAATCATATTCTTACATGTATACCCGGTGGACGTACTGATTGTAAACACACTGCACACTCAAATATTGACATATATGTATTGACACTTCCATTTTGCGTAAGTGTATCACAGGCATTTCTGCCAGGTGGACCTCTATCACAGACAAGAAAGTCATTTTTTTTACTCCGTGGCACCACAAATGGTACTGATGTGACAATCCGAATACCATATTGTACAGGGAAACTGTACAATAAGGCGAAATATGAGATATGAAGCTTATTGAAAGTCACATATCACGTGTACAGAATTTGCATATTTTTATCAATGACATTTTAGGAATTTGGTAACAAGGTATATTGAACAATTTGTCAAACTCACAAATTGCCTTAAAATGTTGCTAATACTGCACTCCCTGGTTTCAAGATTCACCGCCTCTGATATTTAAGGCATTTATATTCATAAAAAAGTTCGTTGGAAACAGAAAACAGACTTCATAATAGCATTTGTGTACCGCGGCACCAACCCGTACGGTCTCGCCGCTTGGACTCACATTACGTGTGTACCACAGTGTTACTATTGCTAA
This sequence comes from Hermodice carunculata, assembly GCA_964020975.1. Classification (NCBI taxonomy): domain Eukaryota; kingdom Metazoa; phylum Annelida; class Polychaeta; order Eunicida; family Amphinomidae; genus Hermodice; species Hermodice carunculata. The sequence continues at coordinate 18,096,349 of OZ026621.1, forward strand.
GAGACTGTGGCTAGAATCTACTACACAGAATTCTGATAAAATTGTATCCAGAATACAAACCTGAAAAATGCTTTAATGCCCTTGATAGTGGGAAGTCGAGGGCGGTTAATTATGAAGTAACTGATCACGACAAACAACGTAAATAGGTTGTGTAGCACTCCCAGCACCCACGTCGCCTCTTGCACACCCGGGAAGAGGAAGTCAGGCTTCGGACTGCATTAGGATGAACATTTAGTGATGAGCAAGTTTTTAAAGAATCTATATCAAGTATGCATACCAGACATACAGACCAATGTTCTGGTAATCAAGGGCTTTAATTCTCCCAGCAAGTAAATGAATAATAATGTAAAAGTGACCAGGGTCTTTTTACACCAAAATGTTATAGACGGGTGTCATATGCACGTTTGTAAATGCCAAGTAAATCATACATCATTACTTTTTCAACATGTCCACTTAATGGGCACAGCAAGATCCCAAGTGCTGGCTATATTGTTGTCTTACCTATTGTTCCATCTTTCAGAGAAAAAAATATCTCATACTAGCAAAATAACTTTTTCAACCAACAGAAATATATCTTTATGAAGTTTTTCAACGTAAAACTATTAGAAAACAGTACTCACCACCAGTAACTTAAGCCGGTTTTCATGCACTTTAGGTGCTTCGCCAGAGACCCCATAATACTTCCATGGATCCAGTGCCATCAGCATGCTGCTGCATAGAACCCATCCAGGCCCTGTGGCATGGCACAGCGCTCCTGTGGTGATAATGCATCTTATCAAGCGTGCGCATTTCAGTTTTCTACACTGTATAGGAGGGACAGAAGAGCGGGGATGGTTGGGTGGGAATTCTAATGACCTATGGTGCATACTGGTTCTTAATAATAGTTTTACATTGAAAAACTTCATACTAAGGACACAACACCATGGGTCACTCAAGCTGATGTACCATCAGACTGGAGGAGGGAGGAACCTTCAATGGTTCCAGACCAAAAACTCTGCACTAAAGAGTGATGGTCCGGAAACCATCCTGGATCATAGTTGCACCTTTCTTTGATTCCCTTGAATAAGAAGGGCTAGGTGAGGCACACCCTAAGACCAGTTTGAAGCAGCTGTCAGGAAGCATTTCAGTGCCAACAGCCACGCCTCTACTTCTTCCAACTCTCTTAGGTAGAAGGATGTAAAGGTATTATGGAAGTGCTATCTAAAGATGGCCATAATATCATCTACTGACATGTTACCTTACACATCCCAGGAGGCTTAGAATGCCCTGGACTCAGGAGTCCTGAGAGAATGAAGATGTGCCAGCTCTTCATCCTTCCCGACCATTTGGTAGGCCATGGAAATCATTTTGTGCCAACAGCAGATCCTGATGCTGTAATGATGATGCTAGAGCAGGATCAACTTGGCCAGCAAAAACAACCTTTTTGACCTGGTACCTCGCTGTTTTTTTGATGTATGCAACTGCGATACAATTGCCACACATCACCAGGACATGTTTTTTCTCCAGATGTGACCAAAACTAGAAAACTGCATGATGAATCACTTCCAGTTGTAGCCAATCGATGACAAAATACCTCGAGTCCAAATGTGCTCCCCAGCCTTGCAGGGGGGCATCGGTGAACAAAGTCACCTCACCATTGAATCGCATCAGAGACTGCCCCGGCATTACATCCATTTGCCCAGACCACCAACTCAGAATAAACCGACCGTATGGCTGGATCTGGAGATGCTTACAAGAGATGTCTCTTCCAATCCAAGCAATCTCGGAAGCTGAGCTGGACAGGCCAATGATGGAGCCTCTCTAGAGGGCCCAGAGAGTCCATGGATGTCAATGTCCTGATCAGATGCACCCATTGACACACTGATGGAGAGGATGCCCTTTTGAACTGTATAAAGACAGCTATGAGTCTCTTCCATCTGTCCTCTGAAGACCGACAAATGAGTGGGACGAATCCCCAATTAAAACTCCGTCAAGGGAGTCAGACTGGACATCGAGGGATTCACAATTAAGCCTAGCCTCAAACACAGATCTCTTACAAACTGTGCATCCTTGAGAACAAGGCCTTTCTCCTGAGATGGCAGAAGCCAATCATCCAGATAAATGTACAACCAGATCCATTGCTGGTGTACAATTGAGGCCAACCAACCCATGGCCTGAGTAAAGACCAGTGGTGCCAACACTGGGCTAAATGGCAAAGCTAAGAACTGGAAAGTCTTGCCAGTGACCACAAAGTGCAGGGATTTTGGGATACTGCTTGGCCAAGGAAATGTGGAAATATGTGTCTTTCAGGTCTATTGAGGGTGCCCAATCGTCCTGTCGCATCGTCGCAATTATGGCGGCCGGGATATCCATCTTTAGGTGCCGTTTGACAAAATAAGAGTTGAGAAATGACAAGTAGATGACTGGTCTTTGTCTGCTTTCTCTGTTTGGCACCAAAATGAGTCAAGTCTGTAAGCCTGGGCACCCATGGTCCAACACTGGCTTGATGGCCTATGTCTCCAAAGGCTTTTGCATAAACTTAATTCAAGAGTTCCTGGCCCACATCATCTTGAAGCGGATGGAATGAAAAGGGGACTTGGGGGGGGGGGGAGTTGCTTCTGCCAAACTCCAATAAGTAGCCATGCCACACAATGTTTGCATGAAATTGGTCAGCAAATGACACTAGTTGGGTGCCCAAACTGATCCTTGCCTATAACAAGGACAGGGATTGCAGACTGCTGGGCCCACAGAGGCATCAAACAACCATCGCATGACCCTAGGGGAAAAGGGTAGACTTCTGGCCACCCTTAGGACCAAAATAGCCCAGCTTTCAAGGTAGGGCAACCTTCTCCAATGGCTTTTTCCTCTGCCTCTGTTGCTTCTGCTGCTGCTTAGGGCCACATGCAGCCATGGCATGCTGCCAGAAGGATTCACATCCTGGAACAAAGCCTCATTGACAGACTTTTGCCCCTTCTCTTTGGCAATATTGTCCAGCCTCTCAACGAGGGTTACAGGACGAACAGCCTGAGAGTGGCCACTCATCACAGTCCACTCAAAGGATCAGCCGTGGAAGCGGAGGGGACCCTAGCATCTGAATGCCTAACCAATTTCCATGGAAAATCCATGGTAGGCCTAGTGCCCCCCAAGGGGGCCTTTATTCAAGGATGAGCCTCGATTCGATGACCAGTTTGAACCTGGCCTGACTTGTCACCCCTCCCCTCTAAAGGGGCCTCAATTTGAGGGGCAGTCTAGGCCTGGCTGCGAAGCCTGGCCAAACTGGTCGAAGCCTGGTCAAACTGGTTGAGGCCTAGGCCTTGACTGCCAGGCCTTGAGCCTCGAATTCAGAACCAGTGTCCCCTTTGTGGGGTACCTAGGCCTCGCACTTGCAACATGCCTGGTAACAGCAGAATCTCAATCTTGCAGATCTAATGTCTGCCTGATGGAACTTCTGCCACTGAGAAGGAGTCCATCGTCGACAAATGTCACATGGACTCTCCTCAGTGCAGAACATGCCGCTCTTGTGCATGCAAGAGTGACATGCTGGATGGTTGTCCTACCAGACATCCAACTCCAAGTCAATATTAATCCTGAACTACCTAGATCAGTCATAGGACAAGTTGCCCTGGAAACTCATCAACTGTCACATGGCAGAAAGGAAACCCAAAAAGATCTAGAAAAATGGGCTTCCAGACAATAAGCATCCATCGCAAAAAGACGCCAGAGTAGGAAACTGAATTGGACAGGGTCGCTAATACGTATTATCGCCACCGAGAGCACTGTGCCATACAACAGGGCCTGGATGGGCTCAATGCATCAGCACAGTGAGGGCACTGGATCCATAGAATTTTTCATAGGGGCTCTGGCAAAGCACCTTAGGTGTGTGGAAACCACCTTAAGTGACCCATGGTGGTGTACTGTGTCGTTAATGTGATGAAATTGTATATTTTGCTGGCAAAAGTGAATGTATGACTATGACAGGTGTATGAAACCAGTCCAATGGCCCAGTACTGTATAGACATGTGCTCTGTGAGAATGATTGGCTGCAGGCATAAAGCGCAATGTAAAAATAAACCAAAATTGAAACTTTCTTATGTATGTACAAAATCAAGCAAAATTACACTGTTGAGGTAAAACATTCATCGCTCAGCATGCCTAATAATTTGCACGTATTTTGTGGCAAGATGTTGATGAGAAAATATTATTTATCTGATTCTTACTATTGTGTTGTACCCACAGACCCGTGTGAGTTACAGAGACACACAACAGTAGTACGTAAGAGCATACACATAGATTTTATTACCTGAAATGGATAGGAGAACCCGTGAGATCAAGCGGCTGGGTCCAGGTGACCAAACCCAACGTAACTAGTGCAAGACTGAGCAACATCATGGCCATATTGAAATACCACCTGTAACATCGAAATATTTGAGATTAATCCTTTCCCGCTTAAATAGTAGAGAAAATGAACCCCAAAGTTGCCTTCACAAACGTGGTGGACTGTACAATATGTTATCTATTAGCAGTGTGTTCTGCATACCACTTTCTCTAGCAACATCTGCGCACTCTCATGTCCAAAAGAGATGCCACCATGCACCATTGTGGCAGCAACTATTAAGGGAATGACTGAAATCATTTGTTTACAGTTCATCTTTTTGTGTAGGGTTCACTTTGATTGTCTCCAGCTGGCAAAGTGCGACTGTACTATTCGAAGCGTTTTGTATGTGCTACCAAGGCCATGCTACCCAGACTGAGTAGTACGTCCCTGGTCTGGTGTTACATAATAATTAGCAGCTGCCTGTCAGAAGTATTCATGAGTCTCTGTAACAATATACATAAGGCCAAATGCCAAGCTGACAATATGTATGGAACCCTGTAAGAAAGATGATTCTGTCTTTTTTTAACACGCACTTGCAGGTTTGTGTTATGGCTGTTTTCTGTTGGCACGACAGCTGACAACCATCTTTCAAAAATGCATCTGATTCATTACTTAATGTACGTGATAGGTAATTATGAGCAACCTCAATTGACGGATCACATAACCAGGACTTGCACTGTTTGTGTATTCTTCATGTTAAATTGGTGCTATCCCAGTGTTTTAGTTCCTTAAAATTAATTAAAGGGTGATACACCTGAAGTTACATTTGATAAAAATTAAAATTTGTAAGGTTATTTCGGCACAACTTACAATCATTATTTGCAGTGGGCATATCTTTAAGTACATATGTGCAATTAGGTCCTGCTGTGGCTGCGTAAACGAATGCGGATCAACATATGTCTAACTCCCACGGGTGCTCCAGTGCAAAAATGATAATTTGACTGGATGCCTCACAGGGCTTGAACATTTATTAAATAGTTCACAAATACATTTAAGTTACAATGGCCTTGCAAATTGCTAAAGATCAGCCATGTACAATTCAAACCTTTTCCTTATGAATGAAATCATCCTTTCCAATATACAGTACAGCTCTCGCCAAATGGACCAAATTGCTAGCCCATGGAGCATGCTGGTGTGCAAATAGAAAAAGAGCTAGCCTTGTGTAGCATGCTCGAATAAGATGCTAGCACCATGCGAATGAGTGCTTGTCCCTGTTTGCATTTGGCTAGCAATGCGTCTGGCTACGTGCCAACGGACGAGCATGGTGTGAATTGCAAGCGAGCATCGTGCAGCATGCCCGGTGCTCTATACTTGCAATCGCCTTGCACCTTTGGCAAAGTGGGTTGTCACAAATGGCTTGCATCTAAAATTTGCATAAACGATAATTATAAAATCCTGGCATTGCAAAGTCGTGAAAAGACATATCAAGAAATTTGTCCCACTCAGAACTAGAAAACCACTTAACATATCTGAAGTTCCGTTTAGTTCAACTCCTAGCACTCCAGTTTAGAGTACACTCGCACAGCGCGTCATTGCTTACTGCCACCAGTGTCCAATAGACTCAAACCTCTGAAGAGGCTGATTCAAGGCCGTCTCAAATTCCCGGTTGTTGTTTATTAACATGCAAGCACGCACATTTTGTTGTAGAGAAGCGTTAGTTCTTGCCGATTTGCACTGAAAATGAATATTTTCCTTTTACGATGATTTGAATCAATGATCGAGCCGTTTTTTGTGACAATTTGAATGATGCAACTTTGCAAAATTGCACAAAAACATAGCGTGATTTCATCGTCGCGGTCTCGATTTTTTTTCGTCTACCCGCCATGTTTATTTTATCGCTAGAATGCAAATAACCTTGTCTATTTTTTTTAATAACAAGCTCTCCCATTGGCTGAAACAAAAGTATTTTTGGGGAAACCCCTCCAAAACTGCTTTAATTTCAAATAGCTACATCGTTATTGTAGTCCGAAACAACCGAAGACGATTCCCCGGAATATTGTAGGTCAGTCGGGGGCGGGGGCAGAATCGAACACATGGTGTTTGCCGTCCAATCAAATGCGTCGTTTTTCTGCCGATGTTTCGTTCGGAAGTACTCACTGCCTCGTGTTGTGAAGTCCAGCTTGAAAGATGGCCGACATTTGTATGAACACAAGTGATGATTGTGGATAATTTATCAGAGCAAGAAGCAAAATTTCACGCCCTAAATTGGTCAGAATCACAACATACTACCAGTCTTTGTGTACAATAGAGCAGAGGGTCCAGTTTTTTTTTTTTACAGAAAGAGTGTGCAATACGCCAGCTGCAGGAAAACATGGCTCGGGTGAAAATACCGCTGCCGCTTGTGTTGATCATGTTGACAGTTGTCAGTAACTGCGATAAAGTGGTTTATCGACTATTTACTGCAGCAACAAACAAACTCGACCACTAAAATTGAATGACAATTATGACACACCACCAATCTTTAGAAAAAATTAAAGAGCAACCATTGTTCTTGACGCTAACCAAGGAAAATGCGCGGACCGGCACCCATGCAATTGTATTTTTACACAGGCTTGACCGATTTCGTGATTGAGACCGATATATTGTTCGGGAAAAGCAGGATGGACACAGTTTTAGTCAAATCAGAAAGATACTGATTCAACAGCACCATCTTACTATTGGACTAACTACATTGAAAAGGATGGTGAAATATCACCGAGAAACAGGAAGAATTCCTACTAGTGTAACAACTCGTTGCCGCGCGCGACAGAAAGCAACAGATCAGCATCTGAAATTGATAGATGTTCTTATGACTTTTAATCAGGAGAGAACAGCTCGTGACACACAAAAGCTTTCACAAGGTTTGGTTGGTTTGTCGCTGTTCATATCGCAAGTAAAACGGTTAAGACGGGGCCTTGGCTTGAGCAGGGCAGAAATATACAAACATTGTCTGTTGTGGCCCTGACACCGCCGGTTCCCTCGTGTTCATCCATGATTCTTAAATTTTGTAGGCTGAGGTCAACATGTCAATTATGAGTGGTTCAAACACTGACAACGCAACCATGTGTCGTTCGGGTTATCATCATAACAAGAATGACTGACAGGCAATGCCAACATTTCGCGCACGGTTTGAAAAGTTGATTCAACCTCGCCAGACAGGCATTGAGCATGTGCGATAGGCTTAAAGCATTTTGCAGCACACCAGTCGACAGATGCGAGAAAAAATGAGCCCTAAAACGCATGCTAAAGAAGGCATGCGCACCGGTAGCAAGCATATCTCGCTGGCGGCATGCGAGATGCGTGGCGCAGTGCTCAAGCATGCGTAAAACTGTGCGAGTGTGGGAGGTCCATGATGCGAGAGCTGTACTGTAAAATGTCTGACATAAAATAGTTCAGTTATCACGAAGGAACCTGTGGACGGACGGAAGCACAGATGCAAGAAGAGAAACGACTTTATGAGGTGAACATACCAGCCTTTGACCATTACAAGAGCCACCGGGTTGCTCATGACACGCTTTGTGTATTTGATATCTGTCATAATATCTGTACACCATTCCATGAAATTCCCAAGTTTCTCGCTAGGTGTCCGGTCAACTGCATATTTGAAACGATCCTTGACTTCTCTTCGAAGAACGCTCTGGGAAGAAAAATAAATGCAAAAATATATTAGTACCAGCTGTGGACGGTGATATGTAGATCCAACATGCAATATAATGATATGATAAACGGGTTTGACACAACGGTCTGCTATTGCTTCACAGAAACAAAGAATACCATTTTGCATCAACGTAAAGCGACATACCATTACCTTTCGCGACATATTTACGAGATCGCCCAATCTCTTGAAATATCCATTCATTGATTCGGTCAGTTGCTGGGTGGCGCTCGCTTAATATTTCAAGCCGCTATATAAACTGTAAAAGTTTTACGTCGTTTTCCATTGTCTTTTACAATTAAAAATGTATACTTAATTTTTTTCATGTCAGGTACAACAAGTGGAGATTTTTCCGTATGAGAAAAAAATAGATCAAATCCGTCTGAATAAGTTTTGTGATTTCACATGTTGTTCCCAAATGTAATGGGCTCATCGGGGAATTGATATGTTTCATAATCTAAATTATTCAAATGATAGATGTACTATTAAAAATTACATACCTTGTCATTCACTTTGAAATAGATCCGGTGTAGCTCGTTGTCTTTAACTACTTCGATGGACATTGTACTTCGCTGAAAATACTTCATGGCTGCTTGATGCATGCCTATCTGTTCTTCAGTAACGTACTCTAAAAAAAATGCCAGGAAAAAGTGAATAAAGACATCAATGTGTCTTTAATAAAAATAAAGAACACAATGTTGGGTTCGTTAGTAAAATGACTGAAACAAAATTGTGTCTGTAAGTGCAGTGAACAAAATGATGTCTTTATATCAAATAAGTAAAGCATTACTGTGCATGCATGTTTATTGATAAAGACGCTGTGTTTTTTGTACAAAGAAATGGTCAAGTCTGTATGTCAAACAAATGAAGACAGTGTTGTGTCTGTAAGTCAAGTAAATAAAAATATCACTGTATCTGTGTAGGGGGTAAATGAAGACATTTTTCATTGAGTCTGCAGGTGAGGTAGAAATCTGCCTGTCGACTTAACGTTGCATATGTGCAATACATTTCATTGTTGCCACAGATATCTGTTGTCGATGATTCACCGTTATATCCGTGGTTGTCATCATCATTGCACTATGTTATCTTCAAGGGCAGTACAGCAGCAACATCCAGGGTGTGTTACGGGCATTCCAAAGTTTTAATGGGCAGATCCATGGTAAATGGTATATTGAGTTTATAATAATGATAACCTTACGTACCGTTTTTGGTATATTCATTGAGGCTTATGCGAAACAGCTGGTCGGGGGTACGAATTATGTTATTTAATGTTGCTTTCTTTCCATAATCTGTATGAAAATCTGAACCAAAGGGCTACATTATGAAATGCAAAACGCAGTGATGGCGGTTGAAAAATATCTGAGTGCCAGTTAGGTGTGCACAGTGCAGCACCACGAAAAGTGAAGCATACTTTGAATGTCCTTGCTGTTCTAGCCATAGAGAAACTCTGCTGAGCACAGCTTGCAATATTTTGGCACTGGGAGTTAATCCAGACTCAGTTGTCCAGACAGCATGCCATATATATTGCTTGTTTATTTTGCACATGAGGACGATAACATCTCCGACAGGGAAAGTTAAGAGATATTTACTGCTGTTAAAATTTCATTTCTGATTCTAGAGGATTTTTATTTTAAGCAACTTAGAATCGTATTTTACTGGGACATGACAGTCTGCTGTTCTAGACCTTTATGTGAAGTGCTAGTGCTCAATCCTTCCTGGGGTCAACCTTTCCAGGTTACGATGGCTTTTACCATAAAGATCTTCACGATGTCAAAGCATCTAATTTGTAATTCAAACTGTCGATATCTGATGACTGTGTAATACCTTCATACTGTTCATTGGATTTGTCCTTGATTATGCACATATTGTCCTGTGCGTCTTGTACATATTATTGTGCATCTCTCCGTGTGTGGAGAGGCAGTTCTTTAGCATGTCGAAGTACAACTGACTAATCCAGTATAAACAAATACCTTTAAACTTGAATCATGTTAAGAATATGTTTTTAGGCCGGGGCGTGCTTTGAGTAAAAACCAATAGATCTAAACGCTGAATTCGTCGGATCACAGTGCCAATAGGAGACATTCATATTTAACTGTGAGCCTGCTCACTTCCTGTGTTGCCAGGGCAACAGACTAATGCTTCCACCATGATTAGGGCAGATCTGTATTATATACTACATAAACATCCATAAATAACACATTTTCAACCAAAAGAGAGCTCATTTCTAATCAATTTAGCCATCCTTTATGTTTCAAATATATGTTAAAACATTGTCTTTAGATTATTCTGTGCTTGTGTTGTTTATTTTATTGAGAAAGTAGTTTTGACAATGCTAAATACATGGATCTGCCCTGATGCAGGTAGCTCCCTCTTTAGCTCAATAAGTGTTAGAGTAGGACCGCATTCAAGTATGAATGCATCCTATTTCCACGATACTATGTAAATACGTTGCTACCATTTCTTGGAATTTTATCATTTGTGCTTTGCTTTTATGATTATTATCATAGTTGTTGCCGTCATCATCATCTCTAGCACAATGACGATCACCGTGATCACCGTAACCATCATCAAATATGTACTTACTCATGAGGTCTATCTTAGAATCGAGATCCATCATGCGTTTCAGTATATGGTAGTACCGGAAACCGATGTAGTCAGTAAACGCTCTGAGGTCAGCACTCATTTTCTGACCCTGAAGAGAAAGCTTTTGTCAGTCATATTTGCAACATTAACCTTGGCCGCTATCATCGCAGGGTACATAGCAGGTTTTAAACAAGCAAGGCTCTAATATATGTGGTGGTTTTGCTGATGAAAACTGTTTTACAGATTTAACCAACGCTTTATATTTGGCATTGGCAGAAAAGAGAAATATTGGTACATATGACTAATTCTTTGGAATCCACAACCAGGCTTTTAATGAAATATATTACTTTTAAAGGAAAATTTAATGCATTTTTGATATAAAAGTTTCCTGCGCAGTTCTATGCCGATGCAGTTAGAATCTGTATTGGATTACTGGGTGCCTCTATATTCGGCCTGGAATGTCACGCACGGACATTTACAACTAAACATATCAGGACCAATAACATGATTTTTTAAAAATTATTTTTACGAAGTTCAAAATGAAAAAGTAGGTCAAATGATTTGTCATACGTATAATCCAAGTTGAACTTTATCTTACATATTTCTTGAGATATATGTATATGTATAGATTCGGTCATGTTCGCACTATTTTCTGAGATAATCAAATATACCTATGATGTAATTATGCATTGGCTTGGGGTTTTTTGGCGTAAAAACCATTGGACGCGCCAACAGTATTACACTTGTTGGAAAACTTTGTTTCAGTCATCAACGCTTTCCTAATTGACAACAAACATCTACATACTGTTAAAAATGCCACCTTCATTTTATTTCAACTGATTGGAAAAGAATGGTCTCACTTTATGAAGTTAATTTTATATTTCCGCCCTATACAATGCATAGCAATTGGATTTGTTGGGAAATTGACGTAACAAGATGTAAAGCACCAGCCATTACATGCAGTGGACTTGTGGCAAGGCTAACGCTCCTGACATGCGTCAGAAGGTTACTGTTCTTGTCAAGCAGGCAAGCATTCACACACTCACTTCATGAAAGGAAAAACATGGACACCAGACTGAGCTGTATAGCTACCAAGTCACCTACTCAGTAAGCAACTGACAACTGGTTACTTTATTCAAGACACAACTTGCTTATATTTGCTCCATACACCCATCCTTGTAGGAAGTCGTGGGCAGACCTACAATGTTTACTAATACCAGAATTTATTTCACTCATTTCCTGAGATGCGTAACATACAGGGGTGGTTGACAGCATACACAAACCCCACACACACCCTAGCTTGATTTATGGCCCTGAGATCCACTCAACTATATAGTTTTCATGAATGACCATTGTAGCCACTCAACGGTGAAGCGACCCACATACCCTTCATTGCATTCAGCCAGGTGGGGCCAGCCACCACAGATGAGTAACCCTGAGCGGTGCACACAAAGACGCACCTGATTTTTAATAGGCTGTACCTTATTTCCCTCGCGGATGCAATGACCATCCAATTAAGGAATTACAATCAAGGCACCACTCCTGCTTGATGACAAAGTCTCTAGATGATGTCTGACTTCCTCTCTGATGACGGTAAGCTTTGCACTTACTATGCTGGTGTACTAAGTATCCTTGTACTGGCTGACCCTCATCTAGGACAGGCAGGTACTATGCCATGAGCCACATTAGCCATATCTCAGAGAAATAAACTATAACATTCACTTAAAAACTCGTCAGGGTTTTGCACTCGTACCCCCATTTTTAGTTTTGAACCTTCAAAACTCAGCAATATGCTCATACATATAGTTGCGTACACATGAGTGAAATATGATAAAACATTAACTGTCACAACTCCCACATTATTCCTGGTATTTTACTTATACAAAAATTTAAAAAGTATAAAAAGTAATAGTACTCCCTTTTATTTAACACTCTTATGCATATACCTGGGTGTTACAGACACGAGAGGTTACTAGCACATCAGTGTCCAATGTCAGTTCTCAGTACTGACATCCCATGTCTATGAGGTAACACCAAAAATTACCGGGTACTTATTGAACACCTAAAATTAAATATTTATCAATACCTATAAGGACAGTCAATGTCCTACACTCGTACCCACCATGATAACAGAAGATTACCACAAGCTCGCCAGTATATTTTCAGATAAATATACAAACTAATAAGGGTAGTACATACCATGGCAATGCAAGGAGCCAATTGGGTATATAAATAGTTTAGTATATATGACCATTTACTGGTGTATACAAACATGGCAAAATGACCCAGAACCTAAGGTATATCAGTTAACCTTTACAGGGGAGGTATGTTACCGGTCATTTTACAGTAAAATATCACCTACAAGAAATAAAGAGTATACACTAGTGAATAATAAGGATAATGAAAATAAAGTGGTACTCAAACAATGCAACAAATTATAATGAGTGGTCATAGTTTCCTTCATTCAGAATTCAAGTAAAAGAAAGTGGAAACCAGCAAACATTTCATGCTTGATGAATTATAGCCCCAATTAGTCAGTCACTGCATCATCTTTCAACAAGCATTCATGTGGGTTTCATGAATGACATTGAAGAAGTGACACAGTTTGGAGTGACTAGCGGCCTATTCCAACAGTCACCCTTCAGGGTGAGATCCGCAAGTTACCGATGTAATAGAAGAGATTACAATATTGATTAAATGCGAGTATATAAGTTCTGATCAAATATTGAGTAAAATATGGATAAAATACAAATAACTAGGTACTATTTTACTACAAATGCCAAATGGCATTGTGACCCCATGTTCACAAGCCAGCATTTTCACTAAACACGTTTCACCTATATTCCATTAACAGGCATTTTGTCAGGCATAATGAAACTTCAATGCAGATGTGTACACAGACACACTATCTGGAGACAGAAACCTTACCAGTGGTCTACTGGTAATACAACTCAATTGCTTCAAAGTGCATTCAGCACTGGCACCATGTTAACAGGGAGTTACTCATTTTATTCTGACCCAGCTATCAAAACTTGAAAACAACAGATACAGTATGTATATAACCTGCAAGACTATAGTTATGGGTCATATCATGGAAAACACAAGTGTGACCTCCATATCAGTGACCGGCCGATCATAAACAACAGCAAGATACCCTCAACACCATGTGACGGTAGGTCCTGCCGTTGGACTGGAAATCCACACAAGGGTAACTCCATGAATAGAACCATATAACTTTACTATGTAATGATCCGTTGGACACCTTATTTAGCAGTAAAATGAAATACAGAGGGGGATGGTTTCCTGTATGACTTAACAGTACCTTTAGGGTCAGGTTTATCACTCTCAGCATCCAAAATAGTCAAATATTCCACCTCCATTGGAATTTCAGAATCTGATCGATGGGAACCCAACTTCTTGCAAGGAACATTTTTGTGACCACCCCGGACATAATTAAGGATTTTTGATCGTTTTGTCCACAAGATACTACCTCCTGATAATAATAAAGCACCTAACACAATAATCAAGATCAATAAACCAAACGACATCCTACTGCCATGGTAAGTCCAATCGATGGTGGTGGGTGGCTCCTCAATAGGAGCCAAATTTACTTGTGCTACTGTACTTAGTTTAGCAAAAGGAATTTTGTTTAATAATTTGATAGCTTGGGTTGGAGGGATAATGTCAGTTATATTGAGACTAATGGGAACTTTAATCTTCAAAGATGCTACTGACAAGTGCCCCACACTCTTAATGAGTCCTGTTATGGTCCATGAATTCCCCATTACTACACATCTTGGGGGTACTCGAATTAAATATGTACCGGCCACTAACTGCTCCCTAACTCCAGCCTTACCGGTACATCTTGTCTCCACATATTCTCCAAAAGTAACTATGACAAATTCGCCATAGCTTAACTCTGTGATTTGGGTATCATTATTCCTTCTCATAATGGCTACTTGACAATTATGACTTCCCTTACCCCCAGCAATTAGTGTCCTGGGACAATTCCAATATCTTGCATTATACAGGGGTCCAGTTCTACATACCATGGGTCGCCAACCCATGCACCCAACAGGGTGAAAAATGTCACCATTAGCAGTATCTACACCGACATCTGAGTGATCCACCAATATTTGTATAGTATAACCTTTTTTAGCATAAGGAACAGGCCAAGTTGCTATATTATAGCGATGATATGTTCTGTCATTCACCAATGGTAATCTTACGCGATACACTAAAGTATCTTTGCCCCAAACTGGGAAGACTCGTGCATGTTCATAGTACCACTGCAATGGTTGCACTGGAAAAGTAGTACCAGTAGTGGCCTTTTGCAACACCTCTGCCAAATGTTCCATACCTAAGATGTCTTCAGTAAGTCTGCCAATTTCTAATGATGCCTTTTGTCGAGAATACTTTTGCACTGCCTGCCTGTATGAGGACGTTACTTGCTCCAGCAGTGATACCGTTTTGTCAAAGTAGAAAGCCTTTTCTAGCCGAAACAAACGTGTCTGAGTCAAATTTAGCTGAGACAATGCATGGTTGATGGTAGGGATTAGAGCTCCTGAGATAAAAGCAGTCACCTTCTTAATTTGGTACCGATTCCATGCTACAGCACCTTGAGTCCTATTAAGCACAGTGGTGAGTTGGTTAACATGATGAACAATTATTTTCTGGTACCTCCGTGTATCTTCAATTACCCGGTGACATTCTTCAATGCTGTCATCAGTGGCTAGTCCAAATAATGTGTGACCAAATTGGCCAACAAAGTTAAATAGTCCTCGCTTTGGTCTGATATGCTCACTGGTGGCAGATGAAATAATTCTGTGATTCAAAATATATGACTTTATGGATTGAAGTCTCGAAAGCCACGAACGGTACTGTAAATGGGGTACTATACCTTTGAGTAAGGCTTGCTCTGCCTGGAACATGACAGCATCTATATTCTGTAAAAGTTTGGGATCCAATTCCGGGGCATCAATGACAACAAGTAATGTCCACTCTGCTGTCTGAACACGTAACTGATTTACCTTGGTTATAAAAAGTCCATCAGGCAATGGTTCAATGGAGGCAAGGTTGTATCTGATAAGCAGAAATATCACCAACACATGCAAGCCGCTAGCTCGATGGCTCCTAAACGTTGGCGCTTTAGCTCTTCCGTACTTAAGGGACATTCTGTAGCCGAACGTTTAACTGCCACTGACTGTGATCTGGTAAAGTACCTGTGTCCTGACTGAGATGGGCCGGAAGCTGATTCACTAGTCATTTCCTGATCACGTGGCAAAGAATCGGAAGCGAGGCTATGACAGGGGATGACTGACTCACTCCCTGTTCCATGTTCTGGGACTTGCCTGACAATCCTCCCAGACCATCTACTTGCTATATCATAAGGGCCACTCTTTACATGCTCATGGCGTGTATGACCCTGAGCATTATCTGGAACTACAGGTCGAGTATCTGGCAGTGTGAAGCACCCTGTATTGGCCCTAGTCCCATATCTATGACGAAAGGTTGGTGCTCTCCGCCTCACATTACTTACGTTTGAATTCTGACCACTAAAATCCATTCTAGGTGGTAAGGTTATTGCGGGTGCTGTCCTAGTGAAATTATTAATGCTTGTTTCTACCTGCTCTGGAGGAAACTCTGGTGAGTTTGTGTTACCTTCATTTTCAGCAGTAGTAGTGCCAGGCTGGCTAACTTCCTGGTCTACATGAGTAAAGACCTCTGTGGCAGTGGAAGGTCCTGCTATTGGTTCGGATTCATCTCTTACTTGATCAAAAGTTTCCCTGTGTCCATTATTGTAGCTAGTCCCTGGGAGTGCTGTAGGAAGGCGTGTACCCTTCCTAGGATTCCTTACTGGTCGCTTTCTTAATTCATCCCAGGCTATATTTGGATCAATCAATAATAACTTTGTACGATTTACTGATCTAACTTTACCAGTTTGCTGATGACGAATCCAACAAACTGGGCCCCGTGTCCTAATGATTTCAAATTGAGGGTCCCATCCAGAAGTGAAGGTCATTTTCTCATTTGCTTTTAAGATAACGGTGTCTCCTGGTTTTAAGTCACCCGCTTTAGCACGAGAATTTATTCTCTCACGATTGTATTTTCGTGAATCTGCTAAATTTTGTCGTGCCATTGTAAGTGCATCAGATAGGTCACTTAGCCTCCCACCTAGTGAGTTGCTCCCCGTCGAGTTTCCAAGGCATTTTGTTAAAGGCAACCTACTTCTCCTACCATACAAAAGATAGAAGGGAGTGTAGCCAGTGGATTCATTGACACTATTTCTATAGGCCAACAGAGCATTCCCTATTTGGTTTTGCCAATCCCTGGCATTGTTGTTTACCAACTTAGTGATCATTTCTTTGAGTGTCCTATTAAAACGTTCACACTTACCATTAGTCTGAGGATTGTAAGCTGTAGACTGGCGATGGTCCACTCCCATTCCCTCTAAGTATGTTTTGAAATGCCCAGAAGAGAACTCTAAGCCCCTATCTGTGATAATTATTTCAGGTACTCCATGGCGTGGGAACAATTCTTGTGCTACCGCATCCTCTACTGATTTGGAAGATTTATTCTTGATAGGAATTGCTTCAGCCCAACCACTTAGATGGTCAATAATGGTTAAAGCATATTTGTTTCCTTCAGGGGTTTCAATAAAAGGTCCAATTAAGTCCATACCAATTATCTGCATAGGATACACTGGGAGGGGCATTTCGCTCATTTGTGTTCTATCTGTGCATTTCTGATTGACCACACAGGTGGAACAAAGTTTTAGTTTCTGCACTACATCCTGTCTCATACCTGGCCACACATAAGCCTCCCTTATTCTATTCAAGGTTTTCATTACCGCCATGTGTCCTACATCCTTATGGCACCTTTCAATGATTCTAGGGCGGTATTCTTTTGGCAATACTAGACGTGGATACCATGGGGCAGTATTTGTGGGCCTCTTTATAGAATAAAGCAGGCCTTCATGTACCTCATAGTCTGAATCTGAAGCTTCTGCTTCTGAAAATAGTGTAGGGAATTCCTTGTGTTGGGCCTCACGTACAAGGTCGGCTTGTAGCATATCTGCCTCCAGTGGTATTCTTTCTGCTACCTTACTGCCTAGAATAGCATCAGGATCGATCCATTCTGCAGTGTCAAACACTGCAACCTCAACAGGTGGTGGTAAACGTGACATGAGGTCAGCCTTTACATTTTTACAGCCCTGTATGTATTGTATTTTTGCACCAAATTCTGCCAAAAATACCCCCCACCGCTGAATTTTAGTGTTACGCATTTCTTTAGTAAATAAACAGCGCAAGGGCTTATGATCAGTGAGCACAACAAACTCTGCCCCATAGAGATATGCCCTAAGTTTGTCTATGCAAAACACTACAGCATAAGCTTCTTTTTCTATCGTTGACCACTTCCTTTGTGTGGTTGAAAGTTGATGTGACACATATTGTATGACCCTCTCAACACCTGCATTGTCATCCTGCACTAATATCCCACCGATACAAGTATCACTTGCATCTGTATATAATTTGTAAGGGCAGTCAGTACGAGGAAAGGCCATGACCTCAGCTGAAATTAGTAACTGTTTCAAACTCTCAAATGCCCCTTGCTGTTCTGGTCCCCATAGGAAAGGTTCATTTTTGCGTGTTAGCTTAGTCAAAGGCTGTGTAATTTGAGCATAGCCTGGAATGGTCTTTGAATAGTAATTGACCATGCCAACAAAAGACCTTACTTGTTTGATGTTAGTAGGGGCAGGCATTTCAACAATGGCCTTGACCTTTTCAGGGTCACTTTGAATGCCTTGAGGGGTTATGATGTAGCCTAATAGTTGAATGCGTTTTTTACCAAAATGACACTTTGAGGCCTTAAGCTGTAATCTGGCTTTCCTTAGTCGAGCAAAAACTGCTTCTAAGTCCCTCTCATGTTCCTCTGGTGACCTAGATGCAATAACTAGGTCATCAATAAAAACCCACACACATTTTCCAAGTAGGTCAGAGAGGGCAAATTCCATTGTCCTTTGGAAAATGCTGGGCATATTGGCTAGACCGAAACTCCCAACCTTGTAATTGAAAAGCCCTCGATGACACACAAATGCTGTCTTGTCCTGATCCCTTTTGGCTACCCTTAATTGATTATAGGCGGATTTTAGGTCACAGACACTATAGACTGTTTTCCCCCCTAACTGATCAAAGATGTCCTGAATTAATGGGAGTGGGTACCTATCTTTTACGGTGATTTCATTCACCTTCCGATAGTCCACACAAAATCTTGTTGTTCCATCTTTCTTAGGTACCAGGCATATGGGTGAAGCCCAGGGAGAATTACTTGGCTCTATAATTCCATCCCGCAACATTTCGTCAATACAATCATCAACAATCTGTCTTTTTGCTAATGGGGTCCTATATGGTCTTTGCCTAATTGGTGGATGGTCACCTGTGTCAATGGTGACCTCAGTTAGCAAACACTGACCAAAAGGCTTACCTTCTTTATAGAAAACATCTTGGTTCCTACTAATAACATTGGAGTAATCATGTCCAAATTTGTCACTAAAGGAAGTATTCCCATGGCCAGGGTATGGTTGGGGACCAACTCCCCTTGTACTAGAAATTTCATTGATTATGGGGGCTCTACCATAAGGCCTAAGTTTCAGACTTTTACCCTTCCATTCCAAAGTCTGTTGCTCATAATTCAAAATGGCCTTCCCTGCCCTCAATGCATTATCACCTAAAATACATTGGTGGATAATACCATCTACAATTAATACAGATAAAATACCAAATGTTTCAAAGTTGACCTCAGTTTCCCCATATACCTTAATTGGCCCCCCAGATACATTATACAGTGGGGCTGCTGGTTTCAGTAACCTACTTCGACCACTCTTTCTACATATACTTTGAAAAGTTACAATGTGCAGGAGAGACACACTAGCTCCAGTATCAATAAGGCACTTCATACTTACATCATGAGCCCTTAAAGATAAACCCAACCTGGAACTGTTGGCTGTCACCCCTGCCATGTCTAGTTTCCCGGGCGGCTCCGCTCTGGGCATGCGGCCTGGAAATGCGGACCCCCACAAGTGTAGCAGGCTAATGGACGGCGACGCTGACCCTCGTTTTGGCCTCGGCGCTGTCCCTGCTGTTGACCCTGGCGCTGTTGGCCCCCATGTTGAACCTGTTGCTGCCCCCGGTGTTGACCCTGGTGCTGACCCCTGTTTTCTAACTTGGCCAGACGAGTGGCCATTTTTTCTTGCCCTTTCTTCAGTGCTTGCAGTGCAAGCAGAAGTTGGTTGCTGGTATCAGCCTGGACTGCTGAGGTGTCCATGGGCTCATGGACAGGTTCCTCCCGCTGAAGGCCCACAAACCTTTCCATTCCAGCTTCTACCTTCTCTACAAATGAAAGGGCAGCTTCCAGAGTCTGGTCTTTAAGCTCAAGGCTGAGCTTCTTGGCCAACTCGACAGAGCGCAGCCCTTTCATGTACTGTCGTAGCACCATTCTCTCTGCGTCACTGGAGCGCGGTGAAGGGTACCCACGCTGTGCAACCTCCCGAAAACGGCGATTATAAGATGCAAGCGTCTCTCCTTCCTTCTGCTTAAATTGCTCTACTTCCAGCCGTAGCTTCTCCTGTTCATCACTGGACAGGAAAGTGCGTTGGATGTGCCCTTTTAAACGTGACCAGGGGACGGCCTCTCGATCTTCCTCCTGTTCTTCCAGATACCGGAGCACTTCCCTCTTCAGAGAGCCACTTGTTGTTTGTATGACGATTTTGATGATGCCCCCCTCATCATGTTGGAGCTGGGGCACCAGCAAGTCCACATCATACAGATAGTTCCTTGTCTGGGAACTGATTTCTCCATCACAGGGGGTCAGATTTTGGCGGAGAGCCTGCAATTTCTCTCTTCTTTTCTGTCTCTCCCATTGTTCTCTCTGATCCCGATGGAACTGGACCTGGGCCTCTTTAAATTCAGCAAATAGCCAAGTCAATCCACTCATTGGATCGGAGACTTCTATATTTTCTGGCATTTTTTTTTTTTTTTTTTTTTTTTTTCAATGTATTACGCTTTACCACAAATAAAAGTCTGACCACTTTCTTGGAGGTGAGGTTTTTCTTGGCGTTCTAGTTTTCCCGGCTACCTCTTCCTTCTCGGTGAGCGAGTACTCACTGTACCCACACTCTAAGCCTACACACATTGGTGAGTTCTCATAATGTTCATTCATACGCTCCTCAGCCCAGTCCCAGTCCCAAATATAGTGGGCAAAGCCAATATTATATTTGCAGTGGCAACATTCAACTTTGACAATATAATGCCAGCCAAAATGTCTCCTTTCAATGTGACTTTTCAGTCCGTGTTGAGTCTCATCAATATATTGGCACAGCAAGCATACCCAAACAGACTCACCCATTTATGTCCTATGGGTCTCCCAGTCATCAATATAATCTTCAGCTGTGGGAATGATGTCGTCCCGGCATGGTTTCAGGTTTCTTGATATTTGCCCTCACTGCTGCCCAGTCAATCCTCGGTTTTTCACTTGCCTGCATGGCAGATTATCCTGGCAAGCTCGCCATTAATGTAAAGCACCAGCCATTACATGCAGTGGACTTGTGGCAAGGCTAACGCTCCTGACATGCGTCAGAAGGTTACTGTTCTTGTCAAGCAGGCAAGCATTCACACACTCACTTCATGAAAGGAAAAACATGGACACCAGACTGAGCTGTATAGCTACCAAGTCACCTACTCAGTAAGCAACTGACAACTGGTTACTTTATTCAAGACACAACTTGCTTATATTTGCTCCATACACCCATCCTTGTAGGAAGTCGTGGGCAGACCTACAATGTTTACTAATACCAGAATTTATTTCACTCATTTCCTGAGATGCGTAACATACAGGGGTGGTTGACAGCATACACAAACCCCACACACACCCTAGCTTGATTTATGGCCCTGAGATCCACTCAACTATATAGTTTTCATGAATGACCATTGTAGCCACTCAACGGTGAAGCGACCCACATACCCTTCATTGCATTCAGCCAGGTGGGGCCAGCCACCACAGATGAGTAACCCTGAGCGGTGCACACAAAGACGCACCTGATTTTTAATAGGCTGTACCTTATTTCCCTCGCGGATGCAATGACCATCCAATTAAGGAATTACAATCAAGGCACCACTCCTGCTTGATGACAAAGTCTCTAGATGATGTCTGACTTCCTCTCTGATGACGGTAAGCTTTGCACTTACTATGCTGGTGTACTAAGTATCCTTGTACTGGCTGACCCTCATCTAGGACAGGCAGGTACTATGCCATGAGCCACATTAGCCATATCTCAGAGAAATAAACTATAACATTCACTTAAAAACTCGTCAGGGTTTTGCAAAGAGTTGCGACAAGCCACGCCCCTTACGTTTAGCATACCGCATCACACTGCGCAATACTCTAGTGTATGGAGTGACGGTGGAATTTTTGAAGTCCCACACATCTCTCTCTCTCTCTCTCTCTCCTCTCTCTCTCTCTCTCTCTCTCTCTCTCTCTCTCTTCTCTCTCTCTCTCTCTCTCTCTCTCTCAAATCGTGGAAATTTAAGTTTTCTGCACTTTACAATATCAAAACAATATTTATCCTGTACTATTAAAGATTTAAAAGAAACGAAATACTGTACAAAAGTAATGATCGGAATTTCTATATTGAGCACGATTCGTATGTGCAAGTGTTTTTATTTTAAAATGTAAAAACTGTATACAAACCATGATCTTTGCGTAGCAGTCCATAACTACGTTGTATATACTATGGGTGTCCAGCAAAGATACGACTTCCTGAAAAGATTACCAAAATAAAGACAACACATCGTATCGCATGTCATCTCTGCCACGCTACCAACCCTGTAAGTATATCGTGCCCTGATGGTGTAAATTTATATCATGGTCACCTGCTATCCCAAAATCAACCGTAACAGGATTTCCTTCTATTTGCACGGTTACCTCGCAGAGATTCTCGAAATTACACGATATCTGCCACATAGTTCTGAGGTACTTAAGACAAGGATAACAGACAATATGTTATACTAATAAAATAAACAGGTGTTTAACAAAGTACAAACTACAGGAATCATCCTTACAGAAACTTATTATGACCAATAGCAATAAACAGGGTTAGGATGATCTCCATTTGCCATGTTCTCTGCTGGAATTAACTGATTTTCTAGATAACTGTGTGTGTTTGAGCATTCAGCACATACATCTGACCCTTATAGAGAATTTCCATGCAACTCAAACGTCATGATATTAACTGTGACACACAATTACACGATAGATTATATACAAACATAAAAATGATCTTTTCTGTGGGGAGAAATGAAGTTCTGTCTTTGCTTCAGAAACTGATCGCTTCCCGAAGTACTCTTGCTTCTACCAAAGAGCCTGAAAAAATCCCCTGCTTAGGCTTAAAGTGGGCCCAACGTAATTGTGATCCAGTCGTCCGAGTGCAACTTTACTATCAGCCACTCCAACTAAGTGGACGAACGCATCTAACCAATATGAATTATTCAGCATTCAGTCTTTATTTCTTGGAGTTAACCGTTGAGTAGAGATATAGAGGAACGTAAGTCGTCCGTTGATGTAATGATCTTTTTTGGTTAGAAACGTTATTTAAGTACATCCCTCATGTCGAATTTCTAGCAGTACCTGGCTGGTCCCACAGACAATTTGTTCGCGGGCCTTCCTTTTTCTGTTAGAATGATCTTGATGCTAGAATCTGTGAAAATCTGAATTCCGTCCTGTATAACTTGATGTATAATGCCGGGATGCCAGCAAGATAAACTCTAACACTGCACACCCATATTCATATATTACTTATTGCAGCACCCATTCACCGAAAGTAGCCATACTGTCATAAAAGTTATGAGTCGCCTTTTAATTCTGTATTTTATTTAACCTATTATACTGTGTTGCTTTATAGTTGTACATGTTGTTTTATTGTGTGGTGCGCCCCATAGTAGAACAGTCTTGTGGCTGAATGGGCAACCCAGCGAAAATATATTTAAGCATGTAAATAACGAAGAGAACGAACGAACAAGCAAACAAACAAAGGTACAAACAAAAATACAATCAACCAACCAAACAACCATTAACAAAAAAACAAGCAAACAGACAATAAATTTCAGCACTTCAACTTCATTTGTGGCAACAAAGGAGTGATGGGGTAATGGTTATGCCTGGCAGATACGAACGCCATGCGTTCCACTTGATGCCATACTGTGAGGATAAACGGGCATTTCTTTGTAGGTCTTTGGTGACCAACCTCCCCAGCAAGCAACTGCCTTAAAGTTACAAACCTCAGCAATAGATGCGCCTCTGCGGGATGAGCCCTGAGGTAGGTGCGCTGGCTTTGTGTTTTCTTCTATCAGTGCCTTGATCAGGCTTCCGATTGCGTTCTTCAGGGGTAAAGACTGAAATTTTAAACGTCAAAAAGTTAACAAATAAGTACAAAAAGTGGACAAAAATATGTTGATATCCATTTATAAAAGACAATTTGTAAAATATAAATACATCTATACTGAAAAAAGGCAAATAACATAAAGATAAAAGTATTACATGTGTACCGATAAAAGTTATTTACTTCGATACATAAAGACATAGATCATGAATTGCGTTATGGACAACACCAGCGACAATGTTTGGAGACTAGCTCTTCCAGCTGCCGCCATGAAAGACGGCGATGTTGACACGGAGTAGCTAAAGCTTGTTTTGCGGTATGGCAAGGAACTTGGTTATCTTTTTGCAGTCACATAGATCTTGTCACAACAAACATTCAAATGTATCTGACCGTATGTGAAAACATGTTTGGACATTATGATGAAATACATTTAATGCTTAAAGTAGATTGAGTTTAATCAAATGATTAAATAAATAACAGATGGTATGATTAAATGTCCATGATATTATTGAGTATTCGATATGTTGTATAAACAGTGTGTTAATCATATATATATATATATATATATATATATATATATATATATATATATACATTACCTCACTCGCTGGTATTCCCGCGGCTTTTTTACCTCGCAGAATAAAGTTGATGAACTCACAGACTCGTGCGTCGAAAACTACTCTTTGATTTTCCAGATTGCCCTAGAAGACATGTTTGACGTGCTCGCTTACACAAGTTGAACAATGTATTACAATTTTGTGAAAATGTTATGTGAAAGGCGTTTACAAAGTCCTCAGCATCATACAAACTGATATATTTGGTGTCATGTTTTCGTTAATATGTTGACAAGCTATCATTAAGCCCTTCAGAACACTGCAATATATAGGGTAATGTCCACCCGGACAAATCAGCTTCACTCATGGAGCAAATATCACAGACCTAATTTACGCATTCCTAAACTAATAAAACATACATACCAATTGAAACTGACCAAAAGCAAAGATTTGCCAAATATGTCTGCAATAAAAGCAGAACTCAAAACTCAAAAACTGCTACACAAAAAAAAATCAAGACCCACATTAGTTTTATCATGAGTTTGATCCACATTAGTTTTATTGAACATTTGTCTTTGGTTTTTTTTTTCTCGTTTTTTTGTTTGTTGTTTTTGTTTTTGTTTTTTTTGTTTTTGTTTTTTGTTGTTTTTTTTTTGTTTTTGTTTTTTTGTTTTTTTTTGTATTGCAAATGTAGGAGATTTCTAAAACATTTACATCGATGGACTTGGAAAAAAACAACGTGCACAGTGAGAGTGCACTGCTAAATCAAATATGCGTGCAGAATCTTACCACCGACATTTCCACCAAGGTGCTGAACAACTGCGTGATAAGTCCCACATTGTCCACACTGACGGTACTGTATACCACACCTAGGAATGCAGATGTCTCCACGACCAGATTAACCGATCTGACATTGTCAGGCTGTTCTCTTAGGTAGTTCTAAAAGCAAGAATTTACAACCATCCTAAATCCTGAAGTCATTATTATTATTATTATTATTATTATTATTATTATTGTTATTGTTATTGTTATTGTTATTATTATTATCATTATCATTATCATTATCATTATTATTATTATTATTATTATTATTATTATTATTATTATTATTATTATTATTATTATTATTATTATTATTCACGGCGAATGAACATGACATAAATATGATGCATTCATTAAAACGTAATTTATCTAATCCTAACTGGAAAACTTCCTTAACTTAAGAGCGTGGTATACTTTATGACTAGCATGTATAAATGCTTAATTTCTGTCTATGGTTACCATCTTATACCCTAAAAATTTTATATTTTTCTGATAGAAAGCAAACCGTCAAGTTCGATTCTGGTACGGAACATAAAAGTTTAGAATCTCTATTGATGTAATTTTATTTCAACTAAAATGTTAGATTTTGCATACAAGTTAAAAATAGCATTTAAAAATGCAAATCAGATCTACTTTATAGTGTCAAATGATACAAGATATAACACACAACGCTTTCCAAAACCATATTATATTCTTTAAAGACGTTCGGTACACCGCGATATGCGCAACCATTTATGGTCCAATGCCTCTATACAGTTAGAGCTGGTATTTGTCGATACCTGCACTAGCTGCTGTTCGCTTTTCCTATTTTGCACAGTTCCGTTTGAGAAATATGGATTGTTTACGAAGAGTGAAAAGGAAAAAGAATGGGCGGTTTGTTGACAAATGCCAAAACAAAGAACTAAATGCTTTAAAACAAGGCAGAATACGTCGAAACACGGCAGTGGTAGACCAAAACGCATGTACACAATCAGCGAACGCTGACCAAGCCACCGTCGAAAGTGCCACGCCCACCCCCCAAATGCCACATGCACATGTAAACAATGACAGTTATAACTGGGACGAAGGTCGTAGAATAGTGGAACTAAGTGTACTAGCCGATAATCTTGTATGCGAGGAATGTAAAAAAAAAACCACTGTCCGCAAAAAATACAGAATCAGAAAAACGATATGGCTTGACCAGTGTATACTTTACATTTCTTGTGAATGTGGTACGATAAACGCTGTCCCAACTGGCGGGGGGGGGGGGGGGGGGGAAACCACAGTCATACCCCAGCGTCAAAAGGTGGCACAGGCATATTTGATAATGTGCTGCCTCTGTTACCATTCGACAATGTATTAAGGGATGGTTCAACATTATCATCATTTTTGAATTAGCACTAAGGGTACTAAATTTCATGACCCCCCTCCCTCCCCCAAATTAGTACTTTAAAAATGATGATTTTCCCAAAAAATCATAGCAAATTGAACAAAACAGGCCAAAAATTGACCATCATTTTCAATATTTTGTGAAAGTGTACAGACCCATTT
Source organism: Hermodice carunculata (assembly GCA_964020975.1). Classification (NCBI taxonomy): domain Eukaryota; kingdom Metazoa; phylum Annelida; class Polychaeta; order Eunicida; family Amphinomidae; genus Hermodice; species Hermodice carunculata. The sequence goes on from OZ026621.1 coordinate 18,123,258, forward strand.
AACCCCCTCCCCCCTTGCGTACTATAAGTACTAATTCAAAAATGATGAAAATGTTGAACCAGCCCTAAGGCAACTATAATTTTGATATTCTTATTTTTACCTCTTTTTCCACATTGCTGTATTGCACTATGGAGAGAATCTTAAAATGTTTGCCTCTTCTCAGTAAAACTATGAAAGTATATATTATGACTGGAATATAAAAATAACGACGTACTGTCGTTTATTTAACCTACATACATGTATATTGATATGGTATCGAAGTTAGACAATGAATGGATACCTTGTACCTATGAACTTAGAACAAATTAAGTCAACGTGCATGAATTCTTTGTACAATTGCGGAAAATATAGCACCGTCTGATATCTTTTTTTGTTAATCAATGAAATCAGTGTATATTTTGGAAACCCCCTACAATTTTTCAGGGATTTGCAAATATTTTTTCTATTTCAAACTTAAAAAATAATGTGAGCACTTACACATTTTTGTAAGACGAGATGAATTTAAAGTCACATTCCAGCATGTTTTGTCTACATATTTGTTATTAAAAGGCTTGATATACATTGTATACACTCATATTGAGTTATTTTATGCATATTTTTGCATCCTTAATTTATTTTTTTGCTTTTACCCACGTATATAATGTTTGCTATCAAATTTCTGTAGTCCTGACATGTAGCACCACCTAGCGACAAAAGTAGCACCGTGACATGCCAATTTTTTGCTTGCATTTTGTTTCAAATGCCAATATCTTGGTTCACACCAAAAACCAGAGATTTCTAAATTCTTTTGACCAGTGTACCGAACGTCTTTAAGGGGCTCAGTTTTGATTTTATAGCTGTTGACGTTTTTAAATTTCAAATTTAACTTTATTTTAATATCCTGTACATTTTAAACAAAAATTCTTATTCAAAATTTAAAATACAGTTTTGCTGCTAGAAGTGTACCGCTTCATTCCCATGAGAAAATAATGTTTCTCATTTTTGTGTTTGCGCTTTTATTTGTTTTTCTGATATATCCGATAAAATTAAAGTTTTTAAATATAGCAATAGCATTCACTTTTTCACACCTACAGCGATTTCATTACTTTTAATCGCTTAATCCAAATGTGTACTTTTGGAAACTATGCAGGCACATATATACGATCTCAAAGGCTAATGTGCACAAGGACATGTCTCAAGCAAGTTTTATATTTTGTACAAAGTTCTGTAAAAGTGTAGCATGCGCTTAACTGACAGTTCTGACAGCGCAGATCTGCCCAGGCTCTGTCAGAATTGAACCTTGCATCCTCAAGCAATGGGCCCTTATCTTATAGTGATTGGGATGGTCAAATTCCGATGTGTATAGGTCAAAGAATGTGAAATCAACGTTACCAACGTACGATTAATACAAATAGAAACACATGTGATAAATCATATAATGCTATTCACCTGCATTCGTTTGTTCTGTCCATCACACATAAGCCCCAGTACACGCAGTGTCAGCTCTATGTAACCAGCGTCACCGGTGTCCAAGCCCTCCGGTGTAGGCACAGACGCTGCCGCTTGTTCTACCAATATCTCCTCGTCAATATCCTATGGATCAATAAAAGGCAATAACCATTGATATGGCCTGTAGGACTGAAAAAATGGTGACAACATCAGAAAATAAGATTTACTTCAGAGCAAATCTGTGTGTTTGTGTGTGTGTGTGTGTGTGTGTGCTAACAAAAGAAAGTTGTTGACTTGTACATTCAAATTGAAAGGAGAACATCTAGAAGACAGAAGACATGAAATTTAAGAAAAAAAACCTGCAGTAAAATTAGGCTCGTGGCATGAAAAAGAAATGCCAACAGAACACCTTCTGGCTAAAACAGGACGTCCAGTGTCAATGAATAAATACGTTATGGTCATGCAGTGAGAAACTATAATTCTGGTACACTTTCTATTGCAACCTTGGCTCATTTATGCAAATTCTAGTGATGTACATATACTTATAACTGACTGATGGCGTCTTGTATGCCGGGTCTTTCATAAATTATTACAAGCCTGCTATTCTTGCTCTTAATTTGCATTATTTCAACTTCACTGGCAGGGACACAGGGTCCTCAGAGATTCTAACTTGAATGGGACATGAGAGCTTAGCTGTAAATGAAACTAATGATGGACAAACATAGGACATGAAGGCAGAATGACACATCTACGCATAATAGTTTTAAATATTGATATTCAACGTATAAACTTCATTCGAAATAGATATTAATCCCAGGTCTACACCTGCTGTTTGCAGTTCATTGGATGCACGTACAGCGACCTGTGAATTTGAATTGTAATGGCACCCCAACTTATAAAACGTTTAAAGATATTCAATGTTTTGAATTTTCAATGGGCCCTAATTTTCATAATTTTCAAAACTGTTACCCCTTTCTTATATTAAAAAAAAACGCACTTTATGTACGGTCATGCCAAGTTTGGAGTTTCCGTGTATACGAGTCTTCAAAAATAAAATGTCTGAATGGTATCCACAGTCTTCTGAAAAAACCCAGAGATTTTAGAAACGAAGATTCAGAGGGCTAAAAGTGCAAGCGTTTTCAAAGGGTTACAGGGTGGGACTTAACAGTTGTGTGTGTGTGTGCGTATGTGTGTGTGTGTGTGTGTGTGAGAGAGAGAGAGAGAGAGAGAGAGAGAGAGAGAGACAGAGAGAGACAGAGACAGAGAGACAGACAGAGAGAGAGAGAGACAGACAGACAGACAGAGACAGAGACGAAGAGAGGCCTGAATATACATGTAAAATCTGTGAACTGTCATACCTCTTCTGGCGCCTGTTGGACCCTTCCAAACCTCCCTTTCTTCTTTTTGGTATACCTGGGCGGTCTGGGAGAAAGCTGAGACGTAAATTCATTTTGGTCAAAATGGAAGTTGTCTTTTGACTTTTTGTCATCAATGTTGAACCGTGCCATACGAGACTGTACGTTCGTTCTGCTATTCATACTGGCCGCACTTCCATACCTAGCCTTTAGATCAGCAGTGCTAGTTTTCTGTGATAAAAAAGAATTGATCAAAGTCAAAACAATACAAAACAAGATATGTTGGTAAAACATAGATACTCCTTGCCCTTTTTAATCGAAGCAGGCATAATTACATCAAGGTCATCTATCTTCGCAGTTGACCTAGTTCTTACAGAAGACAGGAGACCAGCGAGAAGACTGAGATGGTCCTGTGTTCTGCTGATAGGCAGCAGGAAAATCACAAAACAAAACTGACAGAACAATTATGTGTGGGCGTTTTGTACTCTGGATGTTAAGGTTGGTCTGTGTCCTTTGAAATTGGGTCTAGGTCACCCATCTTTGAACTCATACTAGCTCTATAGGAGGATTATATACCTCTGTCATGTCCAAATCCTGGCTCAAACTTTTTAAGTAATGTTTTGGAAGCTGTATTATACCGACTGACCAGCAAAGTGGCACCGTGCCTTGCATATTAGGTGAAGGTCACCATTCTTCAAATTTGATTTAGCCCTTATAGAGGCCCATAATCCTGTGCAATATGAAAGGTGCAGGTGAAAAAGTCGCACAATGAAAAACTAAATCCAGGCTTAGCGGCTCTGTGACCATAGAAATTGCGTGAAAATCATCAATTTTCAAACATAAGCTGGCCCTTGCGGAGAACAATAAAACTGCATTATGAAGGTTGTAATACAAACATTACTGAAGTTAGTGTATGGAATGCAAAATCGATAAAGGTAGCACTGTGACCTTGGTAAATAGGTCTTGGTCACCCATCTCAGAGCTTTACATAGCTGTTGTAGATGCATCAAAACTGTGCAGTAAAAAGGGGTCAATGCTACCTATAGTGGACGTATACACTTGACAACACTGTGCAACATAAAATCGTACCTTAAAAACTTCTTCATTTATTATGCAGAAATCCTAGTGGGAAGGAGGGTGGCTCAGTGACCTAAGGAACTGTGTGAAGGTCACCATTCCTCAAATTTAACTAAGACCTTATATACATGTAGGTTCACAGACATGTCCAATATGAAAGTTGCAGATGAAAAAAAAATACATCAGACAAAAACAAACTTGAGCAAAGTGGCCGTGTGACCATGGGTATTATATCAAAGTCATGCATCTTCAAACTAAACGTAGCTCCTCCAGGGGACCATGAAACTGCACAATATGAAAGTGAAGCAAAAATTCCTGAATTTAGTCTGTGGGAATCAAATTCAGCTAAGGTGGCCCTCTGACCTTGTGGATGAAGACAAGGTCACCCATCTTACAGCTTAAGGTAGCCCGTATAGAGGAATTGGGGCCTGAACGGCATAAAAGTCGACCTGGAAAAAACATTTCAGCAAAATAGAAAGAGGGCATAAAGATATGAAATGCATGTACTACATTATATTACTTTGGACATTATCATATATTTTATTTTTTCTGTTTGCCCTTGTGTGGTGTAGTTTTCGTCCTGCTACATGCAGTTGCAAACAGCAGAGTAATCTGCTGTACTTGCAATTAAGTGCGTTGAATACATAATTTGATTTACTTGCTTTTTGTCAGCTGAAAACTAATTAGCGGTATATACATACATACACACACACACACACACACACACACACACACACACACACGCACGCACGCATGCACACACACACACACACACACACACACACACACACACACACATATTGGGAAACTGTTTTTAAAAACTGTGCATACCAGGATAAGGCTTCTTTATCTTATGTATTTTATACCACATGACCAGGGATTGAATTGGGTGTGCTGTGACGAATATTTCTCTTAGTACTGAATACTTGAGGTGAAAACTGAAATGGTCAATCACAACCTTCAGACCATTTCTATTCTGTTACCTTCTTTCTGCCCAAGGCGTACTTGCTCCTTGTTCCAGCGACTTGAAGCTGAGATCGGCTCGTAGCTCCGTCCAACAGCTGAGAGGCCATTTTGTCATGGTCCGCCATCTCCTGGTCAAGCATGACGAAATATATACTTAATTGCATGGTCACCTAGCTCAATGGTAGATATATAGAAGTAGTGTAAACAACAACAATTCCATTGTGTATTTTAGACGCTCCTTTAGCTTGATGCTCAGTTGCACATGTTGGGCTACAAGGGCATGGGTTTAGCAGTATGCCCTGAATAAAGACCAAAAGAACTTCAGAGCTGTCATTTCGCCATACTTTGGGAATTCTTGATGAAAGACCAGCATTTAAAATGTGTTTCGTTTTTTCCTTAAAGTTAAGCCTTCGTATAAATCCGTTTTCATGCCTCTATATATATATATATATATATATATATATATATATATATATATATATATATATATATATATATATATATATATATGTATATATATAATATGAGTATAAAATAAAGCCTACCAGTTTACAATCATGCCAAACAGTTTTATTATTAGCACGCATTCGGCTCTTATCCATAAAGCTCGCCGGATAAATCTCTTGATTTGGTCATTTAATATGACCGATTGACATGGTTGACATGGCAATAGAAAGTTAAAAAAAAAACTATTTTGTTAAACCCAAAACGATGGAGATTTCCAGTCTCCTTCGTATATTTTTAATTTCATGTACCTCTGCGTTGATTTTTCCTTCCTTCATCGCTTTATGTAATTCTTTAGCTCGGTCCACTGCCCCCTCTACCTGGGACTGGTATTGCGCTTGCAGAGACTTTCTGGAATATTGAAAATTCATTTGAAAGAAAAAAATGTGTTCGATACAAACATTAACTTTTACTGGACCAATCGTTTTTGTGGGCGTGCCTGTAGTATGCTGTGAAATGTTTTATTTGACTGTCCTGAGCGACACATCACCCATTGCCTTCATCAAGCGGTACTAATTAGCATTGAAACCTACTGTAAACCCCCAAGGAAAATGAATATATTTCATTTCATGACGACTTGAAGAGGTGGCAAGTCGTTATAGACCTAAATACACTAAGTGAATGTTAAGAAGTCTTACCTCCGGAGTAATAGACCTGCATATCTAGGAAAACTGTATACTATCGACATGCTACAACTAAGTACAGATGGTCAGAATTAGGCATTACACAGGGAATAATGACAACTCGAACAGGGTGGGCAAGAAAGACTGATTTTTCTCAGAGCCAAGGTATACTAGGTCAACATCCTTGTTAACTTGAACCACTGTGTCTCAAAGTTACTGTAACTGTACGTATTTTGTACCATGTTGAACGGTCAGTTTGCAATAAAAAGGGATCTAGTATCCTTATATTATTTCAGAGCATATTGACTTTCGGCGAAATTGCAGATGAGAGAGTAGCATGCTCACTTCTCTTTTGCTGCCAAGAGAGAAACATCCATTTGGTGCTTGAAAGCCACGAAGAATTTTTCTTCTCTTGTTGAGTAGAAGTATTGTATCAGGGCTTCCTGTGTAGAAAAGATACGATGTCGATTCATTAGCGCCCTAAGTTTCAGTTCTCTCAAACATGTATCGGCTATAAAAATCTCTTTTAGCACCCGAAAATTCTTTCTCATGGACCACAGCAGTTGTTAAATTGATATTTATAATTCGCTCCCCAAACATTACACAAGTAACGCTGCTGGTAAAGTTACATGTCAGACTACGTACATGTGCATGCTTATGTAAGTGTCCGTACCCATGCACGTGCACGTACACGTAGATGCTGGATTACATGCACAAGCTCATGTTAATGTACGTAGCCCTGTAAGTACACGTATACACACATATGGATTTCAACCATGAATACATCAGAGGAATTAGTTGGGAAAGCCCCGAGATAGGTTGTGGGCTCGCAAACTTAAGGTTCATAATTTTTTTTTTTTGGAGTACGTCACAAAATGTCGTGTAATGGAACACAAGCTGAGACACCAGTCTCTTGAAAGAACTCACCTGTACTTTTACATTGCCGCCATATAACAAGTAAGAAATAAAAGCCAACACTTCTTTAACAACTCTCTCGTTTGGGTTTGCAATAAGCTGTAGGAATTCCGAGGCCGCCCCTAGATCAGTTAGGTGATTTTGAACATTCATGATCTTCTGCAATTGTCTGAAAAAATAATAAATTAAATGAAACGTCCCTGTATTAACCCTTGCTGCTCTAAATTGTGACTCATATGTCACTTTACAAAAAAATCAGTTTTCCGTCAAATGTGAATATTGTTTCCACCACAGAGCTACCAAAAAACTTTGTAGGTAATTTTAATAAACATATTTACAAACAGAAATGTTCTAGTTAGAAAAGACCTGATAACCGCACTTGCACCTGTCTCGGGTATATTACAAAACAAACAAACAAACAAACGAAAGAACGAACGGAAAGTAGTAACTGTAAACTGTAAGCCTCGTCAACCAAGGGTTGTACACGCTTTTTATAAAATTGGTCAAAATACCAAAATGGTTTGATTATTCAACTTGGAATGAAAATGCCACAAATCAAAAGTCCGCTAAACTGTACACGTTGATGAGTTCAAACACGCTAACTGCCTGCCAATGACAAGCTGCTACGAACCATGACAAAAAGCTCCCTCAAGCCGTTGATCGGCTATGCTGTGTAATTGTTTTAACCAAAATAAATATACTCTATTCTTTTTTTTGCATATTTTGTACTGTTAAAATCTTGTTACTCTTCTGATATTGAACCATCATCATCATCATCATCATCATCATCATCATCATCATCATCATCATCATCATCATCATCATCATCATCATCATCATCATCATCATCATCATCATCATCATCATCATCATCATCGACAGCTTTCCTTGGCCACGAAGTTGCTGACCTGGACCATTATCTTCGTTGGAGCTAAAAGTTGGTAGTTTGGTGAAATGTCCTTTTAAGGGGATATTGAATCTGCATTCCTCAAAATAATGCAGCAAAAACACCTTTTGTCGAAATTTAACACCGCTGCAAAGGATGAATTGACTGTTGTGTGATTACCTTGCTGGTTTCTCCCCGATTTTTTTTTTCTTTCTTTCTGTTTTTTTTGGGGGGGGGCTTCTTTCTCGGTAGGCAACAGATTTAGACACACAACTGTTCCGGCTTACTCTCTGCCTTCACTGCTAAATATTTTCACAAATTTATAAAAGTTCTTACGCGTTATGGACGTCCAGTTCATTCTCCCAGCCGTCTGGTAGTTTGACTTTTTCGTTGTGGATAATACCACGCAACAGTTGAAGGCATTTCACATCTAACTCTTCCTGCTTGAGACGTTCTATCTCGTGATGGTTTCGCTTTCCAGAAGATATGCTGTTACAACAGATATAGATAAGTATAAGAACAAAACAATCAACACATAAGAAAGAAAAGAAAAGAAAAGAAAAATAAATAAATAAATAAAGTCCACTGGAAACAATAACAAAAAAAAAACAAAAAAAAAAACAAATACCTTTTCATATTTCTAAGGTATCAAACCTATTGCAATGGTTTGAACGCTTATAATATCTTAAAGGGTCGGGGTTATAAAAAATCACTACATCGATGATACATTGGGGAAAACAACCCATTTTTACATGAAAGGGGTTCATTGCAACAATTTATTTAGTCAATTAAAGCTGTGCTACGCTACAAAAACTAGAGCCACTTCAATGCAAATCACTGGCTGATTTTAACACCTTCCCAGCAACAGATTTCTAATGCTCTGCAGTTATTTAAATTTGGCGGCATACGCTATCATGCATACGTCATTGACACAAACCTTAGCTGTTGCACTAATTTGCGGACCATCTTATACCGGTCTGCTGGATGCGCGAACCCCTCCCTGTAAAAGCAATTGATATAATCCTGGAACTCTTCACCCAATGGCAGCTCATCCTCAGCGCCTATCTCTGTGTATTCTGTAACAGATGAAATTTAATTAATTATGTCCTTGGAAACAAGAAGGCCCAGTGTCGGTTTCTTTGTATGTCATGGGTAGCTGTTGTACATACCCAGGCAAACATGTTGCGTATAGTATTAAGGAGTCTTCTACCTTCTGGTATATAGTGACTGGCGGCAAGGTAGGGACACCCTTCTCGACATTATGTCAACTTCGCTCACGTTGGAGCAACATGACTTACGTTGGCCCAACATTGACCCAACGCTGACACTTGGTTGCGTTTCAATGGGAATAAGCTGAGTGGGTCGCCCAGTATAAAGATCTAAAGTAAGCAAACACATGTGTTAGTTGCTGGGCTAACTTAAAATGAAAAAAAGGCAAGTATCACCAAGTTCCCCACTTAACAGCACAAGCAAATTTGCACAGAGGACACGGAAGCAATATCACTTAGAAATGATCGGCAAGAGTGACGGAGTCTGAGGTCAGGGATAAACGTCACAGTGATGTCATTTTGGTTATGGGGCATATTCTTATCCTAGGAACTACCTCACATCAAGTTTGGAGTAGTATAGAAAATATAGACCGCAGAAACATTTCCTTATTACACATATTTATACTCACTCGTGGTCACAGGATCACAGAGTCAATCGCCTTCCTATTGCGTGAGTTGGGTGCAAAGCGCCCAACCTGCGGCAAGGAAAGCTATTGACCCTGGGCGTGCCGTCATGAATGATCTTACATGCAAATCTCATCATTATTACTTTTAGTAAGAGTAAAACGTTAAGACAGACAATTTACATCCGGGTGCCTTTGGTCGATTTGGGCGTGGAAGGGTTAGGGAGTCAGTTTTTTTCAGGCGCTTAGCCATAAGAAACGATCGGTGAAATGCAGTTCCTCGGTTTTGTTCAACCCTCTTTCTTCGATGGTTAACACAGTTAAAAGTACAAACCTTTTTGTCATCACTGTAATAATGCGAGCAGACAGACCGCCCCCCCCGTACCCAAGTTGCTCTTTATATTTTTCAAGTCCAAAATTTGGCTTTTCACTATCCTGACCTTGGGCAAATTAAAACAATATATTGTTCATAAAGTTAAGAAAAAGGCAAATTAAGGATTTAAACATGTAAACGTGACAATCTTCATTCTTATATCGCTTTGTGAATACATTTTGCATAGAGCCAGAGAAGATAATCAGGGCCTTGCACACACGGCTTTAAAACTCTTCTGGGAAACTGGCACTGCTGCTAGGATTTCCAACTTTGTGTCTATAATGTGAACAGTTCGATCAGATACACTAACAATGACAACATTACCGAGAAAACAAACAAAAAGAATAAACAGCACCGCCTTGCGAGGGATTCAACCTATAAAGCTACATGCTGAAAAAAAAAATGTGCAGAACACCAAAACCAAAAATTTAAGGTCACAGTGACACAAGTCTGGTGCGTGACACACCAGTATCGTATAAGGTGCCACCAATAAATTATTCTGGCAGTCCCAGGCGTAAGAGTATAGGAAATATGGCCTGAATAGGCTTTGTGGTAGGTAAGGATTAACTCAAGGACAACAAGAAAAAATAGAGACTAATAATGCCGGCCAGCTGGAACCGTTAATTTTTATCGATGTCATCTGTCTGTGCATTTGAAGCTAAGTTATGGCCAAAGCTCATTCCTGCGGTATCTTTGATGTTCCACTGCAGTTCAAACGTTTTGTCAGCTGGCTGACAGCTTTCCGTGGCCTGTACACCGAGGAAAACTACTGATAGTGTCATTTGATAGGAGGTACTGATATATCTATACATGCTGGGGTCCTATGCCGCCTCCTGGGTTGCAGCATGGACTTTGACAGGAAGGAGGGCAGATAAATGTATTAAGCAGGACTAAGTGTGCTTCCTTGATAAAGTAACAAACTGCAGAAAGCAAAAGGTTTGAGGAAATTTATTCACTAAGTTTTCAAACATGCAAGATGCTTAAGATATGTTCAAAATTAAATTTTGTTTGGTAGAAAAAGTGAAAGTTCCAGATGGATGGGTAACAGAGCTGGTACATGTGCTTCCTCGTGGCGGAAGTTAAGTTCCATTTCCTACCACGTGATGGGACTAGAGCAGATTTGCAGTTAATTTATTTACATATGAATACCTTTTACTAAGTGTTACCAGTCCGGCATTGGAGCATTCTGAGCACTAACGTTCAAAATGTAAATAGTCTTGCTATGAATATACAAGAAGTTCGCAACAACTCTAGAAGAATCCACAAATTTTCAATTTGTCTTATACATTGAAATGTCTATAATTTCACGGGATTTATCTGTACAAAGCTTGTATGCCTGACTGCGCATTTGTGGCATATGTCTTCCGGCGAAATGTCTTGTAACTGTTACCGCCAAAATAGTAATGACTATTTCGATAAGCAAATTAATAACTTAATCATCACCCTTTAACCAGTACGACACTTCTAAACCATTTTGAAAACGTCACAGCATCATTCATGTCACAATTGTTTGCATTTACTCTGAGCAAGACGAAGAGAATAGACAGGATACGGACGGCTCAAAATGTACATTCATTTCGATATAATATTTGCAACAAAGTCAATTATGGCCGAAAGGTATGACGTTCTGGCTGCGGCTCTCACCGTCACAGTGAATTGTTTTGGAAAGCGAAAAGCAAGGTAACGTGAATGATCCTATAGCTGTGTTCATTTAAAATCATTTGGTGGATTGCAGAGTTCTTAATATAATGATGAATGAAAATCATTACTTTCTCCTCAGTATGAGACACAAATAAGTGTGAATGAATATATATATATAAATATTGATATGGTACTAGCATATAACTATCTCCATTGAGCCATTCTTTTTAATGGGGATTTGCTCGAAATGATATGTGCTTTTCCCATTTCAGTTAAATGACTGGTGCCAAAGGATGCAAGGTCGAGTCTCTCTCGTTCCGAACATGAAATATATATTTTTGGCATTTCCACAATGATGGTGGATTTAAGTGCCCGATTCTGGAAATAAATGCCGATTCAGTACATATACTGCATAACCGTGTTGATATGATACTCGAACATGACTTCCTCCATTGACCCATTCTTTTTGAATGGGAACTTGGTCGAGTTTCAGCTAGGCAAGTGGTGCCAAAGGATGCAAGTTCGAGTCTCGCTCATTCCGAACATAAAATATATATTTTCGGCATTTCAATAATGCTGGTGAATTTAAGTACCCGATACTTGAAGTAAATGCCGACTCAATTCATATACTGCATAAGCGTATAGATGTGGTACTCGCACATAACTACTTCCATTAAACCATTCTTTTTGAATGGGAATTTGGTAAGGTGGATATGTGCTTTTCCCATTTCATCTAGGCGACTGGTGCTAAAGGTTGCAGGTTCGAGTCTCGCTCGTTCCGAACATTATATATATATATATATATATATATATATATATATATATATATATATATATATATATATATATATATATATATATATATATATATATATATATATATATATCCGGAACAAATGAATGTTGTAGAAGCTGTTAAGTGGTACGCTACCTCCGTCTAGAGGAATTCCCAGTTGAACGCTGATAGTGTTGAGCCCGCCATACGCGACGCTGTAGTTGATAGCAAACGTATTGAGTTGATTGTTCAGCTCTACTTCCGCGGCATAGTAAGCTTTGTATCTCTGAAATGTATATGAGAACAATTTTAGCTATAAGAAGATCACGGGGAAGACTGTTGTAGGCCTTGGATAGGTCCATTAACAAGGCTTTCTTCCAGTCCTCCACGGCTCTGAGTAGTGTTATCTAACAGCCACAACCCTGTCTTAAAGCTGATAGAAAACGGGTGAAGCATGTCAGAGAAATAATCGTACAGTTGGTCATACTCTTAAATACTCTTTTAGATACACCAACACTGCTACTATACCAAGGATTAGAACAATCAAGTATGGTTTGAAATCTTTCCGGTATGGTGCAGCCAAATTGTGGAATGAACTACCAGATTATTTTAGAAATGCCTCCAGCTTTAATCAATTTAAAAAACTAGTCAGCAACTGGAATGGAGACACCTGCAACTGCATGTCATGCAGAAAGATGCCTCTGAAGTGCATGTCACAGACATCTATCTGTGCCAAAGTTGCTGACAAGTGTTTTACACATATTATTATTAATACAGATTATTGGTCACCATGAAAGATATATTTTAACCTCATCCCATATTTTTATATGTATATAATCACTGTTGTGTTTAGTCACCAATGTATTTTACAACTTATACTGACGTCGAAAAAAAAGCTATCCAGAGCTAATATTTATTGTAAAATACGACCGACATGAACTAAAGCTTACTTTGATTTTGACTTTGACTTTGTCTACAGATACAGATATAACGGCAGTAAATGGATTGAAGCAAGATATCATCGCTGATACTGAACGCTTTGTTTCAATGTATTTTATTTCTAAAACGACTAGACAGCAAACCATGCCGCTGTAACCCCTCTTGCAATACAAATCAGACTGCGTCTGCTTTTCTTCACATAAACATACCATATAATTAAAAAGAATGTTTTAGTTTCAGTTTCCTCGGGTGTAAAACAAAACAAACAGACAAAAACCAAATTACTACACATAGACCTGCAGTTGTGACAGCAGAATAATTGATAGGTATTCAGTCGAGATGAAAGTCGACAGTTATTTTTGTGCAATACCTTTTTATACGTGGATGTGATATTCCAGAAGCTTAAAGTAGATGTACATAAAAGGAATTTCTTTATACCTTGACACTGTCACTGTCCATGTCCCTTAACATGAGTCCCTCGTTATAATTTAACTGGAAATCTTGCAACACCTGTTAATGATAAAAAACGAAAAACACTCTCTTGTTACCAACAATGACAGTGCTAGCTTAATCTTTATATGAAAGGAGAGGAAATACAACAAGTCAATGAAGCAAAATATTTAGGAGTGTCTTTGGATAATCGTCTAAACTGGTCTCTTCATTCAAAAAGAATACATGTACAAGTGATGTCTAAAATTGCCATTTTAAAACGTTTGAGCAAGAGTTTACCTGAGAGTGTACTAGAATTAATTTATAAGGTCACAATATTACCTAGTATTGAATATGCTATCACTGTATGGAGATCATGTGTCAAGGGATTGAAAATTGCTCAAAGACTACAAAATGCTGCTGCTCGAGTTATTAAAAAGAATTATGATTATATTAATGTAAGAGGGGAATAATTAGTTAAGTAATTAAAATGGCCAACTATGGAAGAGCGGCAAAGATTTCACACGACGGTTTTAATGTATAAATGTGTCAATGGTTTAGCCCCAAACTACCTATGTGACCAAATTATACTAGTCAAAGACATCGGCAGCTATAACACAAGACTGTCAAATAGTTTCGATATTTTTATTCCCTTTCCGCGTAAGGAGAGTTTTAAGAAATCTTTTGTTTATCATGGTGCTATGTTGTGGAACAATCTTCCCGACTTTTTAACGGAGATTAATAATATTGAATATTTTAAAACTGACCTTAAACAGTATTATTTTAATTGAACAAGGTGTTGCAATGTTAACTTTTATCATACATATTTTATATATATTTACTTGTAATTTTATGTGTATCCTTGATTTGTTTTGATCAATCGTCAATTATATCTTTTATACTGTAACAGTGCTGCACATGCAAGTTTGTTTGTTTGTTTGTTTGTTTGTTTGTTTGTTTTCGCTTTTTTTTCCTTTTTGGTTTGTGTTTGCTTTTCGGTGCTTTTTGAAATGTTTCATAAACCTTGTTGAGGTGATATCTGACATGATGCGGGTTTGCGGTGGCAAAACACAAACAAAAAAAGTAAAGAAACAAACAAACAAAGCACAAGAATAAAAGTTCAACCGCGCGAGGCTACTGAGTTGCCTCACATCGCAAAAAAAAATTAGCACAAACACATAAATGGATTTTTACAGTAGATAATCAAGTTTTTTTGGACACGTATTGTGAATATAAAGGAACAATTGGTCTATATTTAGCATGTTGGATTAGAAGGTCTTCACCTGCATCGCCATTGGAGTGCGGTTGAAGAAGAGAATAGCCAAAGTAAGAGAAGCTGGCCAACGGTCAAACGGTTTGACCTCTATCTCTCTAATGGTAGAAAGACGAAATCATGTTTGAATGTTATAAATATGATAAATTACGAAAAGACGTCCTGTCACAAGCTATATCTGTTGACAGCCGATGTATTACATTGTTCAAAGCACAAAGATCTTTCGCATATTTAATTCACAATCAACATTGATCGCAACACTTTGGTCCTTTGTGAAAAATAGTTTGGATCTCAGAACTGAACAGTGCAATGCTGGTGGCATGTGAAAGAATGCATATGATGATCATGCACTGGGTAGCTGTGTATAGTATTGCAGCATTTATTTGGATTGACGTATTCATCTTAATGTTTTTTGATGTATGTTTGTGACCTGTGTCATAATTTGTTAGTTGTTTATTTTTTTTCCTTTTTCTTCTCTGCTTATAGGGGTAGTTTGTGATATGACAAAATTCAATTGTAACTGTTAGCCCCTAAAGGGCGGAATTTTTTGAATGAAAAGCTTAAACTTGTTACTGTGTAACTGCTGTCCTTACAGAGAGGCTAATGGAATATTTTTTCCCATGATGGAAAATGTGTTTAATTCTTTGATCTTCATATACTTACATGCGTCGGCTGCCTCGTGGCTGACAGCAATGTACCAAGACAGGACACCAAATTCTTTCTCTGCTTTGGCAGACATAGGTGAGGAGAAACTATGTCGCAAAACGTCTGAAAAATATATTTTCAGCAGTTCACCTTCTACCCTTGACAATGGCATTAAAAATGTCAGTTCTCAACGTCGGAGACATGAAACCGATAACCGTGAATTTCGGTGACATATACCAATAATGAAACATGAAGCTAAAGTTTTGACTGTGCATCGTTAAAATCTCGTCACATATTGCACATTGACGACTTCCAAGCAACGACGAACCTCAGGACTGATGTGTAATGAGCATGATTGTAAGTTTGAGTTCTCACGTTTTTCCAAGGTCTTTTTCCTTACTTCCTGTACAGACTGATGAGTTCTCAAGCAGCAGAAATATGATAGGAAATGGTAGAAGAAATGGTGGGTATTTAGTAGAATTTGTAAATCTTGAAAAAATGCCTTACATGTCACCTTGCAAAATAACAGGCGTGGTAAGCAAGTAAGCAATTTATCCTGCCGAATTACTTACACACAAACAAAGATCTGCTTTCTGACGACATGCTCTTTATTTTCCCTTTTTCGATGATTCAGTTTAAACTTTCACACAGCTGTATTTACGTTAAAAATCCCATTTTAAATTATGAAGGACTCATTTTACAAAGTGCACACAGGTTCATCATATGCTTCATGTGAAGTTCTCATTCAGGTTGTCTGTCGATAACCATAATAAATGAAAACATGGAAGTTAAAAAGATGTTGATTATTTTCTGCAGGTTTAGAAGTTGACTGCATTTATAGTTCGCAATACCTTCATTGCCACAGCTAGTTTATTGACTTCGGTTGCTATGGAAGGTGACACTTCTTCCTGTTTATAGTAGCGTCCCATCAGCACCTGTCGAGGAAAAAAATGAAACAGAAATAGACACATTTCAACTGGTCTTGAATTAACAATGTATCTTGCAAGTTTTATCTTATGATCTACAGAACACATGCTATGAGATCTTCGTTACATTTAGTTATAGGCTATAGTACAATATGGTTGAGGTACACCTATGAATAGAGTGTGAGCGTCGTGTTTATAAGTACCACATGTAAGCTGAGCAGGGATCCCAAAACTACATTGAATATCTGTCAGCATTCCCTAATATTCGTGGTTCTTGATTCGATTATTTCAAAATCTGCCCGATTTCTTGAAAATAAAATCATCAAGATAAATTCAAATAGGTTGATAAATGTGGGGTGGGGTGAGTTTGTGATATTATATTTCAAACACCG
Source organism: Hermodice carunculata (assembly GCA_964020975.1). NCBI lineage: Eukaryota > Metazoa > Annelida > Polychaeta > Eunicida > Amphinomidae > Hermodice > Hermodice carunculata. The sequence continues at coordinate 18,140,077 of OZ026621.1, forward strand.
TATTCTGCACACGTCAAGGTTTGGATCAAGCAGTCGGAAAACCTTTTAGATTGTTCATTGACTTGCTGGTTTAAACAGAATCTGATGAATTTTAGCTGCCCAGCCTTGCACTGTTGCGCCCTGCATAAGGCACTTCTGGGCATTAATTTTACTATTTAAGATGCATCAAAGTTGCTCAAAAACTACAGACCACGTGAACCCTATGCAGAAATAAGTGAGAAACGAGCAAGTAAAATAGCTTTAATATGGTTGGACACACACACACACACACACACACACACACACACAGATATATATATAGTACAGAAAAACATGACTCAGATTCATAAATTCCAAACCCAAGAATGATATCAAAGAGATTCCAGAGTTACCAAAGCATCAACATTCATCTTCCTATACCCATGTGAAGAGACAAATTTGACTCCTGACTTGAGACAGGCAGTAAGCCAAAAAGCAACTGGTGGTTTCAAACCAGTGCTCTCAACCTTTGAAATATTCTTCATTAACTATAGACCATAGTGTTCCTAAAACGTATAGGCCTGACCACTCAGAATCCATTTTTTTTTACTTCTGCCAAAAATAAAAAGAGTACTGGTAAGCCTATCACTCTTTAGTTCTCCTGGCTTGCCAGACAGGTGAGTTTACAGCAAAGAAGAAATAAGAAAGTAGGCCTACATCGTTTTTGTGATATTTATGAATCTTGAACGTTATAAACATACACTATCTCCATTTTCACTATGAGTCGGAGAACACAGCCCACAGCACAACATAGCCAATGAAGTATTTATCAAATAGTACAGAAAAACATGACCCATATACATAAATTCCAAACCCAACAATGAGAGCAAAGAGATTCCAGAGTTACCAAAGCATCAACATTCATCTTCCCATACCAATGTGAATAAACAATTTCTCTCCTGACTTGAGACAGGCAGTCACCCATAAAAGGCAACTGGTGGTTTTAAGTACATGTTATATATATATATATATATATATATATATATATATATATATATATATATATATACCTATATACCAGTATAGTACGTATCAGCTTACTGCAGGATCGTTGATATATCTTTCGGAAGCAAGTATATTGCGTAGTCGCAATATATAAAATATTATGAGTAATTTTATAAAGACGGAAATAGACAATTCTAAGCAGAATTACTAAGAAGCAGAAAACTTAGTGAGAATTATATGAACCCCCCCCCCCCAAAAAAAATGCTCATAGGGAGTATATATCGCAAATATGAAAGTGGTGGTGGGAGGAAGTTTACTATGTCAATTGGGTCTCTTTTAATTTCAAATAATACTTTCACAAGTTACAATGGCGAACAATGAATCTGGTACAACAAGTTGCTTATAATGACTCACGTGCAAAAATGGCATAATTGCATCGAACATATAATGTAGTGTATCCCGGGTCCAGTTCCTGTCAGCTGTTGTACTACAATTGAAGTAGGCGTATTGTTGACCAACCGTGACGTTAGGGTTGACGGTGAAGCAAGTTGCGATCATTATGTCCTAATTTACTTCACACTTTTATGATTACAAAAAGAATATGCGCCATTTTAAAATGTGACAAAGCAAATAATATCCACGTAGATTCATAACTTTCTTCCTATCAGCAGACTGGTTCTCATCCATTTTTCCCATACAATAATTTATTTCAAGGTATTTTTCAATTTTACCTGACAATGTAGTACTTTGTATCTATAAAGTGCAAGATGTATAGGGTTTATGCAACGACGTACACATAATCATCTAGTCTAAACTAAAGATGAATAGCATCTCAAAAGAGAGATGGACAACGGAGTTCTCACCCTGTATCGTCCACTTCCAGTCTCAGAAGGTCCCTGATGGTCGTTTGTTTACCGTTTAAGCCACGCGAGAGCTTATCAATGTCCACTCGAATCAGCGAAATGAAGTGCCACAATAATCTGAAATGAGAATATCATGCTACATATCACACAATACTGTTATGAAACATAAAAGGCATCAGAGAAGCATTTTTTATTGGTTATTTGCTCCTACATTTAAATTTTTCTAATTGCTCAGCAAGAGAAGAACCTCAGCAAACCTGCGGAATAAAACAGCTGAGGCACGCCTATAATATCTACTTTATGGGAGGGCACTGCTGGGCCAAAGTGATTGCTAAACATCTTTGAGGAAACTGCTGGCACGGGAAATATCTGGTGATCCCTTCTGCCGAATGGCGCCGCTGGTATCTTGTGTATTCCAAGCCTGTGCACAGGGGCGTTGTTCGGTTACGCCTGTGAAGGCTGCCCCACGCAGGTAGACCACCAGTGTATGGTCTAATACTGCTGACATGAGAATATTGTGCGAGCAATGCGTGTGCCTCGATATTTTTGATAAATAACAAAGTACAACCCGTGATTACACCACAAGAAAAAACGACTACTTCAACAAGCTTTGGAATAAGAAACATTATGAGCAGAAATCGAATGTTAAACACCATGAGCGCAAATCTGAAACATATTTGTTCAGAAGTCTTGAACGTCATGAGTACAAATATGAGACAACATGTGCAAAGATTTGTAATACAATTGAGCACAAATCTTAAACATCACGAGCACACATATGGGAAATTTACGAGCATAGCATTGGACACAGTGCATCATTGTGAAACGTTATGAACTCGCACCCAAAATGAAATGAGTGCAGCATGAAAAGGTCGTTTCGGACTGGCACATGATTTTTCAACAGCTGCAGTTGTTCGTGATGAAGCGTCTGACTTCTTCAGTGCATATGCTTTATACTTTATGCCCAAACCTTACCAATCAAAGCATCATCCATAGTAAATTCAGAACAATTTGCAAATTGTTACAATTTCCGCGATGACGAGTAATAATTTGCAACAGGGGCCAAATTGGCAAATTAAACAGACCCCGTAGTAAAATGTGCAGAAGAAGCGTTATAGTGCGACATAGCGACTGCTTATCATAATAGTGATGACTCTCACCTTATCTCCTCCCCCCCCCCCAAAAAAAAAACAAAAACAAAACCAACAAAAAACCACAACGAAAAACAAACAATCAAACAAACAAAAACAAAAACAAAAACTTAAAAAAGTACTGCTGGCAGCGCTTCGGCATCAGTGCGTAAAGGTCTTTAAGGGGGGGGGGGTAGTTTGTTTATTTCATCGCACCAATGCCTTTATTACCTCTTTGGAAAGGACGTGACAGTCCTCAAAAAGACCTTGTTTGAAGACTGCAGTGTACGCATCAGTGATCGCTCCCCAAACAAGCCTGGACTCGGGCATGCTGCTGGTCAGCTTGGCTATAAACAATTTACCTCAACCCGCCCCCTCCTGCCCCCCCCCCCCCCCCGGCTATATCTTGGCCTGGTGAATTGTGTTTTACTGGTCTGTGAGCCGCTGTGCAGTTGATACAGTGTGGCCGCATGTTCTTCGGATACACTCCCTGACAGGACGGCTAAACACATCCCATAAATGTCCAATGCGTGACTCTCACAGGTCAGGAAATTGGACTGGCCATGGTCACTTCTAGCTGTTGTGCTGCCGGACAGCTGACAAATGTAGTTGTGGCCGCGCATTGTCTTGTTGAAGCAGTAGCTCAGGGTGTTATCCACATAATGCTGGCCTGTTATTCCCGTTTATCCTGATTAGTTCTGTTCTTCTCGTCGCCGTGATTGCCTTTTACATTATGACGCTGCTTTCTCCATAGATGTGATACTCCACAATACATCCACCCACATATCCACTGTGACACGGGTTGAAAGTATGCCTTCGGAAAGACATGTGGCCGTGTCCTTCCATTGTGGAGATCGTGGCAAAATAGTGATTCGTCGGACCACATGACACTCCTCCACTGATCTCTGGTCCAGTCAACATATTCTTGACACCATAATATGCTTCCTTGTGTTCAGGACCGAGAGGGTTGTGGATGGCAGGGTGGTATGACATCAGTTTGGCCGACACCAGCCTCCTGTTGATTGTACGCCATTGTGCTGGAATGTTGCAGGCCTGACGCCACTGGTGACGAAACCTTCGGGCCGAAAGGAACCTGTGCCTCTTCGCGTACTGCACTAGGTAACGGCTGCCCCTTCCATCTGAAAATCTTGGTCTGCTAGATCCAGCTTTCCTCTTGCATCAACTTGTCTCTTGGAAACAGTCCCACCACCTTTATCCAACTGATTTTGGACACCCCATTCTCATGCGAAATTCACAAATACACAATCGGAAAGCCCAGGTTCCAACCAGCGAATGATCCTGGCTCTGTTGAATTCAGAGAACTGTGAGTATCCCGTTTGCCATGGCATTATGGATTCACTTTGATCTCAGTGTTGCCAGTGACTCATTATGAAGCCAATAAGCACCCCAATACCAGACACATTATTGGCACCTTTCTGGCGTTTCTCATTTCCAGGACTTTTTGTTTTTGTGGGACCTAGCTCTCAGGCAAACTCTCAGCTATCCTGTCAATGTTACATAACAGTCCATGTGGCACTTTTTTTCCACACAAACTGATATTTAGAGCACCCATTGTAAACCCTTGAGAGTGTTTTTTTTTTTTTTTTTTTTTTGCCAGGAGCATATTTCAAAATGCTGTCTCTTACCGATTGCCCATGAGCACATCGATGCCTATCTCGTCCATGATTCCACTGTCCGTGTTGAGATACACCCACAACAGAAAGCGAACAAATGGGCTTCGCATACTGTTGTACAACTCTTCGTTCGATACAATGTCCAAAATTTCTTCAATGCTAAAGATAGTCTGGCAGATGGACTCAATGAACGCATTCTCCGTCTAGAAAGCGGGCAAAATAGGCCACATCATATTAAAAGCAGTTTGTTACAATCGCATAGCGTTCGAAAAATCGTTTTCAATGTTCTATTTGTCACGAAAGATAAATTATATTTTAGAAAACTGTTGGGTACCACCTCAGACTAAAACACCAGTAAATATTTCGGGATAACACTTTGCTTTCATGACAGAACTGTTACAACTTATCTGAAGAAGGACGAAAAATACGACACATTACAACAGTAATACCGTTAGCATTCACCATCGAACGTACAGACGATGATAGAAACACTGCAACAAATAACACGTTGTATAGTATATAGAATATTAGATATAACAATCTAACTTATCCTCTAACCATGAACCACAATTATTTGTAGTTTTAAAAACACTGCTCGATATATGCATTTCTTTTTCTGTTTTTGGTGGACCCAGGAATAGACATCTTAAACCGGTTTGTGCAACAAATTCGAAGGATGAGTTCATATCAATGGCTTGTCAAAGCAAGTTTAAATACCTCTGCACAGGTGGCCAGTAGGTCCACCAGGGCCATCATGTACCGCATCTCCGGTGTATTGCCGCCATAAAGTATTTGTTCCCTGCATGATAGCAAACAAGACGCTGCAGTAAATTTCGCTCAGGGCAAAATTAAAGGAGCGCATATGAGTAATATATGTGGAACTCCGTCTCACAAAAGTGTCCTCTTATATATCGTACTGACATGAATTGCTGATTTATCCTTCCCTTGATTAACCTATTCTTCTTGTTCGTTTTCTAATTTATAATTGTTTGTGGTTTTCTTTTGCCTTTGTGTTTTGTTCGCTTTACTTGAAGTCTACCAAGATCAAACGACTTTTGAGACTGTGTTGACTTGTGATACCTTTTAATTAATTGAGTAAATTAAAAAAGTACCTTTCTCGATGTGGCTTGTCGATTGCAAGCGCCACTTCTCCTCTGTATTGCATAAAGCATTTCATGACGTATTTCTGGTTTCTCTTCAATGGTAGATCCAGCTCCTCCAGCTTAACGATTGAGTCCAAAAGACTGAGAAACTGAGGGACATTTGTCTTGTGTTTTGCCACCAGACGCATTATGCTGCCAACTTGACGTGCCTGGATGCGTAGGCAATTGCTTTTGTTGCCAGTGAACACCTGCAAAGCAAGCAAGAAACTGCATGAATACATAAACCCCAACACACATGCGATTGTGACAGACTCGAAGCTCATTTAAGTAATATCGGACTTCTGCAAAGTTGCAATATGTAATTTGAGTATTTGGCTAGCTTTCCAACCTGGGTATATGCACTTTCTTCAGATTGCATGTGCAAAACTAAACTGCGAATTATGTGGCTCTTTGATGTTACAGTTCAAAGAGGCCATACGTAAATTTTTAGAGTTTGTCTCATGGGAACTGGAAACGGAATGAACCGTGATTCAGATCTATTGAGCATTACTGGACTTGTACTTGGTTTCAGTTTTTAATATGCATCATTAAAGACCTCATTTTTGTTTCATTTGGGCCCAGCAAAAGACAAATCTTATCAAACCTTTGTAGATTCAAAATCAAACTGGGTCGATAAATTACAAGAAGCCAGACAATTTGAAGAAAAAATGTTCGGGAATGAGTAAGCGAGAAGCAACTTTAAAATTAACCGACTTAGAACATACAAATAAAATAAACGATTTTGCACTTTGTGGGTCTCGATGCCACGGGAACACTTTACCACATCGGATAACCGCCGATTTTGGATAATACTCATACAGCAGTTATCCGAGTACGCGACCACGATTTTTGAAGGAAGTACCTCTGTCAATGCCTCTGCCATCTGAGCCTCCGCCCCTTGAACCTTCAGGATCAGGTCAAGGCGGTCAAACAGTCGCTGTTGAACTGTGGGGTTATCCTTGGCCATAGCTTTCAGCAGCTGGAATGCCTTACCAAAAGCCGCAAGTATGCCGCTGTAGTGTTCCTAAGGAAAAAAGTTAACTGTTAATGTATCACTTTTGTGTACTTACAAGATGCAGATGTTTAAATCCAATAAGGGGATTATGGAATTTACAGGAACCGTATCATCATTCTTTCTGGTTGAGTAATAGCATTTTTTGGACAAATGCATTAAGTTTATCGGTTAAACAGAACAAATTAATGACCGACTGCTATTCGGGATGCTGATATTTCCAGAAAATATCCTGGATTTTTAGAGGTAGCTATATACCACGAGAATATTCACACCATGAACCAAACTCTCCTGGATAGACTAAAATTTGTATCTGAATGATGGCACATGGTAACATATATGGACATGACGCCGCGTTGTTCTAGGAAAGCTTGTGTATTTCCCACAAATGTGACAGATCAAACACAAAAAATGTTGAAACCAAGAGAATCACCAGAGAAGGAAAACCCCTATTCCTCAAGTTCATGATATGTCACAAGAAAGGTTCAACGATCTTCAATGGAACATAAAATCAAAACAGAAGGCCGGCTTTTGGTTACGTTTTGTGTTCTATTAGTCCATCCTGAAGATGGTAGACGCTACAAAAAGCAGTGCTACCTTTAAATTTCAAACTTGTGATTATAAAAAGAGGAACAGGACCTAAATTGTCTACACAAATGAGTGAGCCGCAAATTTCTGAATATACACCAGACAAAGTAATCATAAGGAGAGCCAGTTAAGACTCTTGGATGATGACGAACAATTCTGCCATAACGTGCATCACCACAAACAACTGCAGCATATAGTGCAAAGTCATCACTGGGTTTGATTAAGGAGGTGTTCCACATCAGGAAGCATAGAAAGGTGAGACACGAGGATTGTGACAGTCCTGTGATCAGTTGACCTTACATGCTCAAAAACTGAAGTGGTCCTGTAAACTTCAAAACAATTTTATGGTCACCTTTGTTTAAAACCATCACCACGGTTGCTAATATGAACCTATATTATCTACACAACTCAGTGAACCTCAAATTGCTGAGCCGGTTGTTCCGAATTTTTTAAAAATTGTCGAAATCAGAGAATTAATGCACCAACCCATAGAAAACAAATTTGATGGGGATAATATCCACTTGCATTCGCAATAAGGGTGAAAAGGGCGCAATTTCAGGTTTCAGGGAAAAAGTCAAGAAAAAAAATGAAAACATGCAAAAATTGTATAAAAATCGAAAATCGATCATAGTTCCACCTGTTAGACAAATTAAGATCTAAAAGCCCCAAGACGTCTTCCTAAGTAATTTCAAAGCAATTGGCTTGGCGTTCGTGCAGGAGAAGATTTTAAAGGTTTTGCCAAAAACTGAGTAAAAATCACTGGAGGGTGACCATTTGAACAAAAGTGGTAAAAACCTACCCAAGATATATTCCCACCAGATTTGAAGTGGATCTGGTTTATAGTTTTTGAGAAGTAAAAAATTTGACTTACCATTGCTATCCACATTGAATTCCATTATAATCAATAAGAATGAGTGCACAAACGAACAGGTATCTCAATTAAAGCAAAAAAATCATTGAAAATCACAGATGGAGACTATCATCACCTAGTGAAGAATTTAGATTGACGCTTCCAAGCTACTTTTTCACCGAGTTTCAGAAGACTCTATATGAGTGTTGGAGAAGAAGCCGAGAATAGGTTAAGTACACGGAAAAAATGCAGCAGCACGTGGTGCACAAACTCAGACCCAGGAATCCCCAGAAATGCTCCTAAGCAATTTTGAAGGAATTGGGATGGCGGTTTTTGGAGCTTTTTATGACTTTGTGAAAAAAGGAACCAAAAATCGTTTAAAAATGGATGGACTTTGACCATCTGAACCAAGTCGGGTTAATACCCAGCTGAGGTACAGTCCCACCAACTTTCATGTGAATCCTAATAACTGTTTTGGAGAAACCGAAAATGTGGATTGTGGACGGACAGACAACGGACAATTGACCATTCTAGGATGACTTTGCTGACTGACAGGTCAGCTGAGCCATTTACAGTATTCCTTTTACATTGGAAATACCGGTTTATGGCAATTCAATTCTTAGATGTAGTATTGGCTTAATTGGATATCCTAAGCAATCAAGCATTTACACTATGGACAGTGCTGATATTTTCGCCAATAAGTACTATGCCCCTCTCTTGTCGTTTAACACTTTCACTAGGTCACGCTTCTGGGGAAACAGTGTGAAAGGGAACTAACAACCCAGCTGGGGACCCATCATTTTCTCGTGAGCCAAATGATTTCTGGGTACAACAAGTACAAATTGTGATTAACTGAAGAGCGTTGCCGATAGTATCAAGAAACAGTTCTTGAAAGATTTTACTGCCAAGGCCTATGAATCTACTTACTGTTTTATTTGTCTGTGAGTTTGGATTTTGGAGATACTTAAATGATCAATGTACTGTTTCATTTTGCTTGAAAAAACTGACGGAATAAAAATTAAACCAGAAAGTGTATCTTGTGTTATAAACGTTAAGATTGATATTTTATGTTGCAGACCCGAGCAATATCTTAACAAAGGATCCTCGTACGATTTAAATTAGACCGACTTATATCACTATCTTGTCCCAAGAGATTTTCAAATAAATTAAACTGAATAACTTATGCTTTCCCTTTATTCTCATTCTATTGAGTGTATTTGTTAAGTTGGAGTCTGGATTTAAAAAGGTGTTTGGAGACTGATCAACAAAACTACATTGTACGAACATTATTTTCCAAAAAATTAAAGATACCCAATATGTGCAAAGAGCATTGAGTGAACATTCTCATATATGTTACCAGAAACAACTGTAGCACCTCAATGGAAGCGATAATAATGCAATTGTCCCCAAATTGTGCTGTGAAAGGGTTTAGATTAGTAAAAAAAGCATTAAAAATGATCAAAGACAGCTGCATTTTCCAATACAGCTTAGGTCTGTCCTCAGGGACTTCTGTGATTAAAAAAACAAAACAAACAAAACTGGGACCATTCCACGTCATAATATCGTGGTAAGGCTATGTCCTGGCATGCCACACTCACGGCCTTTAAAGAAAAACTTTTAGAAAGTATCAGAGTTTCGAAAATAATTCACTACGATCGTGGTCTTGCAAGAAAAGTTTTCTCATAAAAATAGTCGAGCCGTCAGTATTTGAACTTAAAGTATCGCGGCGACATTGTCTAGGCTGAAATACAGAGAGGCGAATGAGACGACATACGGCAATCCCTCCCCCCCCCCCCCCCCCGCATATTTGTGCCGATGGTAAAGTTGAAGGCTTTGCACATTATATCAAGTCACTAAAACTAATATCCCAACGTGTGTTTATATAAACACACGGCACACAAACTGCTGAATCGCCCGCTCTTTCAATGTTCTCTTTCCCGTGCAAGGAAATAGATTAATGTTTAAACACACCCACCAAAATCTATCAGTTCACAGCAAACTCGTCAACCAGTTTGTTACGTGATAAGTGTAGATACCGAATGTGTCTGTGCATAATAATCTTTGTTTTAGTAACCAAGGTCACGCTTACACCGTTCAGTTGTTACCTCAAAAATCATGTCAACATGCTGTAACCAAACCCCGCTTAAAGCTACGACCTACCGTATGCTGTTTATGTACAGTTGGTGGAGAAAAATCAAACATTTATTTCAAGCAATACTACCTTATCACTCATGTAATTGTAAGCCTAGATTAGCAGAGCAATAAATAATTAAATGGTGTCCCATTTTCCTGAAGCCTGCACACGAACAATAGCGGAAAGCACAAGCAACTAGATAACCATATTTTTCAGATAAAGCCAAGACTTATCCGACAGATCTGTTCTGTGTAAAAAATAATTGCGACAGTACACACGCGTCTCCTCATTTTAATATCAATTTACGGTGTCTCGGTGATATATGGTCTCAGAAGCAGACCAAAAGCCAAAGCAAAAACAAGAAACAAAACAAAAACAAAGAACAAAAACACCCCCCCCCCAAAAAAAAAACTAACAAAAAAAGACAAAAAACAAAAACACAAACAAAACAAAACAAAAAATACCCCCCCCAAAAAACAAACAAACAAAACACACACACACACACGAAACAAAAACAAAGCAAAACAAAACAAACCATGAAAAAATAATAGTAAATATTTAAATAATAATAATAATGATAATAATAATAATAATAATAATAATAATAATAATAATAATAATAATAATAATAATAATAATAATAATAATAATTATAATAATAATAATAATAATAATAATAATAATAATAATAATAATAATAATAATAATAATAATAATAATAATAATAATAATAATAATAATAATCGGATATTTTTAAAAATCACCAGCAGGCGAACTTTTTGTAACATTGCATTTTCAAAAGTATTTGAAGCCGTAGTGATTGAGATGTAACTTCCTATAACATACAATATTTGCCTGTGTATATGGCTTAAATAAAGTACACATCATGCTTATGATATGTCGATGTGCACCAACAGTTAATAGGACCCGGAATACTTTTTTGAGGGGCGCGCGTGTGGAAAGCAAAATTTCAAAGCCCACACCGACATCCTTGGCAGCAAACCAGACAAAGTTCTATGAAATAATGTACAAAAAGAAACGGTGAGCTAAGTGTATGTTGGAAGGAAGGATACCCGTGTAGAGAATGCATCTTAGACTGCAGTTTCTCCTGAGCAAAGGAGGATGGATAAAAATGCTAAATTTAATAAACTGCAAGAGGTGCCTCCACTTATCTTAATCGGACTCATACCTACCTTGGTAGGTTTACACCTAACCTGGTCCTATGTACAAATGGGCACATGATAATTATTTCATTTTTATATTTATTTTACCCTTTAATTAAATTATTTTGATATCAACGAACACCATGTATTGACACGCATTTTGGATGTAGCTCATAAGACTCAGATGTGTCCAGGTAATTCTGATTTTTATTCTGTGCGATTCTTCGCACCAGCAACAGGCCTGTATGTTATTCGGCCATTCAACATGCACAATAGATCTGATGGAAGGTTTCTATAGCGGTCTTATTTTTTTATATTTACATTCATACATATTATTCACTGAAAAATATACGATTTATTTATACTTTTCTGGTATTGGAGCACACGTGTCCCATTATGAAATTTGTATTAAAAATGATAATTCGATACGAATCCTATTGTCCATCTTTTGGTCGTTTTTGAAAGGGCAAAGGCTTCCTGGATAAGACTTCAAAATCGGTACCTAAGCAGTGCACTAGCCATTAATGGCTGAGTGCCAACCGTTATGCATAGATTGGGTCAGATTACAGTATTGCTTATTTGTCAACGGAGTGAGTAACGCAGGTACCATAGTCACTGGGGCCATAGGCAGGCCTGCATCACATGGGGATGTAAAAGGTAACTAATTGTCCCATGGCCACTATTTATGATGACATCACTACTAAGAGACCTGCCAGTACAGTGACTGCATACAGAAACATTTCGCAATTTGCAATGAAACATTCCACTCAAATGACAATGTTATCAAACATTGGGTAATACAGCAGGCACAAGCGCATAGCAAACTCCTTCAAAAACATGAAACAGTTTTCACAGATCCGATAACCACAAAGTGTAGGACGCCGTATTTTGATTAAAAAGCCGTGACTCCGTATTTTGATACAAGTCAGAATTTGTTTTAAGCTACAGTATTTGCCGTTTTCATCACATTTTACTTTGAATGAAAATCTGTCTTCGTCCAAAATGCAAATCAGCAATAGGATATAGGCTTTTGATATTTTGCTTCGAGCAGTATCGATTTTTTTTTAAACTAGACAATATAGACATTCTTCAAATTGCAACAGTAATGAACCATTTTTCAATTGATGGTTTTCCGTCACTACAATTCAGTTTAATGGATAAAAAATACATTCCGATAAGGGGTAAGCCACAATGCGTATATCTAAGTTACGAACAGTTAAAAGCATTATCAAAATTACAACAAAACTAGGTCACCACCCTCTTGGACTATTTTAAGTGCCAGTGGCTTCATATGTACGTACATTTTATAAAACAAACTATGATAATTTAATGTTAACCGTTTGACATCAAGATACCCTGTCGAGCAGTTTGGATAGGAAAATACTTACCGCGAGCTGCACATCAACTTCCTGGGACAAAAGTTCAAACATATCTGCCAGAATTCCTACAAACAGATAGTCACCACATATTGAGGCGATTTGCATGGTGGACTGCTGGACATTGGATTTCATGGTTTCATCTTCGGATAGAGGTATGGTAGTATATGTGACCAACTTGAGTGTACTGTATGAATATTTCGTTTAAAATAAGTCTATATGATAGAGCCAGAGCTAAAGTCGATGTTGTTATGGTTATTCAGGAGTCGTCCGAACGGCCCGTTGCAAAAGGTTCAGGCGTCACCATACTTCTTAAACTCAAAATTTATCTGGCAGTGTCCCAATCTCCGACATTAGCTTTTTCACCTTTACACGTCTCGCAGAACATTTTGATACTATTCACTGCTGCATTCTTACTACAGATATTCATGTACATGTACGCGTGCATCTAAATTTGATTTTGTGGCTTTTGCGTGCCATAGTCTTCTGTTTCCTCCCTCACCACAGTTTGCAAAAATTGTTGACTGTTATCGCAGCAACTCAATCTATTCAATTGGGAACATTGGCTTTTGAAAAAAATTCTCTCACACTTTCATGTACATTTTCTCAGGGCGATTCCACGAATCAGAAATTAGAAACCAACATCGGTTCAAGGTAAGCCTCATGCCGCAGTAAAATATGAACTAGTGGTGACACCTATTGACCAAATCATCATATTTTTTATCTTGGCTTGGCTTGCTCCTGTATGCCATAAACCTGGGATACGGTGTCCAAATATATAAATCCTCTTACCATGGTTGTACAGGATTGCCTGATTCAAAGGGTGGCACTCATTCGGATCGTCCTCTAAAGTGCAGTACCTGTACATATAAGACATGCTTCTTAGAACTTTATCATTGCGTGCGTTGATGCTTGTAAATATATAAAGTTAACTACAAAGCCAACACACCAAAACAAAGACATAGACACAGACGCTCATGACTGTTTTCAAATTATAATTTTTTGCCACCCACATCTAAAGCAACATATTCAAAGGTAGAAAGTTCTCAAGTTATATTGTTATACCAATATATATCCTGAATAAATTCCGTCAAGGCCTCAAAGAGAACGCTCACTGCACCGCATTGTCTGGTGTGTATATCAAGATTAGGCACACATCTACCTTTAGTCTCAAAATACAAAGTGTGATGTCTCATCATATATTTGTATGTCGCTTAATATCCCAGGATTTATATGCTTGTGAGGCACGTTACGGTACGTGAAACAATAGCTAAATTACGTATTGTACGCCCATAGTTTTCTGCATTTTTCGCGGTTTGTCCGCCTATGACATCATAACAAATACGTTTACGCAAACAAGTTACGATGCATTTCATTCAGCACACCCCAACACTGCTTGTCTAAAATCATTCCCGACGTCACAACGACAATCTCACCCGATCATTTTGTCCAGTATTTCCCCCATGGCCTGCATATGACGTCGACTCATTTTGGCCTTGGTCAGCTTTCGCAGAACTGGTATCATGGATCGAATCTCATCAAGGACCTGACATGACTTGTCAGTTATCAGTACCTGGGCACAGAAAATAAGTTACCACTTAGGTCCACTATATTTTTACACACAGGTGTCTTCTATCACTTACTGTCAGAGTGACATTACATTTTACAGGGAAAAATCTGTCATTTTTATCGAGTAGGAGATACACCAAATACGAGTGGGTTCTTGTATTCGATTCCGAATAAACCACGAGCGCACGAAGTGGGCGAGTGATTTATTCATGAATCGGATGCAAGAATCCACGCCTATGAGTCGTATCTGCTTCTTAAACCATGTCATCTTTTCAATGATTTTTATACTGTAGTCCCTTGTTTACCCTTGTTATCAGGGTCGCGGCGCACAACCATTTTTGACCCACCGATGCACGTGCGCGTCAAGTTTTCCGCTACATGGAAAAGTGACCACTTTGAAAGCACTAAAAAAAGGGTGGTGAAAAAAAAACAGATCTAACTTGCTAGTGTAGTGAGTAAGACGTCAGCTCACAAAACCAGTGTAAATTATCAGACAAGGTTCGATTCCGCCAGGTGTTATGAAAATTTAAACATCATGTTTTTGTACAAAAGTAGAGGGAATACAAGTCCTCTGGGGCAACATTTCAAAGTCCAGCTTTCTGGTCACCGAAAGTAGTGCCAATACAAATGATAATTGCAGTGAGTTAACTGGAAAAAATGAAGAAAAAACCACTGGTTGTAAACAAAAGAAACATGGTTTAAATAAGTAAAAAATTCATTTTAACACTGACCATCACAAAAGCATACGTTCACAGTATTTTTCTATGTACGATGGTTTGCTACCAGCAAATAAAGATAAACTTTATGCTCCATGATAATTCCTGCCAACTACAGTATCCAGTATCCTTTCAATTAGGTTCAGGCCGCACAATTTTACACATACATCGTTTTCCCCGAAGGGAATAATAAAACTTTTCTCCCAAAGCTGAATTATCTCCGACAATTTTGTGTGCATCTCTACCGATCACTTGAGTGAGTGTGCACGCTGGTATCTTTAAACGCTTGGATGGTGAAACCGTGGCTATAAATACAATCTACAACGATTTATTAAAGTGTGTGTGTGTCAACACTTCTTTCTTTCTTTCTTTCTTTTCTTTCTTTCTTTCTTTCTTTCTTTCTTTCTTTCTTTCTTTCTTTCTTTCTTTCTTTCTTTCTTTCTTTCTTTCTTTCTTTCTTTCTTTCTTTCTTTCTTTCTTTCTTTCTTTCTTTCTTTCTTTCTTTCTTTCTTTCTTTCTTTCTTCTTTTGTCCGACACGTTTATCTGACACTATTATACATAGACACTCCAGCCTCGGCATGATTGTACTTCATACAAGGAGTTGGGCCTTTTTATGCAGAGGAATGAAGATGTTTAAAATTATGCAAATTAGTTGCATTTGAAATTTTAAACCTTTAAAATTTTCAAAAGTACAATATATAGAAATGTCATTCCAACTTCTACTAGGGATTATTGACCATTGCTCATCTAATGAATTTAAAACAAAGGTTGTAGCAATTTAAATTATGCTAATTAGCAGCATTTGAAATTTTAAAACTTGAATATCTTCAAAGCTATTATAGATAGAGATGTCATTTCAAATTGTACTGGGGGGTATTGACCATTACGCATGTAATGAATCTAAGACAAAAGTTGTAGCAATTTAAGTTATGCTAATTAGCACTTTTCCAACCTTTTAATCTTAAATATCTTCGATACTATCACAGATAGAGATGTCATTCCAACCACTACATGGGGGTTGCTGACCATAGCGCACCAAATGAATTAAAATCAAAAGTTATAGCATTTTAAATAATGCTAAGTAGCACCATTAGAATTCTAAATCTTGAATAACTTCAAAGCTATAATAGATAGAGATGCCATTCCAAATTCTACTCCTGTGCTATGGACTAGTTTTACATTGCCATACTAATATGCTTTGAAGACACACCGACTTATTTGCTACGCAGTAAATGATCTTTTCTGGTTGTCATATGTAAATGTCTTGTTTTTCTTCTACATGAAGCAATCCAAAACATCACATCAAGGGCTTAAACTTGGCGAAACCATTTCAGTGCCGAGTTTAACTGCGGCAACATCTTTCCTTAGCACCAAGGAAAGCTGTTGACCAGGTCTACTATATTCTATCGACTATAGCCATGCTAGCACTTGAATGAAAGGTCTTCTCACATGGAATATGACTCTAGCATCCTTAGTATGGTTGAGAACTGTTCGTGTTTACCAGTCTGACTTCAGTCGCAGTTGGCACTGAAATAGTTTAATAATGGAGAATGTATCCGACTCACCTGTGCCTGAACCGCTCTCTTGAACAGGTTGTCATGTGCAGAGTAATATCGGCTTATAAGATC